>VXBJ01005624.1:470724-499724 GCA_013400055.1 Nycticryphes semicollaris
TGTGTGTGTGTGTGTTTTTTTTAATAAGTGCATCAAGCTTGATAGATGGTAGAAGTCAGAATAAGTTTCTAAAATACCTAACTAGAATTCATGCTTTTTTAGCTTGATTCAGTTTCCAACTAAAAATCAAGAGGAGTTTTGCTGCTGACCTCTGCAAGAGCAAAGCAGGGCCTTCAAATTGCACAGTAAAATATTCTTTATTCCTTTCTGGTTTAATGTCTATATAGATGTAGGCTGGAGTAGGATGAAAGTGTCAGCTTTTACATTTAAGGATTTGTGCTTTATGAGCCTTGATATGTTAATGCTTCCTCTGGGGCTATTCTGGATGAGTGCATTGCACAGGTGGCCCACTGCAATTTATAGACACAATAATTGAACACGAGAAATAAGAGACAAGAGTGTTTTCAGCACATGGGATGCAGCTGGTTCAACTACTTTAGCAGGAGGCATAACTTTGGTATGACAGAGTCCCTTTCTAAAACATAGAAAGAGGACTTTTTTCATGGAGACCCACGTGCTGCTTTTTGCACTTACCCCACTTTCTTCACATACCAAAGCATGCTCTGAGAGTCACTTTTTCATGCCCTTAAATGAGCAATTGAGGCTACTATAATTTATACCGCTATGGAACTCCTTTAAAACAAACATCTGTTAAACTAGGAGTTGACTTGCAAAATCCGTAACTCCCATGAACTGAGCAGTCCCATACCAAGGACTATTAAACTTAAAAAAAATAATGACATAATGTAAAAAGGAAAACAACTGGCTATTACAGTTACTATTAAATAAAACTAAACTCAAACTAACATTTTCATTGCTGTCTTATCAGCTGTTTATATGGTTAATCTGGACTTTTAATGTTGCAAACTGTGTCTTGACATATGAAAGAAGTTTTTCTTGAGGAAACTGGAAGAAAAATCTTCATACATGTCTTTCTGAAATGTAAAATTATGAATAAAAAAAAATACTACTAAAGTTACAGACAGAACCTGCTAGGAAAATTCCAAACTAAGAAAGGATATGGAATGTAAATACAGGATGTATTTATGTTTCTGCTTTTTTTAAGGAAAACACAAATTATATCTCAATCTTTCTGTGGATTTAAAGGAAAAAATGTTCTTTTATTCTTTTGAGCAATAACATCTAAAAGATAAAAAACAAGCTTTGGTTACCTAATAGCATGTGTTCTGACACCACAAGATTTATGGTCTTCAATCAGGGTTTGAGGATGGAGGCAAGAATCTTTAGCATTTCTGTGATGCAAGTATTTTTAGAATGTATTAATTCATCTTACATGAAGGTATGCTGCATTAAACAAGTGTTCCCGTAATTAGTGTCCTTTCTCATACCTTGATGTATATCACATACAATTTCTAGTTATAGAAACTTACTTATCACAACTCAATGCTTACTCACAAAAACTGTTCTTATTCAAAAAGTTAATTAAAAGCTATACTGAGCCAATTAGTTCTGGTTTATTAATTGCTTGTTCCTCTTAAAAAGTAAATAATTAATTGTTTAACACCCAGAAATATTAATTTGTCTCTTTGCATGTCCTGCAACTGTACAATTATTAAGTTCTCCCTGACTAAATCCAAGTTTGCACTTTTGCTATACATATCATGGCTAATTTCCGATACACTAGACTTTTGGATAAATGATAAAATGGGAGGGATGTTGTGATTTTTTAAAGCATTTTCCTTGAAATTCTCACACTTTAAAGAAAAGGCAGACGTACTGGTAAATAATGAGTATTCTAACCTAGAGTTTATATTAATGGGGAAAACAGATTGGAGACATTGCTCAGCACGTGGGATGAGGTCATGAGTCACTGACTTTGGTGGACTTCTAATTTTAGGCAGCTGTAAATGAGCATCATCTTTTTATCCCACCTGGAAATTGGTGCCAAGTTGCACAATCCTAATTTTGACCAATTTTTATTATTATATTAACTACATGAGGTACAATTTCTTCTGGTTGACCACAGCTTACTTAAAGACAGAGGGAGATGGACCTTATAATCCACTTTTGGCATTAAGAAAGTACTTATGTGTATGCATGAGAATTATCATTAAAATATACATTGATCACACAGTTTTCACAAACTTCACTTATATCAAGAAAAACAATTCTGAACACCAAAGGCAAAATAACATCATCAGCAGACCGTCAAAGGTGGACAGTTTACATGTACTCCACCCCTCATCCCTTCACCACATTATACAACAAAACGTCCCCACCATTATTTAAAATAGATTTTAAACATAAAAAAAGGCTACTGAATCCATATGCTTAACCATCTTACTGAACTGGGACTACACACAAGGGACTGAGTTTAGATAGAAAAAAGTACACATAATTTCAAAGCAAACGTAGGTATTGGTTTTGTTTGGTTTTTTTTTTTGGATAAATAAGAATTTCCAAGAGGTATGTTGCAAATTTCTACATGTATTTATAATTTTTTCAGGATTCCTGCATTATCCCGTTTACCCCTCAATAGCAATCTTCCCATCTCTCATTGTCAGAAGGACAATGGAGAGAAAATTATATGCCTAGACAATGCCTTGATAATCTACAGATCTGTATTCCATACCATCAGGATTTCAACTTTGTGACTCTCCATTTAATAAAGAAAACCAAATTATTCTTGAAGGAAATGATCAGTTGGAATGATGTATAATCTTTCAGGGGTCTCTCTCCAAATGTGCTGGAGACTTGCTAAAGGTCCGCTACTAAAACAGAAAGTTTGCACCCCAGAAATGCCCAACAAAGGCAAGATGATATCACAGTGGCAGGAAGATTAGTGGCACTCTATACATTTCCAAATAATTTAATTATTTTTGAGACGACAATTTGACAGAGGACTCATGCAGGTTTCTACTATTGAGCTCACAACATAAAAACCACCTGCTTTGGCGTCTAGCTGTTTATACAGGCTTCACTGGGCATAACATCCGTGGCAGTTGCAGGTATAAACTAAACAATCACAAATCTTCAGTCTCTCTCATGTTTTTCTCTGATGTTCTTGTTTCACAGGACCAGCTCTTTGCTGCACTACAAGTACTGGGGAGTATATGGTCAAACTATCCTTGGCAGTTGCCTTCACAACCATAATTTTCAGCAGCTCCAAGCATCTACCTTTTCTAACTAGAAGTAAAAGCCAGCCTATTTCTGCATCTCAGGACACATCAGACAGAAAAAGAAAATGTCTGCTTCTTCATTTATTGTTAATTACTCATTTTAATTAGGTGCTTTAGATGAAGGCTGAAAATGTTACAGTTTGCAGTTTCTCTGCTAGGCTGCAGGAGTAGGGACTACCTTTAGATTTACTGCAACTCGTACCACGCTTAAAACCAGAAAATTTAATTTCTGTTATGTATTTATTATAATCAGCA
This sequence comes from Nycticryphes semicollaris, assembly GCA_013400055.1. Lineage (NCBI taxonomy): Eukaryota > Metazoa > Chordata > Aves > Charadriiformes > Rostratulidae > Nycticryphes > Nycticryphes semicollaris. The sequence continues at coordinate 474,120 of VXBJ01005624.1, forward strand.
CTAAACTCAACTTCACTAGCAATAGCGAGGACATAATCATGGTGTCATATACTACAGTGTATTTGAGTTTCTTTGGGTTCTGTTCTCAGTCATAAACTTAGGCCAATGCACACCTCCAGTTCTAAGAGATCTTCTAATTCTAAAAATAGATTCTTCACATTTTCCTCTGTGTTGCAGCAAACTTACAACCCAGTTAAATGCTGTTTATCGAAGAGAGATGAAGAAAAGAAATTACTCCGCCTCTATGCATTCTTCTTGCTCTGCCAGAAAGCAAACAACTCTGCTTTGCTCATTGATTACCAAAATAGTTTCTTGATGACTTGTTAATTTGATAGGTCAAGCAATTTATTAGGTGTTTCCTGTGTTTCCAGCTACAGTCTGCATTGCAAGGAAACAAGTAGTGTCTGTGGCATGGAAGATGAGTCTGTGTCTGATGAGAGCCATGTGTACCAAACTCCCATCTTTCATAAGTGCTGTCATTTTACAGATGTATGACCCTCTTCTCCTGGTTACAGAGGAAGGGGGGCTGGGGGAAGATAATGTACAGGGTTCAGTAGAGAAACCCTTGTAGGCAGAAACACAAATCATGTCATGCAAACCAGAACAGGCTACAGGAACATCACATCTCTTTGCAGAAGACAATAACAGATAGGACAGAGAAAGATGGAGTCCAAGATGATTAGGAAAACAGGAATGGTTAATGGATAACAGCAACGTGGCGCCAAGCAGTTCATTCCATGTCATAAAGATATGAGGCAACACAAACAGAGAGCAGGTAAAAGGTCTTTGAAATTCATCCAATCAATGCAGATGCAGATTTGTGTTCCCAGTATATTTGACAGAGTATAATACAGACTGTGGAAAAATTAATGTATTTCAAATTAAATCTTTTGTTTTCTTAGCATCTCTTATTCCCAGTGTGCAGTATATCATCTGCAATTTGAAATTACTTTTTCGGTTTTGCTACTTTTTTTAAGCAGCTTTTCTCTGCAAATTCTAAGCACTTTATTTTGCCTCCAAGCCCAGGGTTAGCATGTAATGTAGGTACATAATTTCTCTTTTACATCAGACCAGTAAGCTTGAGAAACAGTCTGAAACACATGGGAGTAATTCTACCCTGCTCCTCACCTCCCGTGGAGATCCCTACCGTGCTACCATTGCTGCAGATTTTGACTGGATCCCATTGCAGGGTGAAGACATAGAGGGATCAGTGCTGCTAAGCCCCTGACCAAGAAGGTACTCAAAATTCTATTGCATACATATATGGGGTAAATTGAGATATTATACTTCCTTTGGAGATTTAGTGTTAGTAGGAAAGACAGGTTCACCTCTAATTCTACTCTGCATTTAAGGCATCTATTTTTATTTTCTATTTCAACAGAAAATCACTCACAAACCCTCACATTTTGATTGGCAATTTGTGGCAGCCCAGTTTTGCAGTACTAGGCACACATGTCACTAATCCTGGAAGAGAACTGAGAAGTTAATTTGTGATGGTTCAGCATATTTACACATGAAAAGTGCTTGGGACCAGGCTATGGCTGACTTAGCTTGGGCTTCTGAATGTATTTCGTCTCTGTTCAGATTCCTGGCATACACAAATTTGCAAGTACATTGTAGAACTTGCACAATCATCAGGTTTTCAGCAGAAAGCTACAAGAAATGAAGTGAGGGCATGACAGCATCTTTTGAATCAACCAGAATTTGCCTGAGAATCCAGTTAAAGAGCTTCTTTTTTTTTCTTTTCACATAAACATTCCTTGTAAGAAAGGCAGTAGTGTGTAGTTACTGGAAAGAGACCATCAGTAAGTGGACATAAGTAACCAAACCTACTAGTAGTGGATAACTCTTCCAGTCTAAATGACAGAAAATACAGGAACACAGCCAACAGGCTCTTCAGTAGTGTGCTTGTTTTTCTCTAAATCGTTTACTTTTTTTGCAAGTGTTTATCCTTACCCAGCCAGAGATTTCATTGACTTCAGTGGAAATTCTGACTGTACAAGGAATGCAGAATTTTTTTCCTCCTGTAAACAGAGGTTCTCTGGAATTGCAGCCTGCACATAATAAACCTCTGAAACAATTCAGACCCATCGTTTTAATTCACTGTGAACAGAGCTTCAGTATATCTCAAGCTAACAATAAACACAGGCACTCCTCCCAGTCCTATTGAAATCTATGGCAAAACTCCCAGCAACTTCAATAGGAGCTGTAGCAGACCTTGGGGTTTTTGAAGACCAGACACACAATGGTTTAGCATTTTGACTACTCTAGGTCAAACCTCGGGTTTTGTAAAATACAAAAGAAATAAAGAGTGTATTTTCTGTCTGGCCACGGTAAAAAATGTTAACCAGCATCACCAAGCATTTATAATAAAAAGTACTATATGGAGAGCATGAACGTCATATCACTCAAAATCAATTTTATATACTCATCCTGTAATAAAGTTCAGTCAATATAATAGTTCCCCACAGGTTTCAAATAACTAAATGACACTTAAGTGGCATCATTTGCCCAAATCAATTACATATAAAAGCTAAATAGAACAAAATGCATTACGTCTAATCTATTATAAAATAAAGAATGTTAATTACTGCAGAGTTAAGACTAGAATTAAGCAGCAAATGGTGTGGTTTGTCAGATAACAAAGTTAGGAAAACACAACTAAATCTCTGTATGCCACGATTACATCACATTTGATAACACTGTCCAAGATGCTGTTGTTTATTCTTTAGATAAATGTCCTAATCAATAGGCACATGAAGACAAAATAAGAGTAATTAAGAGAGGTGTATTTGCCTCGCTATTGGTACATATCTATTGAAAGCAAATAGAATTCTCATCAGCAAAAACTACTTTGAGTCTAATTTGCAGTTTTTCTTTTGATTTATAGCTTTTAGAAACATCATGTCAGGGATATAACAAATATTCAAGCATTTGCTTAGCTAAGAGATAAAGGGTTATAAAGCTAGCAGAGATATGACACAGAAAACAAGGTTTAGTAGTATTGTACACTCAGAACTGCAGGTCACCTTGCTTCAAGATGAAAAAAAAGTAACATGTCCCCTGTTGCACAAGAGTTTGTGAAGAAAGAGTCTCTTAAGAGACTGATTCTTTACAGGAGCTTTTGTCACTAACAGCAGTATAGCAAAAATTCTAAAAGCTAATACTTTTGTGCCATTACTCCATTCAAAAAAGTTGAATTAACAAAGTCTTGTAAGGGAAGTTTTCACACCTGAAGGAGAAGCAAGCTTTCATTGTGTTAGGACCTGGACAAATTCATAGGTTCACTGGAAAGTGGCAGTACAGGAATGACCAAACGCTTTTGATATTCAAGGCATTTTAAAATACATTTCCCCAGGCAGCAATACTGCTCCAGCTCAGTTTACCCTTACCTCTAACACTTGCTGCAACTGTCTGATGAATCTGCTATAATCCAGATCAGTTAAATTATTTAGGTTTAGAAAAAACAAACCACTCCCAACTAAATCTTCTCCTGCCTTCATCTCACCTAAAAAATCCTAAGGATTTTAAACATAATCAGGGTGATTTCAGTGGCCTGGTTTATAGCCTGGCCCTCGTAGCACAGCTGAGGAGTATGCAAACTGTGATGTGGGATTATGAAGCTAGAGTAGAGAAGGACAGAGAACTTTTCCTAGTGGCTTTGCCACTATGAAAACCATGAAAATAAACTACAGCCTAGGTCTGCTTTTTTACTTTGACAAACTACATACTGAGCAGAAATAAGCATGTAAAGAAAAGCTCAGCTCTGCTTAAGTCAGAGAGTTACCCATCACTTCAATGAGGATTTCACCTTTTACATCTAGCAGGATTTGTCTTTTTCAGTGCAGGCAGCTGAGGGTGATGGTATGCGTATTTTCTGTCAGCTATGAGTGCAGGGCTTTCCCTGCCCCTAAAGAAAAATAGCTTCTGAGACCCAAACATTCATTTTCTGTTCAGTATCCCTGGACTCCTGGAAAAGGCTCTCTGCTTCCTTGGGCTTCATAACCATTTGCACCTCACAGCAATCTGCCTGTAAAGTGGATGTTAAAATATTTATCTCACATGGCATCGATGACAATTCATATTTATGCTCAGCTTTGAGAGCCTAGAATGGAAGTTAGTACAGTATAAATGCCTGGGTTTGTTCCTAACATTCAGAAAAGCCTTTACAAAGCTAGTACCTTGCATTAGGAATCTTTCTGATGGACAAAGGAATGAAACAACTGAATGGAACTACTGGTGTCACATCAAAAGAGACCCTCTATTCACCCCGTCTCTTTTATTTATTTTTTGGCATTATCTTTTTCCTTCCTATCTTTCCAAGGCCCAAGGCACCAAAATTTGCATTTTCTGTGCATTTTATCCTTAAGAAGAATTCTTTTCTTCATAAGAAAAGAAGAGAGGAGAGGGTGGGAGGGGAAAGTAACAGAGATAAAAGGAACAAACAGCTCCAGATATAGCCGCGTAACCAGTTCCTTAAAGTTAGTCTGTGCTTTTGAGTATTTTATAATTTATAAACTGAAACCACATTATGCTTTGATTTTCAAACAGCAGCTGAAGTCATATGCCTGTTCTAAACCTTCTAAGGGATAAGGAAACCGATGAAGAAAAAAAAGTATTCACTTGTTATTTGCAGATGATCCTGGTGGTGTTCCAAATTTCTGTGGCAGGTGGTGTGGAAGGGATTTAGGAGGTGGTAGAGAGAAAGGGTGAAAGACATTTGGAAGGATGCTTGAGAGTAGTTTTCAATCATGTGAAAATGGGTCCAGATTCTCCCCTTAATCACTAGAATGTACACCATTACCAGTTGCTTTTTAAAGGTTTTATAGTTTTAATGGTAATACTAAGCACAATAGCACAGCAAAATCGTAAGACAGATTTACTGCATTACTTCGAAACTGCCATTTTGTGAAGTCCCCTACTGTGCTTAATGGCCATATATTTAATTTCTTTGTGACAAGAGTGTGTGATCTGACTTGCCTTAACATTTTGCAATGTTCAAGGGAACCTTTGTATTATAGTCAAAAATTCACTGCATTCACCGAAGACTGCAAAGGAAAAAATACACCACTGAAAGCAGGCTGATTATAACGTATCCATCTAAAGAAGAAATTCAGTCAGACATTAAGAAGGCCAGTGCCTACTAAGATGATAAGCCCATCTATCTGTGAGCAGACCAGAAGTACTGAGCATGGCTTTACATGCAAGATGTGAAATAGTTCCCTCCCAACTTTCAGCCAGAGCAGCATCGTAAGAGACAGGCGGTACAGGGATACTGTACAACTTCAGCCCTTGAATTCTAAAATGATAAGGCAGACTCCCAGGATTAACAGCCCTGTCAAAGGTAACTCTCTGAAGTGCTTATTTGTTTAGAAGAACCACCTCATTCATCATTAAGGAGTGATAGAAATGGAAGCCCTCTGACACAATATCTGAAGTCTACCTGGATGTATGTTTTCTTGCTATAGAAAGCAGGCGATAAAACATTGCTATCTGGTTTTGGAAACAGTATTGAAATGAAATACATTACTTTTGTTTATAATGTCTGGCTTCTCAGATATTTATTTTATTGCTTTTCATAAAAATATTGCAAGCCAACTTGAAACTATGAACTTTACATGATGAGCACAAGTATACCTGTAGGAACAAAATCTGAAGTACAGTAATACAATTTAATCTTAAATTAAGCCCCCCTTTTAAGGGAGACAGCTTTTATTTTTACTTTCTCTGAACTTTAAATAGGTGTTTCTGATAATGACTAATGACACTTTTCTGGTAAAATCACAAAATTGATTTTTTTTAAGCTTAATTTCCTTAAAATGTGAACTCATCTAAAAATTTGTAATATGAAAATCCTGAAATACTCATCTAAATATTTTTATTACATGGAGATATTCCATGAATGAACCTATCCTTCAAAATCAGAACTGACATTTGTTTTTCTTTAGCTGCTCAGATTCCTCAAACTGGGGTTTTATTCACAGCTCACCTTTCCTCTATAACTTAAAATTGCAGGGGAAAGAGGGAGTCTAACAACATATTTTAAGAGCTGTCAATGATTTTTAACTACTTTTCTTGGAAGTCAGAAGACTAAAACGAGGATTGTAAGAAGCAAAAGAGAATGAAGAATATAAAACACTACAGAAGTACTGGGAAGCACTCCTGCGCTCTGCTGGTGGTCTTGTAGATACTGGACCTAATTGGATGTTAGGAATTAAAGATATCTTGTTCTGTCATTTTGACAATGTGTGTAGTGAAGCAAACTAGAGAAGCTCTTGTTTTACTAATATAGACTCCATTAAAATACATATATAACTTCTCCATTTCAGAAAAACTGTCATTTACTATTAAGGGCAAACATAAGATTTTGACACAGTTGTAATAGGAAATGGTAATTTTGTTTTGTTCACAGCCCCATGTTTCATAGCCTGTTACCCTCTGCTAAATGCATTGGGAAATGAAAAAAAACAACAACCAACCAAACAAAACTTCTGTCCAATGTTTCATTAATTTTCTCCTTTTTTCCCCCCTTTATGCTGAACAAACATGTATAGGGAAAACTATGTAAAATGACTGTGCAGGGTATGAGCATGCTCTCAACCCATATAGGAGCAGACTGGCAGTAAAGAACTTCACATACTTTCATTTGAGGAAATAATTGTTCAGAATCTTCAATGCAGTAACGAAGTGACTAGCATTACTAGATCTTGTCAATAATTTGGCGTAAGAGTCGATACTGGCACCGTTTTTATATCTATTAAGTGATAAATGTTGTATACAACACTGCGTCAGTCACTGTACATTTGAAAGCACTACGGATTTCTGCTATGCTTCTGATTCTGTGGGTTTTTTTAAACATCTGATTACCCCTGACTGTTCAAAAACTGCTTCCCTTAGAAAGTGCTAATTAAGATACTGAAGAGTCTCATCTAATATTTATACTTCTGGTGTTGCACTAGATCCTTTTGCAGTGCATGAACAGCGTCATGAAGAAGGAATTAGAAGCAGTATAGCTTTGAGCCTCAGATAATCCTTCACTGATTAGTGAGATTCGCATCATCACCTATTCTGAATGCACTCCTCTCAGGATGTTGATAAAGCCCTTCAGTATCACAATATGGACTTCCAAGCACAGCTACGGCTTTTCTACCCAATCAAAGTGAAACCCTCGGTTCACCTGGTTAAGCTAGCTAATCCTAAATCGGCTTTTAGATTGTCACTTAACAACTCTGAGGTACTCCAGAAGGATCCCGCACAAATCCTGTGGTAAATGAGGCCTAGGCTGAGTGAAAATGAACAAACAAAAAGCTTTAAAAATGGACAGCAAGTTCTTTATCTAAGACATATTTTTATTTCTTTAGAGTGAGAATTAAGATGTCAGGGGATGGATAGTTTTGTTAAATTGGTCTTCAAATGATGATGTATGCCTGCTTAGATTTCAGATGATGACATATGACATAGTAAACTGAGAATGAACACAAAAAATGTGCAGAGGATTCGGTGCTTTGTCATTTTTGAATATGTGGATGACTAATAATACAAAATCGCATGTTTTAATAAAGAATTTGAAAAGTATCGGTAGTTTGCACATATCTGTTGGCTTTATAAATGTCTGAACAATCTGAATTTATTGATGAACTCCCCAAAATATTCTGGTGGAATTTTTAGCAAAAATTACAGTCCTTTGTTAATGGCTATACCCTGCTGGAAACTGCTGTCATTTAATGCTGGGTGCTACACACTATACAGATAGTATTGAAAACCTTTCTTGTTTTTGGAAGAAAAGTATCTCCATTTTAGGCAGGGACCAACTGCAGACTGGCAGCGGCATGCTGGCTGTAGCTGCTGATTGGCAAGCAGGGTGCAAGATAATTCTTGCATCTCTTACTAGAGACGTGCAATAGGTGCTGCCCAAGTAGGTTTGCACTTTGGCTTCTTAGATTTCTGTAAATTTTCTGTACCATAAAATTATTGCATTGAATACACAATGATTTGAAATCTCACACTGGAATTTGTAGTAAAGTAATAATACAGGAAATACGTTCTGAAATTATCTTAGAACTAAGTGATACCTGGAAATTGAATTTATAACACAGAATCACTCAAGTTTTAAAAATCATCCTTTTGCATTGAAATGAGACAACAAGATTCCTGACACTGCTTGACAAGCGAAGGTACTCACAGCAAAAGCTATGAGTGGCAGAGAACAAGGGTCTTGCCATCTGAAGCAGATCACTCAAGTACCAATGCCAGATTAAATAGAAACAACACACAGAGATCTAAGTTTATTATCTTTCATACTGAATTGTTTAGAAATAATAAATAGAATACACAAACCCTATACCCACGGTAGTTTATTTTGTCTTGTGGGAAGTTTTAACAGTTTCTGGGATTAAATGGCTTTCCCCTTCTGTGAAGGGTCTGATGTAAACTCTTGTACTGAGGCTTAAAGTCTTAAGGTTGTTAGAAGTTTCCATCAGTCAGTCTGTATGTCAATGGATAAAAAGTTGGTTGGCTGATCTGACCTGCTCATCGCTCTCTGGAAAGATGCCATCAAACTACAGACACATTTAGCAATGCTGGGAGAGGAGGGGGGAATGGGAGAATAGGGTTATTTAGTGAGAAAAGTGAGTTCCTCTATGCATTTATGTCAGGACATTGAGACAAAGCCTTAGAAAAATCCAAAGCAATTTTGGACGTGTATGGTAATTTTGTAATTGAAGCCTCCACTTTCTATAAAATCCTAAGAATTACATATGTTTGTTGGTTTAACAGAGGAGAAAAAAAATGGGCTACTTTTGATTTCTAAGACAGGTTAAAAGAGCCTTTGCAGTTTAACATGCTTGCTCCATGACTTCACTGAACAATGTATGCTTGCAGTGTTACACCTTAGTTCACTACAGAAAAGACTAGTAAAATGTCTAGGAAAACTGCAGTAGATAAAAATCACTGTCACGTTAAAGTTATTTAATAACCACGCACCTGGACAAGAATAATAGTTACAATACTTTTCAAATTTATTTTGAAATATTTTTAAATCAATGTCCCAGAAGTTCTGAAAACTGAAAAAACCTTTCATTTAAATCCAGCATATTATTTTTCTCTGTTAGCACGCTTAATTTATTTCCAATGATTTTTCTAATTGCTTAAATTTATCATTTTAGCTGCTTTTATTTCCTTTTTCAGAAGTGAAAAATTGTCTGATTTTGCAGTACCATATTGAAATGTGTTTAATGAGATTCAGCATTTTCTATCACCTGACAAACCTAAGTCGTGCTTTTGTTTCTCACTCTTTAGATCCAGATATATCCAACTCTAAATTTATACTTGCAAATATTAGAACAATCCAGGACTAAATCCTGACACTTAATATTTAGGCAACATCTTTTTTTTTTTTTTCCCTCCCCCCCCCAACCCTCCGGCTCCAGCAATGGGAGTCTTAATTCAAAAAGAACCAAGTGAGAAGGGATTGGCAGTTTGTCTGCATATTGGTAAAATAGATTTCCTGCCTCTAGTGATTTCCTTAATTCAGTTATCAGCAAAGAGTATCTATAGCAAGGATTTAACCCATAAATTGAAGGAAAATCTTATTCTGAAGCACAAGAAACAGTGGCTGTTAGAGGCCAGATCCTGAGATTAGGTTTTACTGCCCAGAGATTAAGTTAAGGTATTTGTAGGTAGTTTAATGATCAACAGATCGCTGACTGTTCTTTGCATACCAGCCCTGCTTTGCAAATTTACAGGAGCCTGAAAGCACTTCTTATTTACATATTTTAAAATATGGTGACCATATATGGAAAAGAATAAAACAAAACATAATGGTATATGTTCTGAAAAAAGGCAGCTTAATTTAATTAAGGGAAAAAATGCATCAGACTCTAGAGGGATTTTCACTGTGGCCATCTGTCTTGAGGGATGTCTTAATAGGCCTAACTCAGGCCTTACTGTACTAATAGGCCTAACAGAGGTTTAATGAATGGGATCCAGCCTACCCAACAACATTCCTACACTGGAGATGGGAGTCCCAGCAGAAGACCTATTTATTGCCTCTGTATAGTTTTATAAAGAGTTACAGACAATTGTCAGGTGTTATGCATCTGATGTATTTCAACAGCTATTTCAGCCTGAGATAGCCTGTACTTCCCTCTGAGCACACAGGCAGCCAGCAGCTACCAGTCTAGATGTAGATACCTGAATACGGTCAGACAAATATTACTGTGTGAATGCAGTATTCGTCTTCCGGATTCACATGGACAGTAAGTCCAAAGAGAAATATTTTGTTTGTTCAGGTTTGTAAAAATACTCTTCCATGCTGCATGGGAAGCTATACGAGCTTCCATAGCTATACTATATAGTCTGTTTTGTAGCCTATGAAAATTGTGGCTCATCTAATGCCAAATGAAGTTTTACTACAAGTAAGAGAGTGCCTAATGCGCATGTTTTTGAAAATGGCATTTAGAGATCAGCTATATCTACCTGGCATGTGGCCGGCATGTCACATGCCAGAAGCTGATGATGAAGGTGCTCAGGTCAGGGGTGCGTCTTGTTGCACCCTGTTTGTAGTTGACCAAAGCAAGCTCATAAAAGTTAACTAGATTAGTTTTTATAGCTCTTTCTATTAGCTGAATGGAGCGTTTATCATTCAGGAGAAAGGTAGTATCATGATAGATGGAAACCAAACATTAAGCACAGACAGCACAAACAGAAGCCAACCATAGGTCACTGGACAATCAAATCAGGCAACAACAATGGTTTAGGAGTGACTGGGGGCATAGTTCAACACACAAGACAAACCCATTGGTTTGCAGAAAGTAGAATATTCTCTTGAATTTTACTGTTTAATCTATTTTGCAGAAGGAAGAGTTGAGGAGTCTTTTGAAACCTGTCAACAATTCATTCCTCCTGTCACATTTTCTAGAAAGAGGTGGAGAACTCCTATCACAAACCTTTGTAGTAGGTCACTCTGTGATAATCAGTATCTGATGGTGTGGAATAATCACGTTACACAATGCTGTAGGTTATAAAACTCTGAAAGAATCTAGTACAGACAGAAAGGATCAATATACAAAGAACAATACAGCTGAAAATGTAGACCCAAACCATGTCACTAAAAATGGTTATAAAACTAGGCATGTTTGTGTCTGATTCTTGGCCTTGATTTCTTGGAAGATTTCCCTATAGGTCTGTATTGAACCAAGCACTTTGGAATAGAGTTAGAAATTTATATTCTGGGGATGACATCTTTTAGACAAAATCAATGTCGCAACTAGCTGGGCTTTTTTAATGTTTATTCCAAAATAAAGTGTCTTTATCTCCATTCTTCAACAGATTCTGGATCCTTTCATAATTCAGTTCCTACTGCAGTTTCACCTAGATCTTCAAATTTGTATTACAGTCCAGTTACACTGTTTATGAAAAAGTGATTATGAACTACTACTGCTCTTGTGGCACCTCATGGCTGCTTAGTAACACTGAACTTGCAGAGTTGTATTTTGTCATACATTCACAAAGAAAGACACTGCAGTACACTGTATGACTACAGAAAGTATATTCCTCTAAAATGACCACTTAGAAATTACTGTTAAAAGGATCTTCTGATTTCTTTCATCTGTCTTTAAATGTTTTACATTTATGAACACACCAAATTTATGTGAACTGGGCTAGCGTGCTTTTTTGATGGAAAAAAGAAGGATATTACCATTTTAATATAATAGTGAATGAAAATAAAACCCCAACAGAATTAGAACCTAGGACTGCTAATGTCAGAGGAAACCACATTTACTAAGCTTAAACAGACAATTGTAGGAATAAACTGAATAAATGGAACATATTGTCTTTTAACTTGAAAAGAAAGGAAGAGAAGGGAAGAGCTTACTGCATATTCAGCATACTGTACTGGAAAAGGTAAAAAAGAGAAAACTTACTGATGTTGATGATATCAGACACATTTTAAAAATTGCATGTTGTCTGTGTGTGCATTTGTGCATGCTTGTATCCGTTTGTTGGAGCTGCATATGTTCCAGTTGTTTCTAACAAAAGGTCACTTAAAAGGCAATGATGTGCCCAGTGAGCGCATCGGAAAATAAATTATGGTGGTTTTTCATACCATTATATGGTTAGCTATAACAGAATGTACTACTAATTCCAAGCTCCTAATTTATAGAAAATGTCAATTAAATCAAATTCAGTCTTGAATTTTTACTGAATCCAGGGCCATCTCACTCTATGAATAGTACGGAGATGATAGAAATAAACATTTTAAGTCGTCAAGATTTAACATAAACTGGATTCCAAATAAGACTGGCTCGGAAAAGCTGTTTTAAAATATACTTAAAACCACGGTAAGACAAAAACTCACTGGATAATGAAGCTGCAGTTTATTAAATCTGTGGCAAATTTTCCACTGACTTCTTGTGATACCACGTAATCTTGCATAGGCATTCAAAATCCATGCACTTGTGGTCTCCTTATATATGCATTACAGAGAAAATATATTTGTAGCATATATTGAAGTTTTCAGCAAACTGTACATGCATATTAACATTATTTCTTTCTTCTCTCTCATGCCTCTCCTGAGTTACAACCTCCCTTGAACAATCCTACCATGTGCAACTAGGACTGGCTCACAGGCCCAAATTAAATTCTGTGTCCAGCTCCTCCCTTCCCACTTCAGCATGCTCCTTATCTTGGCCTTTAATAAAAATCCTACTATTAGAAAACACAGGGAATTTTCACCCTAAAGTAATAAAGCTAATTTAACTATTCTAATAACGAGCTAGGAGACACAAGTAAAAAAAAAACAACACAACCACAAACAAAAACCAAACCAAACCAAAACCATCACATGCCTTAGGATGGGCTTCTAATCCTAAAAGAACATGCATTTCATGGTCAATGTCCAAACTCCCAACTAAATCCATGGTTTGGGAATCTTACTACAGGTGCTGGACTTGTTGTTTTTAAGAACTCAATTTATAATTCTGAATCTTGCTACTTTAGTAATTGCGACATGAGATGGTACTAGGATGTTTTCTATTCATGCTATTCTAAACAATCTCATGACTATGTTCAGTGATACTTGGAAAAAAGCTTAAAATGCAGACATGTAGAACCAAAAATGAAGAGGAGGATGAAAAATCGTGCCTGATTTTCCAAACTCTTATAAATAATTTGTTTGGATTACTTCAAACCCATTCTTAATCTATTTTAACTATGAATTTTCAGTTCACCTATTTTCTCTTCTGAAATATTACCAATTGTCATAATAAACAAGTGACCATAATGAACAGAAGAACTGTGAGAAGAGCATCTGGCAAACTAAATAAGTAACCCTAAATAAGAGCAAAAATATCCCACTGCAGGAATTCAGAATTCTATCTGCATCACTGGCATTCTGGAAGGCTGAAGTGTTTTATAGGCAGTACCATATGCTAGAGAATAGAAAACACTCATAGGCATTTTTATGAAAGCAAGGAATTAGCCTTTGGGAAATTTTCATGTGTTTGTGGAAAATCACAAGCTTCCCATCATTTTCAGGCATCTCTGATTTTCTTTTTTTTTTTTTGGTAACATATGGAACTATGACTTCAAAACATACCCATGCATCACTATGAATTATATATTTAATTTCTGTAATCCTCTATGGCAGCCAGAGAGAAAATACATTTAAAAACTTACTGTATTTGTTGTGCAATTAAAGGGATAGCTTGAGCTTCCTGTATTGCAACTTCAAACTTGAAGCCTCCTCATCAATGCAATAAGAATGGCTGGTAAGTACTGCTTTTGGGCCGTGACAATTACCATGTCTGGTGCTAAAAACCCAGCCAACATCATAACTGGAAGGATAAAGGAACAGTAAGTTTAACCTACCTAGGCTTTCGGATACAGGCGTCATTACCAGGAAGAAATGTGGAGCGAAGCAGAATCTGTTCTGTGATTTCAGAATCTGTTATGGTGTATGGCAGAAGTAGCCTTCCTCTGATTCCCTCATGTTGTGCATAGGTTATACTTGAGCAATTTACAATATAATCATATTGCAGGAAAGGTTTTAGATATGAAATATGAAGGATGAAATTGTTTCCAAGTAGAATATATTACTGATGCCAGTATGCATTACAAATACTAGGAAAACATCCCACTTATCAAGTAATATTTAAAAGCTGCATTGCTTTGTAAAATTATTTTCTTTGAGTTCATTACAGAGCTCTGAATATCTCTATAGTTTTAGTTTGGGTAAAAAATAAAGAGAAACAGCTTTGCCTCAATCTCAGCGAATACCTAAGTCATAGAAAACCTGCTAGCATTATATATATTATAAACATAAATAAAATACAGGAATGATTATCAGCACTTCTTCAAAGCGCCTTCAGCCCCTTCACAGTTTTCAGATGGAAATACAAACTCATCCACCCTGTAAGCACACTTCTCAACAAATATCCATACACTTGGAAAAAATTAGGCTTCTCCCATACGTCTCTTCACTTGCAGAACACTACTTAGGGAGAAACAGCTAAGCTATCCTAAGCTCCCAGACTGCAAATGTTATTTGGGTACTTCAGAGGACAGACAGAGAAGTTGCCTTATTCTCCTTCTCACATTCATGCCTATCTACAGCACCTATGTCCAGCACCAAGACAGCACATGACATTCAAGGTCATTAAAAACATACCCCAGAGAAAACGCGCCAACTCATTACATTGTTTTACACACTGACATTGAAACATGCTTGTCTATGTTAAATGAAAAAAGTACACCTGTGATGTGTTAATCCCAACTTATTCTTACTGTGCTTATTCATTTGTACTCTTCAATCTGGAACTCTGAATTACTCATGGTAACTCTGTACAAATAATTTCAGTGAAATAAATGGGCATAACAGGGTTGAGCATGTGTAGCATTATTTGCAGCCTCTTCTAAGTCAGTAGTCCATAATGAGTCACCTTCATTACACGCTGAGAAATGCTTCTGCTAGCAGAGTTTTGAAAGTACCTACAAGAATTCATTTTTGCCATTCAAGCTTAACTTGCATAGCTCAGCCTTTGAACACACTGGGATGTTTATATAGCTGCACACATAATATACTGAGACAAGGTAAATCCCCACTTTTCTTTCTTGTCTTTCAGATATTTTCAGTGGTTTCTTTGTGTTTGTCATTCTATTTGAATTTTGCAATCCCAATTCTCAAAACCAGCTAAAGAGTAAACAGAGATTTTGTGACATGAAAAAAAGAGGCAGTTGAACAACAGATAGTAAATAATGCAAGCGTCTTTTGCAGGTCTTCCTTTAAACAAATTTAGGGTAAAAGCTAAAAAGCTCAGAAAAAAAAAGGAAATACTAAGGAAAAAATGTGCAATCGAGAAATAATATTAACTGGTTAAGAAGAGGCATCTTTGATACATACTCAAAAGCCTGTGTCAGGATTTTCTCAGGGGTTTTTTGCTCCATGTTTGTGGAAGTTGCCTGAGTATTTTCAGTCAAAAGACATCCTGATGGCTCCCATCTCTAACACTGCAGTCCGTTCTGTGGATTGTTTTCCAGCTTCTCCTGGGGCTCCCTGGAAATAAAAGTATTATCACTAAGTGAATTGTGCACTTTCGTTCTGTTTTTCTCTAGATGGCAGCATTTGTCTTAAGGATTTCCCTTGATGAACATTTCTCATACAGAAGTAACAATAAGGGCTCAAAACAATAAAAAAAAAGTACTGTCAGGGACTGGAAATTCTTTGCCATTTGTTTCAGTTTGATTTTCTTACTTTTCACTGTTTCTTTTGCTGGGTTTTGTTTGGGAGCACGCATAGCTCTTCACATCAATAACTGAAGTTGTTTTAGCACAAAGAGTTAAAAACTATATCGCAGTGCATTTATGTGTATGACATCAAAATATACTGGGAGTTCAACTAACAAAATAACAACGTGCAGAGAGTCAGCAAAATATATTAAATTGACATGGATTAAAATTACTGTGTTGAAAACTTCTTGCCAAATTCCAAATACATTTGACATCCTGAAAAGAGTTGGGCTGGACTTGCTTTCAATTTCTGAATTCTGTGCATTTGGTATATACTGAAAAGTCAAGTTCTTGTGCATACCTGGCTTTCATAAAAACACTGGAAGAAGCAGACATACAAAAGATTTTTCTAAGGATGAACACAACTTCACATTTTAAAATCAAGCTTTGAACCGTTTGGTATTTGCTGTTTGCTAAAACCTGATCTCCTACTCTGTACATTTAGGGGAGGACCTCAGTCCAGTTGCATAGCCTCATTGATTTGCAGGGATCTCTGACTGCAGAAAAGGAGACACAATTAAGGGGCATGATCTACATTCTTAGGCAGACTACTATGGTAGTTCTTATTGTATTCCCTTATCCCATATATTCTTGTTGCTTGCTATATATTTTTGTAGTCCTTACTCTATTCTTATTCATCCTTTCACTAATTCATTACTAGAACTCTTACTTCTACAAAATAGTTACACTGAAAACTGCTTATTTTTTTTATTTGCTGAAAGTATGAAGATGTGATATCTTTAGCCTGCATTAAACGAAAGAAATAAGAATTACATGACATGGGCAAAATGTAATTTATGATTAAAGCATTTTCTATTTTCAAATGAGTCCTATACATAAAGAAAAGATGAATATTTTATTAGGTATATGCAGCATACAGTCTTGTTGGCTTTCAAGCAGATCTTAGCTGCATTATACATCCCACTAGTAAATTTGTCCATCTGTAGCCTTTTCTGAAAGGATATACTGCAATCATAATCTGCATTTTTTAGTGCACTTGTGCTCACAGTAGGAAAAGAATGCTATTTGTTGTGGTAACTTTTAGCAGATATGTATAACTCATTCCCTATTTACTCTTATTTGTTGTGGTGTTTTTTTAGCAGACCTTTATAACTTATTCCCTATTTAGTGCCTTCCATGTACAGTCACTGCCACACTATTTCCGGATCTTTTTAACTTATGCATCAGCCAGACCTCTACTGTCAGCTCTGTCTGTACTCTCAATCACATACAAACTAGAGATTTTTTTTTAAATGAATCCTGTCTTCATTTCTTCCTCCCCTCCCCTCCCCTCCACTCTCCTCTCATTTTGCATTTGGCTCTTAGTCCCCTAAAACTTCTTTTAGTGTTTGACATGGGCTGGGAAGCGGAGCCCATGGATCCTGGGCCCTCAAGGCCATGGCATTCCCCTGGACAAGACAGGCCTGCTAAAGTTCTGTGTGCCACTCTCAACTGGAATACATAGGAGATTTCACTACTTGCTACTACATTTCACTACTTGCTATTAAAAATTGAGAAAAGGAAGAATGTGTTAAAATGAAAAAAAAATATTCAAATATACAGTGCAAATGGGCCAAGTGTTAACCCATCTAATGAAAAAATTTAAAGCATAAAAATGTAATGCTGTAGGATTTTGATCCAGCCTCCCTATTTTATCAGCTTATCTCAGCCTCATCTGATGAATGCATAGCCATTCAAGAATTTATTCTCCTCTCTCTCTCAGAGGAAACTTTTTTAAAAATAGTGTTGCAGAGACTTGGTGGCCAAATGCCTATTGATCATGTGGAAAGATACATTCCTCTTTCTGACTTCAAAGACCACAGTGCTGTCCAAGGAACTAAAACTGGCAGTCAAAATACCAGGGGAGAAATAGATAGGGGTAAGGACAGAAAGATTGTATCTCAGAGTGAGGAAAAGAAACAATCTTCAAACTCTTCACTTAAATTACAACAAAGGTACAAAGCTACTGCAAGGTGCCAGGCTTGTTGGAATATCTTTTGAAGATAATAAGAACTATTTGAATAAATGGGTAATAAATCTGCTTGACAAAACCATGTAGAAAGTTACAAAAGCAGCAGTTTTTTCTTAAGTTGATAGGAACAGAGAGGTCATGTTTAATTTAATAATCAAGCAATCTGTGGACATTAAAACAAATGGCATACTCCAGATACATTTTCAAAGAGGGCGGAAAAAGTCATCATATTGAAATCAGATGCCATGTGCATCACACATCATTTCTTCCTGTACTGTACTCCTGTCCTGTCCTGTTTTTTCCAGCTTTAGAAAGCTGTTTCTGTTTCTTCTCCCTCAGTTGATATGATCCAGTTAAATCCAAGCTTTGGAGACACTTGCATGAAACATCAGTGATTACTTGATTTCTCAGCATATAAATCTAACTACAAACCTTACTATGTAGGACTCTGTTATGAGGTAACTTTTCCTATACAACATTTTTGCCTCAGCTGCTATCTGCCCAGAGACCTGCTTTAACATAACACTGTCAAAGTTGTTCTCCGCATAACATATTAAGCAATTGTTTTCCCAGAAAAACTTGATAAAGCAACAAAAGGATTAGACGAGACCTTTCAGCTTTTCAGTAAGCAGCTTCAATGTAAGTTCAACTCCAAGCAGCTTTTAGCTTATAAAAATCACGGCCACAAAGAGCTTCTGTTAGATATGACCTGCTTAGAGAGGAAGCTCACTCTTTAGCTTGCCGCTCTGCTGCTCTTTTCTGCTTCTCAGTACTTTGTCCAGGAACTTACATCGAGCAACAGCTCAATTCCTATTCCCCCTCCTCTCTATCTCACCTGACCCCCTGCAGTACAGATGACACAAGAGGTGTCTATGCATCTGAGCAAAGGGCGCAAGCAGAACACGAGCACACGCAGCAGTGGCAGTAAGTAGCAGCCACCTTCCTGCTTCTCAGTAGTTTACTGAATCAGGACAGCTAAAAGAAGTTAATCAGACTAAGCAGTGTCTCATCCTACATCTGCCCAATTTTTCCTGTGCTTACCACCACTTCTCACAGCATGGGAGGCAGAGTTGTGCACTTGCCTTAAGTGTACTGTTGTATTTCACTCTGCCCATAACTTAGCACATGTCCTGATTTGCAGATTTTGGTGTGCCTCAGCCTTTGCCTAGTAAACTTCCTTAATCTAAGATGAGAGTAACACTAGATTCTCTCACATTCATCTCCTAAATTTATGCCATGAAAAGGGCACCTCAAAAGCTGAAGGGAGGACAGTGGCTTCACAAAGCTTTTGCGGGTGCAGTCAGCCATCGGGAGAATTGCAGCACCAGTATGTACAAAAAAACCCCATAAAACCTGTAGTCCTCTCTTCAGATGTTTAATTGATGAAACCCTACCTTGATATATTAGTAGGTAGTCAGAAAAGACCTTCAGCAGAAACTGATAAAGGCTTTATGTATTAGCAAGGTTATTGTACTGCACATGCTGTGTGCTTATACCTTGCTTGCTTGCTAAGGAGAATGTTGCAATGCAGTATTTTAACACCTATTACCTATTATTGGATGTAAATGTTGGTACACAACTTTGGGGACTAATTTCCAGTTTGGCATCAGCTTACTTTGCAGTGTCAAAGGTCTATCTACTATACCCTCAGGGGCACAAATTTGAAGAAGTTAGTAGACTTTACTGTCTATGAATAGTGTGGTTCTGTTAACAAGAAAATAACCAACTTAAAACCAAACTTTGAAAACAGGAAGAATATTAGCCAAACTGATTCACATATAGAATGCAAGTTATATTACTAAGCTGTGAGTTTCCTGATCCACTTCATATGGAAGAAGGTCTTTTTCAAAGTCATTGCAATCAGCAGTATCCATATCTTGCTTCACAAAACTAAAATGGGTGTTCTTGCTTCATAATTTTGCTTGTCAGTCATTTCAAGAGCTCTAGTTACTCACATTTATTGCAACATTGTAAAGACCTTTATTATATATACAATTACTTGTTCAACACCATCCTTACAATTTGCACAAAACCAATGAGCTTTGTATGCAGCTGAGTAACGTACGCAGATCCTTATAGAGAAAAGCATAAAGAAGACAGTCCAAGTAATAATTTAGTTCTTAGTTCTAATAAAAGTGCTTCAGAATATCCATCTATCCCCTGGAATGTTTGATACTGCACAAAAGCTGAAGACAGAGAATGGTATTTGGAAAGTAGCCACCTAATGAGCGATCTTAAAATACGAATTTGTTTGCGCAGCTTGGTACTCAGGATTGCAGTTAACAGAGAAGGTTCTGCATCACAGGCAGATGAGAATTTATCACTCTGTGATCTTTACCAGATGCTCTGAACCTTGGACGTAGGACAGTTTTGCCTATCCACTTTCAGATGTCACCAGCCTCCACTAGCAATTAAGGGATTGTCTTTCCTTGCAAATGTATGGTTTTAACGTAGTTGACAGGCCTTGACAGATCAAGAACTGATCTCACACCAGTGTATTTTCACTTGCTGAAATGGAACTTTTGATGGTATGAATAGGCACATGCGAGATGGTTATTTGACTCTCAGGTTGGAATATGTTAAGTGACTATATTCTTTTATTTTGTCTAATTTTCTAGTTCAGGTCTTTTAAAACTATTACATTATCAAATATTCATGCTTTTTATTTTTTAAAAAAAATAATATGGAAAAAAAAATCCTCAGCCTTAACAGAGTCCAGACACAAAGTCAGGTTGTCCTTTCCTGTTTGATACCTTTCTTTACCAGTAACAAATAACTCCAACTTTTACTGATATATCTATTAAAGTACTCATACCACCACATTTTTTTATGCTTTTTAAGCCCAAATGAGGTTTGACCTCTCCTCCTCCACTTAATTTTTTTCACCAAAAAATTTAAATTAATACACCACGTACTTCCTGATTATTATACAAAATAGCTATTGCTTTTCAGTATACTCTTCCTTCTCTTCTGAAGAAAATGCTTTCAATAGAGGGAACTTAGTATGGCAAAAATTGGAATGCATGATTACACAAAAACATGAGCTTAATAATAACTAGAGTTATCAAATGATATTGAAATTACAGAAGCAAAATAAGAATTTAGATAAACAGTAAAGCAATGACCCATATAGTTCATGGACACATAATTATAGAATACAAATATTAAGAAGGCAAAGGAGCCTGTTTATAAGACTGTGAAGTTTTAAAACAAATCTCAGGATAGTCTAGTATATGCCATAATAATTTCCATATTCTGAATCTCTTGTGTTTTTTAAAACTGCATTTTGATAGCTTGATCTAAGACTTATTCACAGTAAATTGAGAACTCTGTAGCTTTGCAAAAGATTAGAGCAGCATTTCTGCCAGTAAAAATATAAGAACAAAGTACAGACCCCACTTGGCTCAATTCATCTTCCCTCCCCCCCCCNCATTAATAGACTTTGCCAGAAATACTTCAACTCTTCCTGGAGCTAAGACACAAAGGTTGCCAAGAAAATGGCCTGGCTGCCTGTGTGCTCCCAGTCCACTAGGTGTCTTACTAGCTCGCCTGAAGTCAGCATCTGCATATCTCTCCGTAATGACATTGACCTTGCACGGTGGCCTGTCACCTCTGGCAACCACATACTCCAATCTCTCATCTCCACCACATACTGTTTCAGTATAGGTCCAGGTGGGCCATCCTGCTTCTGAAAGAGTTTCCATGTATGCTATGGTATGGTTTTGCATAGCAGTCAGAAGAACCAATAAAAGTATATATAGCTCCCCTACCACCCTCCCCCACCCCCCTAATTAGTTATATGAAATTGCTGTTGTTTATTGATGTTGTTAAAGGAGAGGCTTTATATTCCACTAGAGAAGACAACTCCAAACCCTTTACCCATAAATATTATGGCAACCAGCCCAACATCATCCATATTCCAGCAGTCCCTTGGACTTTGTGGGCAACAAAAGTATTTAGGTGCACCTTGTTGCCTAATATGAGAAAGTGATCCAGGAGGTCACTTTGCAGACTTGAGCTCTTTGCCCTGATGTGGTGCTAGAGTCTCCCTGACAAATAACCACTCCCCATGATCCACAGTGGCTTCAATCAATGGAGAAGAATGAGCTACTCTAGTGGTGAAAATGCACAGAAACTAAATGTAAACAGAAACCTTCTTCTGTGAGTCATGATCCATTCAACTGAGTTCTATTACAAGTTTCAGGGGTTTCATTAAAATATAAGCACATTTGACAGTCTCTTAGGCCATGCCTTTCTGACAATCACATACAAAGCTGCCCAAGTAAGGAATTACTTCAGGGGTGTTCTGAAGGAGCATGACATGCAGACGGAAAACTGGAGTGTGATTTGCTGAAGTAGGTCAGGAAAGCTTACGGTGACTTTTCAACTCCAACTTAGTGGTCGCTTAAAATCCAGCAGTGTGGAAAAATTGAGCCTTTAAATTTGTTTTTAGTGTTTCCCCACATATGACTGGTGACAGTGGGCTATTTTTCAACTTAGTCGCCCAGAAGATGAGGGTACCTCTAACTGTGAGTCACTAAATAGTTCAACAGAAAAGCTCTCTGAGGTCTTTCTGGTCCCCTTGCCCTTTTCTGTACTCTTCTATTTCATTTTTCCCTTTTCTTGCATCTGCTACAAGCTGATGAGTACAGGCTTTTGGGTGTACTGAGTCACTCTACAGCAAATGCCTGTTCACAAGGGAAAATTCACCCTTGCTTTTCTCTCAAATTGATGGGAAACTGTTTTCATGATATATGTTGTAAACCAGGTCTCTATAGGCATAGAGATTATTAAAAACCACTCCAGCAACAACATTATTATGGAACATAAAAGTTATTGCTGCATCCTTTGACCATTCCTCCTATGCATAAAAGGGAAAATATTGTGCCAATGTCTTGACTATTTCTGCATAGTTTTGAAATATAAAAGAGGGAAACACAACTAAAGACTGTGTCACTTCATAAAAATATAATGGAAATGAAAACCTGAGTTCTTATTTTCACCTCCATATCAAGTAGGAATATTTCTCTACTTTTCCAGTCTTACTGTGTCATGTAGCTCTGAAGTTTGTAAGAGGCATAAGCCATACAAAGTTTGTGGTATGAATTTAATTTTTAAGCCAGTGATAAGATGGTGTCTGAGCAAGAAAATTGGATTTATACTGGGAGAAGGGTGAAATTAAGGTGAAAAAGGGCCAATGGATTACAATAGCTCAGGGAGCAACCAGAAAAAAATGCTATTTTTGCCACTGTATTTACAGAAGTCGGAGCAGTTTGCTGCAAGTGACTGAATGATTCCAGGCAGATATTTTTCTTGTACTGTGTTGTACAACTTTTAAAAAGTCTTTTAACTTTTATTGATAGCTAATATTTCTATTAAGACACTGCCTTAAGGAAAAGGGTGCTTTACTGTCCTGGAATTGCACAATCAAAGAAAATACACAAACCCTTTCCTGAAGTTTTACAAAGTACAAAAAAAATTCTTGATTTAGTGCCAAATTCTGAGCCCAATTGCATTCTCACAAGCCCATCACTTTGCATACGGAGTATATAATAGAACTAGTTACCTTGTGTTTTCAGATACATTGGATATACCGCTGCCCATGAAGTGTGATAACGCCTGAGAAATACCTGAAGTCATTCATTGCTGTTCTGAAACGGGATACTGCATACACAGTAGGAAAGCATGGGAAAAAGGAAGGGAGAGTAAGAGAATGAGCAGGAATTTGCCAATTTTGTCAAGTTTCCATGAAAAACACAGTGATCACATGCTAAATCTTGTATTGGTTGTCAAGTGTAATGCCGTCAAGTAGTCTCCCACTGCTTGTAGAGCCAGAGATGAGACTGGTTTAGAACATTTTAGGTACTTCCCTTATATGCTATTTAGTGAGACTACCTCTACATTTTCTCTTTATTACCATAAGCTGCTAGAAAGAGAACCTCTGCTTTATAAATGATAAGTAAGCGATTGACGATTGGTCTGGAAAAACACTGCTTCTGGGAAATTGTCCTTGTGGGAATACCAACAGACAGGGTGAGGTAAATATAAAAGTGACCAACATTAAACATCCATTGTTCTATGTAGATACTGGTTTCTGTTCTGATAACAGAGGATCTTCAGTCAGATAAATTTCAGGCTTTTTTTAAGTTCTGCAATCAAATATGCAATTTATGTGTATACTAGACTAGACATTTCATTTCAGATCAATGATGATTATTAATATAGTACAAAATATGGATTTCACCTTATAGGCTTTCAATTTTATCCCCCAAAGTATCTATGGGCACAACGGTTGGCAATTTAGGTTCAACTTGATTATTAGATAA
This sequence comes from Nycticryphes semicollaris, assembly GCA_013400055.1. Lineage (NCBI taxonomy): Eukaryota > Metazoa > Chordata > Aves > Charadriiformes > Rostratulidae > Nycticryphes > Nycticryphes semicollaris. Next base: position 498,204 of record VXBJ01005624.1, read on the forward strand.
CTTTTAAAACCAGGCAGACATCATTGGTTTCCCAATTACATTGCCACGATATTAACAGAACAGTTGCAAACACTTATAGGCATGCAGTGAAATAAAAAAGAATAATAAATCATTCTTGTTACTATCTTGTTGCATTTTAATCTGATAGTAGGCATGCCAAAATCATAAAACATTTCCACCAACACCAGATTAGTAATGAAAATATTTCACATTCACTTCCCAAGATAGATGTAGCTATAGTTGGCTTTACAGACATCTAAATCAAATCAAATGCAGTTTCTTTCTTCTTCAGAAATTCAGCTTCTGAATTTTAGTTTTACAGTTTTTAACTCTAAGATCCAGTGTACATAAAACTAAGTCTACTTCACCTTTGAACTCCATGTTGAAATTGCTGTAAACGCTAATTAAAGAAGGCTATGCCCCCTTCTTTATTCCTCTATATAATAAGAAAAAAGTTTATTTCATTTCTCTCTTTGGAAGTAGCGTTCATCAATGCAAATAAAGCTGTGCATAGCAATAGTTTGTGAATACATTGCAAATTGCAGAGTGGAGATAGTTAGCATATATTATGTTCACGATCTATCTTCCAAGAACACACTAAATGACATAATGGCCACTGCATTTATGACCGTGGGTGTGTGGGAGTGCACGTGACAGGAAAGTGAATTTTTCTTAGTGTTGGAACTCAACATACAATTAGCAATATGTTTGTATTTTATATATATGAAATAAAAATATAAAATTATTCTTTTTCATGTATGTGCATATGCACATATCTATCAATCTATAACCATCTTTCGCTAAAGCTAGACAGATATACGAAGGTGAAGGATGATCTGGATGAAACTTAGCCTTGAGTATTACACAATATGTGTTCTATTATCACAGTATCACAGACAACATCTTGATTTCCAGTCTGTGTTTGCTGATTATATCTATTGCCATTTTGAATTTTCCTTATAGCTAATTTCTCTTTATAGAATTTCTCTATAAAGTGTTAATTTCCTTCATCTTCCTAATCCCCTTTGTCTTTGACCTTCCCAGTATGTATTATTCCTAGTATTGTTAAATGAAATAGAGAAACATGCCAAAAACCATGATGGAAAAAAAATATTTTACTTTCTGAAAACCACTCTTAGTCCTGCAGAAGAGATTGATGTAGGAAAGTTTATGTATAATCAACATGGACATTCCAAAAACGTAGCATTACTTGGAAAAAACATAATTTTCTCCAAGAAAAAGATAGCACTCTCCACACTTCTGCCCCCAAATACAAGTCTGCCAGAAAGAGTCTCTTAGTAGTAGGGAATATAATACCACAAAGCTTTGTGGCTATATGGACTTGATTTTTAGTAGCTCAGCGCACTTATAACTCTAATAGATTTCCAATGGAACATTACATATTTAACACTTTTAAAAATATAAGTTCCTCCTAGAAAATTTTCACTTAGCAAAATATAACTCTTGAGTTATCCATTATCCTCCCTGTGCCCGCCCCCCCCCCCCCACCCCCCTCCACAC
>VXBJ01005625.1:0-121833 GCA_013400055.1 Nycticryphes semicollaris
ATATATATATATATAAAACCCCATAATATTTATTTTACTATTATATTACTATCAGATTAAATAGATCAGCTTCAGGACAATTTTATGCCCATGAATGCCACACTGGAGATGCAATAGTTTTTTACTGTATTTTTCACTCATTTATATTCTGCTGCTGCTAATTTTTAACAAGGTCAGGTGATTTATAAAGGCATATTATCTAGGAAGAAAGTTAAGTTTGGGGATGTGTATGATAATACATGTTTCTTTGTCATATTTCATATGAGAATACAGATAGCCTGGAGACCCGGAGCACCTTCCTTGGGGATCATCCTGCTTTTGCACACACAGCCTGAACCCCACTAGTTCTTTCTTAGGGGGTTGATCAGAAGCACTGGGAAGCTCTGAATTCATCTTTTATGTTCTTTCTTAAGGTGACCGTGGCAGAATCGGCAGGACTATGAAGAGTTCCACAGATATTTCCAGTGGTTTATCAACTGCCTGTCTGCCCTGATGAGAGGTGTGAAGCTTTTAAATGTCTAATGCCAATTGTACAGAAATCAGAAATCTTAAAAGAACATTCCATGTTCGTACTTGTTCTTTCTTCCAAAAACTGCTGTTCAGCTGGGCCCTGATTCTGATGTTGCTGAAGTTCACAGGACAACTTGCGGTATAATTAGGCTAAAATATGATTCGAAGTGGAAAATAGTTGATGAGTAACTCATTTAATTTGTTTTGAAGTATTAAATAAGTGACAAAGATGTGTGTCTGGTTTTCCATTAGAAATTAAGGTCTTGTCTGCTTTTTCCCCCCCTTTATTTTTTCATTTTTTTTCAGAATGTCACTGGGAAAGCATTTGGCCTCAATACTGCTAACACTTGAATACATGAGTAATAAGGAATCTTCTTGATCCTGCTGAGGATTGAGTAGAACAGTATACTTGCAATACTGGAAATTTCTGATATACATTTCAAAAAGAAAACCCGACAAAGACTGAAAAAGGAATGATTTCTGTTCCTGCATTACACAAAGTTGTTCTAAAAATTCTTAGCTTGATATTAAATCCATTACATCTACATTTTAAGCAGCCTTAGCTGTCTCTTTTGTTCAAATTGTTGTGTAAACCATGCCCAAAGAATTATCACTGCTCATCACATCAGAAGGATATTTCAAACAGAATCTGGTACTATTGGATATCTTTAATAATTACTTTAGAACAGGAATATAATTCTTAAAGCTGCAGATATAACCAAGTTGGAAGGGATAACATGCATGTAGGAGGACGAGATTATAAATAAAATTATATTGACAAATTGTGGAAGTAGCCTGAAATATAGGATGAAATTCAAGAGAGCCATGAAGAAAGCACTACAGTGAAACAGGAAGAAAAAGTCAAGGTGTATGAAATTCTGATAACAGGAGGGGATTCAGACATTTTTTAGTAAATCAGAAACAGTATGAGTCAGCAATGTCATACCGTGAAGAAAGCAAACATCATACTGGGATATATAAACAGGAGTCTCGTATGTAAGACACATGAAGTAATACTTCCACTCTACTCAGTACTCATAAGGCCTCAACCGAAGTACTGTATGCAGGTTTTGGCACACTGCTTCAAGAAAGTGGAGAGAGGCCAAAGGAAAGCAGCAAGAACAACCAGAAGTCTAGAAAAGACAACCCAGGGAAAGACTGAACAAAGAGGTGTTATTTAGTCTACAGAAAAGAAGACGGACTAAGATATGCTAACAGTTTTCAAGTATGGGAAAGGCTGCTGCAAAAGGAGGAGTTTATAAACCGTACTCCATGGTCATTGTATGTAACAAAATAATGATTTAAAATTCAGTTAGGGCTATGTAGACAAGTTTTCTTACTAGTTGCCTAATTGGATCAAAATTTCAGAGTAGATTGCCTAAGAAAATGGTGGCATCCCTACCTGGTGGATTTAGGACAAGGTTAGGCCAAGAGTTTTCAAAAATGGCTAAGCAACAAGGTTGGGAAATAAGGCTAGACTCAATGCAGTGCTTTCTATCTTATTTGTTTTCTAGGCTAGCACATGTCTTTAAAAATACATCTTGTTTCTGTGCAGAAGCCCAAGACCTACTTGATCATGTAGGTGCATGCACCTGCACCTGGGTCGCAACAACTCCATCCAGTGCTACAGTCTTGAGGAAGAGTGGCTGGAGCTGCCTGCCAGAAAAGGACCTGGGGTTGGAGGTGTTGGTCAACAACTGGTTGAACATGAGCCAGCAGTGTGCCCAGGTGGCCAAGAAGGCCAACAGCATCTCAGCCCGTATCAGGAACAGCGTGGGGAGCAGGACTCGGGAGGTGACCATCTCCCTCTACTTGCCACTGCTGAGGTTCCATCTCAAGTAGTGTGTCCAGTTTTGGGCCCCTTACCACAAAAAATCATTGAGGGGCTGGAATGGGTCCAGAGNCTGTTGCACCTTCCCTGGAGGTATTCAAAAGACGGGTTGACACAGTGCTTAGAGATATGGTTTAATGATAGGTTGCTGCTTTTTATTGGAGTTAGGTTGATGGTTGGACTAGATGATCTTAAAGGTCCCTTCCAACCCAGACAATTCTGATTCGATGACACTACAATGAAAATACAGCCCCTTGGCTGAAGCAGATCACCTGCTGCCAGGAAGCACCACAGACCACCAGTTCTATGTCTTCAAAAGGAATTCCCCAGGTTTTATCTTCCTTAAATCCTCAAGCCGCTTGCCGGCTCGGCCTCCTCCCTTACCTGCAGCCAACACCCTGACGAGAACCGAGCCATGCGACCCCGCAGCCCGGGCTGGCGGCGGAGCCGGTGGGGCCGTTAGCCCCGCCCCGCGCTCCCTCTGACCTCGGCGTTCCTTAGTTACCGCGCGGGGCGTCACTCCGGGGCCAAACTACTGCTGCGCGTGGCGGCCAATCGGGCTGAACCATTCGCCCGGCCGCTGAGGGGGGGAAAGAGGTTTGTGTGTGTGGAAGGGAGGGAGTGGCGGGTGCCCCTCGCTCTCCTCTCCCCCTTCCCTCCCCTCGCTCGTTGGTTTCGCCCATAGCGGGCCATAGCGACGGCGGGAGCGCTGAGAGAAAATGGCGGCTCCGGCCTCTGCGGTGTTGTCGGCTTCGTAAGAGCGGCGCTCGCTCTTCTCCCCCTTCCCCTAATCGCTCCTACACCCCGTCCTTCCCGGCTGCCCTCCGCCTCTTCTCCTTCCCCGCCGCGGGCCTAGGGACCATGTCGGACTCGGAGGAGGAGGAGAGTCCGGACCGCCAGCTCAAGCTAGTGGTGCTGGGGGATGGCACCACTGGCAAGGTCAGTGCCGGTCCCCGCCGGCAGCGCCCCGCTCCCCTCCGTCGCCGCGGCGCCCCGAGCCCCTTTCCTGGCCTTCCCCCTCAGCGCTTCCCTCCCCCCGCCTCTCCCTCTCAGGAGGCAGCAGCCCGCGGCGGCTTCCAGTCTGTCTCGCTGCCTTTGTCGCGGTACCCGGCGGCACGGAGCCGGCTGACGGCTCCCCCTTCACCCACGGCTCGGCATTTCTCCCTTTCCGTTGCCTCCCTCGCTTCTGTGGGACGGGGGCGTAGCGGGGAGCCGGGACGAGTCCCCGGCGGGCCGAGGCGGGCTCTTCGCTCCGTGGGCGCTCCCTACTCGGCAGCGAAACCTTCTAACGGGGCTGCAGGACCCTCGCGGTGCCCGAAGAGGCTTAGTCAGCAAACAGACGGATGCGACTTTAATCCAATTTTCTCAAGCCTTAATAAAATGAGCGGCTGACAGCGTAATTGCTGTGGTGCCGCCTGGGATGGCGTTTCCGGTCGACCCCCCTGCGTGGCAGAAGGGACAGGGTGACGGGTGGTTGCTCGGTTGGAGCTGCTGGGGGTGGCCCGAAGTTGTTCTCACCGGGAGGTGCCAGGGTCGGGGCCGAACACCTCAGTTCGCGGGTTTCCCCCCCCCCACCTCGAAAAGACGGGCAGGGGAGGTTGTTTAGTTGGGTCCCCAGCGTCTCTACATTTCGACTTCAAAGCTGATCACCTCCTGAGGTGGATAGAACAGTTTGCATCCCTCTGAGTTACCGTTTCGAAGTTTGGAAAGACACTTCTGGGTCAATTTAGTTTTTGTTTGTGACTTTTACTTTCTTTTCCTATCTGTCATAATTTAAGTACTATTTATAAGTTATAATTGTCTTTTTAAAAAAGAAATTTTGACAAATAGAGACCAAAGAAGGCAAAAAATGCTTTATTTACCCATGGAAATAGTCACTGATCTTTACTCTACACCTGTAAATGTATCTATTGCAGTGTGTAGCCTGAATCCTTTTGTGACATACACACTAAAATAGTAATTTTATTGTGTATTTGAGGAATACAGTTTTTCCTGTATCATAAACTTGAAAACACAGGGAGGCAGACGGTCTGCTTGCCTGACAGTTTGGATGAAAAATAGAAATATTCCTAGAGGTGGTCTAAATGAACTGCCTGTCATTAATAGAAATAAGCTGTTAGTGAAAGTACATACATGGTTTTGCTCACTTGTGCTGAGCCCTATGAAGAAACAAAAACATTTTTTGTCTCCAGTGATTCTGAACCCAGTCTGAAGTGGTATTCATCTGAGTCAGTAGATGGGCAATTCCAAACTTCTATGTGATGAGAGCATAATAAATGCACAGGACTGACAGCTGAAGTGCTGTTGCACTGGTAGCTTTCCCCAGGAGTTTTCCATTCAAACTGAGGAATCCTTTCACTAGTGCTGCTCAGCACCTTGTGGCACGACCTCTTGCCAAACATGGATTTTCAAGCGTTCTTGACTTTTGATGTATATTCCTGTTGGTTCTCACACGGGAGCTGCCACTCACTGAATCTCCTGCTGGCTCTAGGAATCTTGTGCTTCGAGTGCAGTTTATTTTGCATGAACAGCAGTTATGCTGTGGTGGGCTGCTTTTCCTCCTGTCCCCCCTAGATGTTGCTGTAATAGAGGCTTCTTCCAGCCATCCTGATGGCCTAGCAGAAAACACTTGCAATAATAGATTTATTGTAAGATCTTGTAAAAATAAAGAAGTGATTGGGTTGTGGAATGGAAAGATAAAATGTACCTAATGCTATTTCGAGCATCTCTGAAGACTAAATGGTTGAGGTTCCTCTCCTTTGTGGGCTACTCGTTCCGCTTACTTGTTGAAACATGCACATGTCTATGTGTTTTCAACATTGACTGCCCATTCTAAATTGCCTGCCGCTCACATCTGGTTCACAGCTGGTCTTTACACACATGCATACTTAGCCTATCATTTACTGTGCAAGGCATTGGTTTTTCTCTTCCTCTATCACTGAGCTTGTAGGGTGGGAGGAGTGTAGGAAATAATGGAATAAATCTTTGAAATATTACATCTCGTGTTTAGTGTGAGATGCTCATGTTTGACTTATTTCCATTGCTTCCCTCACCAAGACAAAAACAAACAAAACCAGGTTTTATTCCCTCCCTCTTGGCCATCTGGGGCTCTCTGGTCTACCATTCTCTGGGGAAAAAAAAATGGGTCTTTTTGAGTCTGCTGGCTGAAGGGGAAAACTTAATTTCTTTTTCCTCACCCGTTGTTTAGAAGCAATGTGCTTTAGGTTCTGTGCAAGGGTTGGTAGCAGTTAAAAAACAAATCAGAGTCCGTTTAAGCTAAGGGTAATGTTTGTGTTACCGCTAGTTAGGAATTTGCCAGTCCATGAAGGAAGGGAGGGATGTTGTGGTTCTATTAATTTGTTTTGTGGTGGTTGAATGAATAATTGGATATTTATAATTTTTAGGGTAGGAATAAGCACTGCTGCAGGAAGCTGTAAGGCGGGAGGGGTAAAAAAGGAAGAAGGAATGAAAGGAGTGAGAGAGTGAGGCAGTAAAATCTGAAAAAGTATTAGGGTAAAATAGAAATGGTAAGGAAATGGCAAATTGTTGAAAGAAAATCAGAGAGGGCAAGACTGGTTAGTAAGAAGATAATGGGGAACGATGTTACTGAACTAGACAAATTAGGGAAACAATCTGAAAAGTGGGAACAATGTGGTGGGGACAATGTGGTGAAAATAAACATTGATTATTAATATCAGTTGGCTCTTTGTTTTGTATTACAGTAGGGAACATAGATACCCAGAGCAGCCTATGGTCTAGGTTTTAAATCAACCCACTCTTCCTGAACCAAAATGATTTTTGTATTTAAATAAATCAGCAGTAACTAGTATGGATTGGAAAAAATGACATTATGAGTCAGGTATTTCTCTTGTTATGCACAGATTGGCTTAATGTTGAAGTATATAATGATGCTTATTTGAGGTAGAACTGCTCTGTTGAAAAAGCTTTTGGGCCTCTGGAAGCAAATCTTGGAGCTATTCCTGGGAAGTGAGGTCCTGAAAAATAGGTGTGAGGGAGGAGCAAAGCAGCCGAGGTTCAGTCTTTCTGCCATCCATTGCAAGTAGCAGAAACATCCTATCTTTTCTTTCTCCTCTTACCAACAGACAATGAAAGAGCAAATGCTCGACCTGGGAAGAGAATTTGCAGGAGCTGAAACACAGGCTGGGACAGAGGAGGTGACCTGCTTGCTTTGGGTTTTTTTTAGGGTGCCAGATTTTTAAGGATTGTGCCAATTCTGGATCTCGTTGTTTCACATGGGCTCAAAAGCTTCATCACTGTTGAGAAAAACATGGTTGTCACTGTTCAGTCTTGCAAATGGAAAATGGCATCAAATGTCCTGTGCAGATTGGCCTAGCTTCAGAGATTCATATCTAATGTCAAAAAGTCTGGATAATTTCATCTTTTTCAGTGAACAAAGTTTCATCCATAGTTAGGAGTGGGGTGGAAGGACATCACCTTCAGATGACAGAACTACTTCCTTTGTTTATAAAATACTACCCCCATACCTCCCAAAGCTAGACTGTTCTCAGTGACAAGTTCTCTGTTGGACAGTTTTATGCTAGTTAAAGCTTTTTGTTATTTAGCCCAGTGTTTCTTTTAATTTTGTCTGTCTTAAAATCTTTGCCACTAGGGATAGGACATGATTGAGAGGTTAGTTTTTCTTTCATGCAACTAAGATACTACATTTTGGTATCACTTTCTGAAAGCTTTCTTCTATAGGATTTCACTCAAAGAATTGCCATTGGCAGGGTTTTCTCAACAACTTCCCATGTTGTCCTGGTGAGCAGTCAGTGTCAGAGCTGGCCATCATTGCTGCTTCTGTTTAACTGGTCTGGTCTGCTGCTATTTCATAAATACTGTAGCTATTTAGGAACAACCTGTCGGCAGTTTACACTGTGAGCTGTTGACACCGAAAACTAGAAGCAAGAAATTGTCTTGCCTCAACTGTGAGGTTTAATTGCATCTTTGTTTGCTTCAAAAAACCTTTCCAAAATATCCCACTGTACTTTGCACTTAGAATACTGTAATCTGTATATTTTATTTTTTACTGCTGTCTTGATTGCTTTATGTTAGAATCAAAAAGGTTTTTTTTTTCCTGTCTGAAAGGGGAGAATTTATAACACCAATCTTTGATAGTGTATTGCTGTTTGGAACAGCATACAAACATTTGCTTTGATGTATTTAAGACAAATGTGTTAGCCTGCCAAATTGCATCTGCTATGAAAGTTGGTGACCTGGTTGTCTTAGTACAGATGTGAAGACAGAAGGCTTTCTTGGTATCATGCTATCCTCTGATTTCTAGATTAATGGCTGAAAATTTATGAATGGAGCGTAACCCTTATTTTAAAAAATGGGCATTAATGATTTGTATTTACAACTACAGTTCTACAGTTATTTAACTTTGGTTACTTTTTACATAGATTGCACTCAATATATCCTTACAGGCAAAACTGTCGCGCAGAATGCACAATTTCAGGATTGAAGGGAGTATTTGCATTGTAGAGGTTCTTGAAATTCACTGATATAACTTCTCTGTTTACTGTTGTAGAGAAGCTTGAACTGTTGCTCTTAGTATTTTGTGGATAAATGCTTGTTCTGTGAACAGAAGGCTCTAGTCTGGTAATCCAACACCTTCCTTGAGCTTTAACATTTATTAGTAAAAAAAAATTAAAAAGGAGTTAGTCAATGATTTTCTGCTATAAATTCCTTTGCATTCAAGAGCACAGCAGAAGAAAACTGTTTAAGAGAACTTTGCCATGCTGTTGATTACTTGCTGCTCTAATTGGTTGGCTGTTAATTGAATGTAGGTTGCTTATTTTTACTAACACCCTTAGAAGCTCCCAGGGAATACTGAGTGTCACAGAGAGTGATAAAGCTAATATTTACTGAGCCCTTAAAACAAGAAGGGAGTGGTGGCTTATTTAATGGGGATCTAAATTAGCGTGTTAGAGAATATAGAATACAGTGATATGGTCAGATGATATTTTAATCTGTGCTCTGGCTACTTTTCCAAAAGGAAAATTTCAAGAAGACTGTGTGGCATATTCCTGCAGTGTTTGTATTCTTATCTACGTATTTAAAGTCATGACAGATTAAAAATAATGTTTTTGTAATCTTGACATGCTAACTTTTGTGATTAGAAGAATGAGTTCTACTGATCTTTTTAGTACTACAGTCTAAATCTGTATTGAGTTTTATTTTGTACATGTTAGTGTTACTGTCCCATAGCTGTAGGCAGAGGAATCTTCTCACGATTCATCCTCTGTGGTCTTTACCCTTTCCACAGTGATATAAATATATAAGCATACTCATGCTATTTCTAGTATGCTTGCTTTTTTCCCCCAATTTATTTATTTGTTTTTTATCCTCCTGGGGGTTGAGTTCAATGAAGTACATGAAAATATTACCAAAGTCTTTAGTTGATTTTTTTTTATTATTATTATTACTTCCTAAAGGTATCTTTTGATATCAAAATGTCATTTATTATGATATATATACATATATCATAGTGATGGGAATATAAATGTGATATAGAAACAAGAAAATAAATTGAATAAATGCCTGTCCATATAGAGCTTTAAAGCTGGAACTCTGGTATTCATGTTTTCATGCAAAGCAGAGCAATTACCTTTTCTCCTGCATACATTTTACATTATGAACATAATTTAGGTCTTTGTTATAACTGTTCTATTAATAGAACTTGCCTATTCTTCTTTTTCAGAACTATTTGCATTTTTAACTAAATGTGCTCTAACAGCAATTTCTAATAACAATTGAATGTGACACATCTCTTCAGGTCTTGATGAATGGAAAGCTGGAAAAAAAGTTCTTCTTGCCCATTTTGAGATTTTGCAGTGAAGGGTTTTGTGAGGCTGTTAGGCTTCCCCTCCTCCTCTGTAAATGCATATTTAGGTATTTGTTTTCCTGCATTTATTTTGATATTTGCAGATATCATATCAACAAGAGATTTGTAGGTATGTGCCACTAATTTTTATCTAGGATGTATTTTATCTATATGACATTTACATTTAATATAGTACTTACTTTTTTCCATAAGGCAAACTTTAATATTCTTTATAATTGTTATTTTTTTTCCCTTTTCTTTTTTAAAATCTCAGATTTTGGGGCTTTCCCCCCCTCTTTATTTTCCTCCACCTCCCCCCCCCTTTTTTTTTCTTTTTCTTTTTTTGCCTTCCATGGAGAACTTAAATTGCTAGTGAGAGAATGTAAATGCCTTGCTTCATGACTTCATGTAGGTTAGTTGTGTATCCTTTTAGCAGTATATAGTAAAAGCCTTATTAGGCCAACAGTGTATTGGTCTACTTTCATAAATCCACAAAATATAAATTGAAGTAACAAGTTTCCACAGTTCTACTTAAAGGAATGTTTCTGCGAATGTGCATTCTTAACATGAGTTTAATTTTTAATGTGCACAAGAAAGTACTCTTCCTATCTTAGATTTTCTGTTCTCCCGAACTGCTGATGTACAGTGGCAGGAATCCTGCCTCACTGTGGGACTGTGCACTGTGCAGATGTCTGTTCCCTCCCAGAAAGTTGGTCTTGGATCGTGCTGTTCTGTACCAGGGAAGGACCCTCGCTTTGGAAATTGAACACTTTTAAAAAATAACAGGCTCTTCAGGTCTTGATAGTGTCACTCAGATTTGTGTCGATTAGAGTGTACTAATGATACCTCATTTCAATCTGTGTAATATTTTGTAATGTGCATATCATAGTGTCTTAGAAATACAAAGGAAATATGTGCCTTAATGCTATTTGTGTAAATTAATAGCCTTTGCCACTTACTGTGTTGAAGCTGGCTGGAAGGCTTGTCAGTCCAAATCCACGAGTGCTGTCCGTGTGCATTGATTTAAAAAGTGCTAAATAGCGTTTCATACTTCTGGTCTAACATCAGGTTTTCGCTTTTTAAAATGACAACTTAATTTGATGTTGTTCCGTTTTAGACATCCTTAGCTACACGTCTTGCCCAGGAAACATTTGGAAAACAGTACAAACAAACCATAGGACTGGACTTCTTCTTGAAAAGGATAATATTGCCAGGTAAGAGAATGAAAACTGTCACTGAAAGGTTGGGCAGCAGCAAAGTTTGCAGAAACAGCTTCTTCAAAGTAACGTGTACTAAATAAGCTTAGTAGAGTGCTTTTTATGGCAAAGTACATTAGGTTATTCAGAGAAAATTTTGTTAGTGTGTTCATGCCAGCTGACAAAGTGTTCCGCATTCACAACTTCTGTCTTTAAGTAAAACACTGAATTCAAATAAAAGGAATGATCTCTATATTTGTGAATTTTATTATCTCTATTTGATTGTATTTGCTCTCCATGTGGATAGTGTAACGCCCAACAATGAAATGGAACTTTAAAAATATTCATTGAAAAAGTGGGTGTGTTTTAAGAGAAATAGATTTTTATTTTTTTTTTTAATGAAATACACAACTTGTGTTTGAGTTGTGTGAGAGAAGCATAATGCAGCTATGGAATGGCAGTGCTCTAATATGTGAATGCTGTTTTATGCAAGGCAGCATGAAATTGCTGGCATTTAATAGACCACTAAAATTTAGGGTCCCTCGGCACTCATAAAAATACAGTTTGAGCATTCAAGATGTTTCACTTCACGACGGCAAAGAAACTATTTAGATGCCAGTTGCAGCACACTGCATGGAAAATGCAAAGAAATAATTAAAAAGAATGGTTGCTGGTAGAAGTTTGTCTCCAAACAATTGGGGCTTTAAAATAAGTCTTTTTATTCATTTGTTGGTTGTTCAGTTTCTAAGTACGGAAGTATGTTATTAAAAGCAGTTTTTTCTGGTTTCAGAAATCCCAAGAAGTTAGAGAGTATGTGTAATTATTAAAAGTTGTAGTGAGGTTTGATAAAGTTGATGCAAGTTCTGTAGTTCTGTGTTTTTTCTCTTGTGGAGAGTGGGGAGGGAAAGAAACCCAGAAACGAAGCATTTTAGTTATAACCTGAAACTATAAGAAAATACATAAAGTTCTAGAACTTACTTTGTTAAAATTGTATTGCCAATGATTTCTTGATTATGTTTAAGTGAAACAGAATAATCTTTTCGCACTATTTCTGCACTCACTATTTTGGTTAGGCCATTTTGCTGTACTTTTTTAGTATCTGGTGAGTGATAAAATATCAAATTCCAGCGCTTATTTCTCCATAAAACCAACTGAATAATTTTTTTATTGTCCTGCTCATGCCTCTAAAAATACTAATGTGCATAATACTTAACAGCAGTACTTGCAGAGTAGAATGTGTACACAGATCATGCAGTGTGCATGCTGAGAACTGTATTTTGCAAGTTTTTTTTCCAGCTGTTAAGCATACAGAAGCTATTAGTACGTTACTGGGATCCTAAATATTCTTGTCGAGTGGAAAATTTGGAAAATAATCAGCTATTGATTCATTCAGCTTTTACTTTCTTCCAGTTTATTTTGTAGTAAAATCAGAATGTTGATGAAAATAGCAGCAAAACAGCAACAAAAGCCTGTCCATCTATTTTTTTTTCTCATTTATCACGAACAAAATAACAACATTTGTGGAATGTATTCACATGCAGGAAGGAACAGTTTTCGGTAGATTATCATTCTGGTTTTGCCAATGCCAGTGTGTGGGTTGTTTAGGTATATATGGATTTCTGTGTGTTATAGGTAGGCTGAACTGGTGGTGGGGGAGTGAGGGAAGGAATAGAAGAGGGAGGGAAGTAAAGTTTCTAAATACTGGAATAGGAAGCATTACGTTAGTAAGCGGATTTTTCTAATTTCTTGATTAGTTCTGGATCTGCAGAGCTGCTGTGTTTACTCGAAAGCTTAATTCATGCTGCTGCACAGACATTATAATGTGTATACCAGTAGGAAAAAAACACCTCAATTTCTCTTATTTAGTAGGAAAATTGTTGAATAACTATGTTTCAATATTTGATTTTTTTTTTTCTTTAAATGTAAGCAAAGATTTCAGATGTTAAAATTGCTGATTTCTAGCATTGCTGGGAAGTTTACAGCAGACCACATTAGAAATGCATTTTTGCTTGTAAAATAAAGTACTGTTTTCCTGGCTTTTTAAAAATAAAAGCTGTATTTATCTGCAGTTGTTTTAGTAACTGATGCAGTTTTGCAGTGGAAAAAAGTAAATATTTTACATGGTAAGACAATATGGTTTAATACAAATAGTAACTCCTTTGATTAATTTTGAACAATGTGGCTTTTGGTGTACAACTGTTGACAAATTCTCTTCAGGCAGTTTGTTCAAAATATTTTTTTTTTTTCAAATGCAAATCAGTTCCAGTGTATTTATTGATACATCATCTTGTATAGTCTGGCTGCAACCAGGGTGTAGATTTTTACTGCTTAAATAGCGTATGTTAGAGGGTCTGCCGATAGAGATTCTTAAGAGCCAGTGGAATACTTTTAGGAAGGTTGTGGGTGCAGTCCAGTAAACAGGTTTCTTCTGTTAAAAGGATTTTTTTTAAAGTCGTGAGAGCAAAAAGTGGGCAGATTGGTGTTTTTAGTTCCATCTTGACTGGGCAGCACTTTAAGTAAGGTTAACCCAACGCCCCGAGTATACGTCTGCAGGATCACTACTGGTCATACAGGAAACAGTCTGGATACCTGCGCTGTGTTCCCTCAGTTATTTTAACTTTGCACTTGTGTGAAGAAGTGCTAGTGTTTTCTCGTTCCTCACCAGTCTATTACACATCACTTTTATGGGATTCTTCAGTTAATTTTATTGGTGTGTTAACCTCCTTTCTAAGAACTGCCTTATTATGCATAGTTTCTTCTTGTGTTGTCATTAGCCAGTGTGTATGTTCCTCTTAAATCCATGAAAACCAGAAGATTTCACACTCTTTGCAGAAAACTTCATACACTGTTATCATAGTTGTTAATGAAATACTTGGTAGGCAAATTGTCTGGAGTTTTTCCTTTTGTCAGAATAATCCTAACATCCTTCTTTCTCCCCCAAAATCGGTCTGAGCACAAAGCAAATATTACAAGAGAACAAGAAAACACAAAAAAGGGAAAATGAAGCATTGTGCACTGGAAATAATCAGCATGAATTTTGGGAATTCGTGAGCTCTCTATTGAAAAACACTTTCACCTTGTATGAACATTCCAACGTTTTTTCCCCAGTTTCTTTTTTCTGTTGTTAGCAAAGGAAAGTAACAGGAAATTTTGGATTTGGTCACTCTTAGTTTAATTTAACCTCCTGCATTAAAGTTTCTCAGATGATTTCATACGGTTATCCAGGTGCTAAGCCCAGTATGCTGTGCATGATTGCTATTCTTTGGAGGAAAAATGAAGTTAGAAACTTTTTGAAGAGCTTACACAATGCATTTACAAACACAAAAGTAGGCATCTGAAAATTGTTGAATATGAAAGTGACAATGTTTATAAAGCATTTTTATTTCAACACTCCCTAATTAATATATTGCATATGCATTGTCAAAACGAACAAGCTTTTTATTCTATGAAAGGTTGCCTTGATTGGTCTGGAGTGTTCATGATGTATTTACTAAGCTCCATGTAGAAATGCTTTATCTTAGTATTATAAAACTCAGTGTAGTGTAAAAGTCCTGTGAGTAGATTGTCTCATGTTCATCTCTATATATTTGGCACCAAAGTAGCAGTTTAGGAAATCGGTTCTTTTAACCAGATTAAACTAAGATACATCCTAAAAATATGAAGTGGCGTATTTAATACCACAAGTAGCATCTGTTGAGCTACATAGTTTTAAGTTGCTGTGTATATTCATTGAGCGCTGGGATGTATTTCCATGGAGTGCACTCGCTTGCATACCTAATAACAATAATAATGTTAGTGTGTTAGTTATAAATTGATGGCTGAATAAATTACATTGTGTAAAATAAGATTAACAACATAAAATAATTTGATTTTGTTGTAATTTTTAAAATCTAGCAATAAAATGAATAGGCAATTATGGATATTTGTGAATACATCAAATTTTTATTAACATGCAGGTCATGTGAGTTGTATGTAGATGAGAAAAACTTTCATCTGACCTTACTGAGTTAGTTTGATGCTTCCAGGTAATCAGTACAATTTTGAAAACAGTTCTCACCATGCAAAATGAGGCAAATTATACTTTGATATGTTTGTATGCCCATGGTGCCATACAGCATACATTGCTGTGTAGCATATGTTTAGTCTGCGGGTTTGAGTTGTCAGCTGGGAGAGTATGTATGCATGACTTGTAGGATAGGAAATATTTTGGTTTTATATGATTTTTTTTTTTGTTACTTTGTTTTTGAAAACCTGTTAACAGTTTCAACATTGCGTAACGACTGTTTTGAGTAGAAAGGAAGATCTATTTTTGGTGTAGATTCTTCAAAAATGAAATTCTGTAGATCATGTCCAATTTAGTTCCTTGTTTTGGGGTGGTGGGTGAAGGAAATAATCATAGTTTGTCTTGTCAACTTAGATGTGTGTCAGTATTTCCATTTTTCAATTTGTCATCTAATTGTTTAACTGTGTAGTAATAAGTGCATCACTACCAAAATACAGATATTGTCCAGGCTTTCTCCACTTCTAGATTTGTAAAGTAAATTTGGAGGGGGGGAAGGGACATGCAGTGTGAAATAATGTGGTTAAGTTGGCACTAATTATATTACCTTTCAGTTCCAAATACCACTCTATAGAACTTTGTAAAGTTTTACATGTATCTTCAGTGAAATATGTCATATAATTTCCAGTCAGAAATGTTATGCTTTATGCAATTCCAATTATTTTCTGTTAATATTAAATATTTCAGTACTTAGCTATAGTCTTACTGTACAGTCCATAGTCTTACTGTACATTAATGACTCCAATGGGCACAAGTGACTTTTTTCCAAATGATAAGGCATCTACATGTTGAATTTTAGTTACTATTTGTTGTATACTTGTAAAAAGCTATTGCTGCTGATGTGCTAGAGCTGTATTGCCTACTGTGATAATATATCTTTATTTTTATTTGTATCTAAATTTTCCAGGTTAAAGTATCTGTATCATTTTCTTTTTCAGGAAATTTGAATGTTACTCTTCAAGTGTGGGATGTAGGGGGGCAAACAATAGGAGGCAAAATGCTGGATAAATATATTTATGGAGCTCAGGTACAGTATACATGATGATAATTGTACCTACAATAATTGTATAAAATTAATTGAAACTTTGTCCTTAACAACCTGTAAGATACTTATAATCTCAAAAAGGTTCAATCTCTGCTTAACCTAAACTTAATTGATATTAATATGCGAGTCTAATTCTGGTATGCAGTTAATTTTTTAGAGCTGCCTTTAAAAGCAAAGCAAGAGTGTGTGTTTGCAGATCTGAGTAACTCTCCAGAACAGATGTATGCTTCCATGCTTTGTGTCTTGAATTAAGAAAAGCAATCATAGTAAATAGTAAAGGCTATTTGGATATCCACATGGTAGATATAGTGGCTGCTTTTAGAACAGCTGCCTCCTGGGGGGAAAAGGTAGAAGGAGGAAATTAAGAGCAATCCTACACCATTAAACTCGTACATGCGACTGGGGTTATAAGAGGGCAAACAAAAGGAGGCAACCAAGTAGCTAAATATTTTTGCAGAACTCCTGTCCAATGAAAATTAATTTTGTCTTGAGGTTAACTAAGCAACGTGCAGTGGATGGTGGGATTAAATAAGAGCTAAATATTATAATGGTGTCTTCAGTTATGAGATGATTTATAAGGATGTATAATACATTAAAGTTCTTAACATGGCTGATGCTAAAATGTGCTCTGTTCTTTAATTTGGCTCAACCTATTTATTATAAAATGTTATATTTATCTGAAAAGAAAACAAATGTATTTATTTTTCCCCCAATACTTTAAGCAATAGGAATATGGAATCCTAATACTTTTATTGGACAGAAACTTTTTACTAATAAGTAGAGCACAGGAATGGCTAATTAAGGATATTAGAATCTGTTAGTTAAAAGGACAAACTTGTCAATCTAACGTTTTGTCACTTTCAAAAAATGTCTGAATGCTTTTAGCTGTTGCATCTGGTTTATAGCATTTTCTTATTTTTTTAATAGAAAACATTTTGCTGCCCTGTTAAAAGATCTACCGAGCAACAGGAGAAAGTGACTTCCATGATAGAGGGAATTTGATTAATCACAAATTGTTGCCATATGCCCAAAGTAAAGTCAATGAAGGAAATAAAAGACTATTTTCTGTATTGAATTTGGTGATAAACTTAGGAGTTTCTTATCACTGATTGTACGTCAAGTTGATACTAGTGCCCCAAAGTAGAGAAAAAGTGAAATTAGTAAGCCTGAAGTTACAAAAGTTTGATATTTTTTTCTTTAGTCATTCTGAGCACATTAACACAAAACCCCTACAGTCAATCTCTTCTCCTTAAATTGTTTCCCAACCCTCATTGTAATCCTAATTTTTTAATGAACAAACAGCTGTTCTCTCTCCCATTGTTGGCATATATTGTCAATGTCTGTGTAGGCTTCTTGTTATCAGAGCTGACTTGTAACACATTTTCCTATTGGCTCTGTAACAACATCTGTTAAAGACACAAAACTTTTGTTTTCATCTATTCATGAAATACCGTGAATAATTCGGAAAGGCACTGCTTTCAGCTTGCTTCTAGGGGAAAGCTTATTTCATGTCAAACATCTGTAGCTTTGTAGAAGAAAAAGAGGAAAGATAAAGTAGAACAATTTGGAGTATTTAGTGAGAAAAATCCTTTAAAAAAAATCCTGTGAAGGGACAGCAAAGCAGCAAGAAAGTAATTGGGAAGAGCTACCAAGGAATAAGTGAGGATATATTGTGCCCAGCCAATGTGATTGCCTTCCGTGGTTAGATGATTGGCTCTGTGGAGAGGAAAGCAGTGAATGTTGTTTGCCTTGACTTCAGCAAGGCTTTAACATAATCTCCCATAATATTATTACAGACAAAATGTAGAGATAAAGGCTGGATGGGTGGATGGTAAGGTGACTGAAAAACTGAATGGACAGCTCTACTTAAAGGGAGATGGTCCATAGCTCACTGTTTTGCTGGTGCCTGCTTGCAAATTGTATTCCTTAATGGTTGGTACTGGGGTCATGTCTTTTATTAATTCTTTGTACAATGGAACAAAACATTGCTTATATGTTTGCAAATGACACCAAATTCAGGGAGGAATGGTCAATATGCTGGAAGTGCTATTGAGAGAGACCATGACCAGCTGAAGGAATGGACCAACAAGAAACCTTGTGAAGTTCAAGTCCTGCACCTGGGATGGAATAACCTTTTGCAGGCTGGGAGTCAACTGCAGAGCATCCAGCAAAGGGCCACAAAGCTGATTAATGTACTGGAGCAATTCTCCTGTGAGGAAAGATGAGAGAGCTGGGACTGTTCAACCTGGAGAAGAGAGGGCTCAGAGGGATCTTTACCAATGTACACGAATACCTGGAAGGTATATTGGTAACACCAAGAAGACAGAGCCAGGCTCTTTTCCGTTGAGCCCAGTGACAGGACAAGGGGCATTGGGTACAAAATGAAATAGAGGAGGTTCCCTCTGAACATGAAACAATTTTTCACTGAGAGTGTGACAGAGCTCTGGTGCAGATTGCCCAGAGAGGTTGTGGTGTCTCCATCCTTGGTGATGCTCAAAAGCCATCTGAACATGGTCCTGGGCAGCCAGCTGTAGGAGATGTTGCGTTGGACCAAACAACTTCTAGAGGTCCTTTCTGTGAAATGGCTTTGGAGAAAAGAAGGTGGAGGTCCTGCTGGAAAAAACCAGTTGAATTAGGAGTTAGCGATGCATCCTTGCAATGGTAAAAGCTAACTGAATGCTGGACTGCATTAATAAGAATGAAGTCCACAAATCAAGGGAAGGGATTATTATGATGTTTTTGAGGCTACATTTGGAGTCCTGTGTTCAGTTTTGGGTTCCCCAGTGCAAGAAAGCTTTTAAAATACTGATGCAATTCTACCAAAGGTTGCTACAAAAGAAGTATGTGTAGCTCTGGTGTGTTGTGCTTGGTCAGCATGTGTGGTGCAACTGGGGTTTTAAACATCTTGTTTGTAAAGTAAAAAAGCTTAAGTAAAGAAGTGTATATAGATGATTTGGAACTGTTGCAGAAATTGTGTTCACCTGCATGTATTCTCCAAATCTAAATGAAATTTAAAGTACACGTGTGCAATAGCTTGCAGCGTGCCTACAGTATGCATCGTATTTTATCCAGCATTGACAGGTGCTCATAGCCTTTAATAGACTTCATCTCATTGATCATCATGAGATTCAGAGATCACAAGTGACTAAATTCTTGGTTTTCTGCTCAAAAATCCGATCGTATGGTGTAGACCTACTTATAGAATACTAAGAGCAGCTGGAGATGGAAGTTTTGGGAACCTACAGCAACTGAAAAATTTATCTTAACAGCAAGTCTACACTTCACTTGTTCTTGGTTGAAATTTGATCAGGAAGTGGAGAATCCATCTCTGCTTTGCTGCAAACCTTGCGACTTGAGGTTTCCTCCTCTTTGAATTGGAGAATCAATTCTCTGGGATAGATCTTTTGGTTAAGTTACTCTTAAGGTGCCACTTTTTAACTGATGTCCCCGATTTCTTGTGCCAGATATAAGGATCAGAACCTACTTAATTTGCTTGTGAGGTTGCAGTTGGAGAAGTTGCAGTTCACTTGCTGTCTTGAAGCAGTTGTGTTTTTCTCTAGTATTGCTCGTCCTGAACGATACAGTTGCTTCATCCCATCTTGGAGGCTGAATTTCACTGCGGGGTCAGAAGAACTCTGCAGGCTGGGGTGGGGGGAGGGCAGGAAAGAGCTCTTTGATCTTTATAAATGAAAGGTGCTAATAAACAATGCTGACAGAAGACTGTTTAAAACTGACACAGGTATCTCAGAAGTGAGAGAAGCTAAGAGTAATCATATAGTCGGTTACCACAGCTGAGCTGAGAGACTGTAGCCCATTCAATGTTGGCAACTGAGTTGGGTGGATTTGAGTGACCGTATCCTTAGTATCAGGACAACAGCAGTTAATTATATGTAGACTGGAAGCTGTTTTCACCTGTAAAAATAGCATTTCTGCAGAAGTGCAAGATACCATAATGAAGTTACTCTTGGCTGGAATGAATATCCTGTGACTAGAAGAAAAAACTTTAGAATTTTGGTCTGACATTTCATGAATATTAATGCAAATTTGAAAGTTAATTTAGTTCCTTCGTACTAAAGTTAGTCATTGGTTGAGGGCAGCTGAGGATAAGCCTGAAGAAGAAAACACATGGTTTTAATTAGTGTTTCATTAGTGTTTTCTGTAGCCTTCTTTTATTGTGACAATTCTTGACATAAACTTGACACCTTCTAAATGTTGATTGGCTAGTGTGAATATATTGCCTGGTTACAACACTTCCATAGTGGTTCTGCTGTTATTTGCATGGTAAATATTTCAGAACCACTCCAGTCTCTTACCTGTAATTCCTGCCCCTACCCACGTATCTGGTTTAAAGTATCTTTAAGAGCTGGCATACGCTACCTCATAAATTGGCTTGTTAATAGAATAAAAGTACTGCAGACTCTGCCTTCTCCAGAGACCAGCAAATCATTTCTGCAATATTCTCAGTTTCCAGTAACTTATTTTTGAAAATACTCTATAATTCCAAAACAAAAAGCACTCACATACGCACCAATGTAGGCAAAATGTCTCTCTTACTGGAGTGCAATTATGCAAGCAGGGACTATTTGCCACGTTGCTGGAGACCAGAGAATTAACGTGCTGTTCTCAGCATGCTGTCCTCCATATGTTTCAAACCTCTTTCGTGGCAGGGAAATGCGCTAATTTTGTGGAAAAAGGCCAGTGTTGATTTTCCACCTTAATTCCTCATGCATAATAAGGAAATAACAGCTTTTATACTATCTGCGCATTCTGTACTCCATATATTGTAAGTTTGTGGAAAATGTGATGTATTTCTGTGAAAGCAATAATTGGAATTCTATATTAAATAAAAAAAAAAAGTTAAATTTTACTTATAGAGTCATGAGCAGTCCTTCATTACTTATCTATATCATACTAAGTTGCTTCTAGAGTGCTGTGGCAAAAAGTTAAGGAAGAAGTGTTCTTTATGACCTGGATAGCATGCTGCTTGCTTTTCTATTTATCTATTTATTTATTTATTTTTCGTCTTTAAGATGTCATGCCTGCCATCTTTTTATAGCAAATGTTGACAAGATTGAAAAAAAAAGAATGGTTAAGGGAAGAATATGCTTCAGAGTCAATGTTTAGTTCGTGGAGAAGGGGACCAAATGGAAGTTGGGTGAGCTCTAGTTGTGAGCTTTGCTCAGTGTTTTATTTCACAGTAAATCCATCTTGAATACTCTTTCTTCCAAAGGTGTAGGTGGGCTGCAGTTGGCTAGAGGACAGGTAGCAGAGTAGTGCTTTGATTAAGAATGTTAGAGGTGACCTTCAATGCTCAGATTCTATTAACTTTATTTTATATGTCTAACTCTGAGTAAACTCTTCAGTGCTGAAGATGGTTTAGACAGGGGGCTCTGATTTTCTGCAAGCTGGTGAGAGACCCTGACCACTGGTGAAAGAAGTGTGCCATGTGCGCTTCTTTTACAGCTTCCAGCCTTATGCTTGTTTGTTTTTGGTTTTTAACCTTTATAATTCCTGTCCTTCAGCCTGAGTTTATTCTGTTTCCACTGAGCATTTAATAACATCAGTATGTCCTTCCTAGAGCAAGGCTTGTATTTGGAAAGACAAATACCTGCATGCACAAGCATTGGGTAGTTAGAAAAACAGTCATGAGCAGCTGAGATGCAAGATATTAAGGAATAAATTGTACAAAAGTTGGAATAGGGAAATGGATATTTAATATTTGATTTGATTAGTAAAGGAGGAAAGATAGCAAAGGAAAAGATGGGAGTCATAATTCTTCATTTCCTTGAAGGAACTGGTGAAAGCTACCCCTCAGAAATGAATAGCAGCCGTATAAATACAAGGAACAAGAATTCATCTTTGCCAAGGAGTTGATGGCATTGAAGGAAAAGAGAGATTTGTGTTGCTGTCATAGGGAAACAGGAATTGAAGGGATCTCAGTAGCATCTCTTGCCCTCCTCCAAAGCTGTACCTGAATAATGTCTATTTTCATTTTTATCTTGAAAAAAAAGATCTTGAGCCTTCAGAAATCCTCTAGTGTTGGGGTGTCTGCTACCCCTGAAGGTGGTCTATTTCAGAGCTTTGCTATTCTCATTGTCTATGTTTGGTGTTTTTTTTTTCTAGTATGCACCCTTGCTGTAATCTTGCTTTAAGTTAAACCTATTGCTGCACGTCATTTTGATCACAGAATTGTAAGAAAGTTCAGGGTAGAAGGGATCTCAGGAGGTCTCTAGTCAAACCTGCTGCTCAAAGTAGGATCAGCTGTGAGATGGGACTAGGTTGCTCAAAGCTTTATCAAGTTCCTTCTTGTAAACCTCTAGGGATGGAGGTTGAGCAACCTCTTTGGGGAACCTATTCCACTGCTTGAATCTCCCCATGGCGAAACAGCTTTTCCTTATATCTAGTTTGAATTTTTCTTGTACCAGTTTGTGTCCATGGTTTTTCAACTTCCTGCTATGTATTGCTGTAAAGAGCCTGGTTCCTTCTCCCTCAGAGCTTCTGAATGTATTAGAAAGCTGCTTTTAGGACATCCTAGGGCTGCCTCCTCTCCATGCTGAAGAATTCTGGTTCCTCAAGTTTTTCCTCATAGGACAAGTGCTCCAGACTGATCATCTTGGTGGCCCTCTGCTGAACTTACTCTGGTTTATTGATATCTTGAAGGGCCTAAGGCTGGATGTATTACTTTAGGTTATGTTCTAACAAGTGCTGAGTAGAAGGGAATAGATCCCTTGATCTAGTGGCTGTGCTTCTGCTAGTACAGCCCAGGATCACGCTGGCCACCCTTGCTGTCTGGGGACATCGTGGGCTCATATTTGACTTGCCATCTACCAAGACCTGCAACTCATTTCCAGTTGCTCCCCAGCTGGTCAGTCCCCTCAGCCTGTCTGGTTTATTCCTTCCCAAGATGAGCTTGACATATTCAACTGTGAAATACTGGGACTCCTTGGTCCTGTTGTATAGAACTTGCTACAAAGCCAGATGTTTCCTATTGTGCAGTAGATTATTGCTTCCTTTGAACTTGCCATGGTACTTACTAACTTGCATCCCATTATTTTTAGATTGTTTCTCATCATGTAATATAAAGTTTCCTCAGATAATCTTCTGATCTCTGCCGGTTTGTTGTCATCCGTGACATGAATTCAATAAGTGTGCGTTCTGCGTTATGATCTAAGACACTCGGCATGAAACTGTCAAGTAAACCTGGGCCCAAACAAATCCCTGAAAAACTTGACTTGAAAAAAATCTTTTCTATTGACAGTGGGTCATTAAACTACCTAGTTTTGTATGCATTGTATTGGTTTTTTTTAGAATATTCGTGAAAATTTCACGTGAGGAACAGTGTACAGTTTTAGGGAGGTTTTATTTTTTTTTTCAGATGTGAACTCCATGAGAAAAAGTGCGACAGAAGCCAGTTGTGACTCTATTCCTCATTTTTGAGACACTTTAGTAGGGTGTAGTGGAAAGCAAGGGCAGAGGAGTCAATAACTGAAAGACGAGCGATTTGTGAGAGCTGATCTTAGAATTGCAGAGGGGAGGAGTTGGGCATTTAGGCTGGCGATAGGCTGTGCTTCATCACATTGGATATTAGCTCTGAGGAATCCTCATGAATATCTGCTTTGAGTATTTGTTACTGTAGCCTAGAACCACTGAAGCAAGTGGGACTCCCTTCTTTTTGGCTTTTGACCACATTTTTAGTTTCTTCTTTGAAAATTTAAATCTTGCCACTACTTCTTGCTTGTCTTCCACAACAGTGGCGGAAGGGATCTAGTCTTTCTTCTCAGAGCAAAGCAGAGATGTGACAGTCAGGCAATGTGCAGAGAAGTACAACTGAACTGCTTTTATTTTTATTTTTTAATTTTTTTTTTTCAGAAAGGGAACTACAAATAATATTAGCTAAAATAAAAGCCCTTCTCCAGTATGATTTTTTTAGGTTTTTTTTTTTTTTAATAGGAACTTGAAGTGCTTTTTGGATATTTTAATAAAGCATATGCAGTTTGGAATATTTCTCATATAACTAATTGTGCTCTTTACTGAATTGCCTTTTATTTTTTCCCCTGCCCTCATAGTTCACTTGGCATCTGAATTTGTAACACATGAATGTAGGAGAAATAGTGTAATAAAGTGTGTTTATTACAGAAGCTTATAATGCCTTTGAATATTCCTCAAAAGAGACAAAGCTGTTATTTGTTAATGCTCTATTTTATGAAAATAATATAGACTGATGCAAATTTTTCTATGTTTAAATATTTTTATAACCTGTAACATTTTAAATATATCTTTTTATTCAGGGTATTCTCTTGGTTTATGATATTACCAACGGCCAGAGCTTCGAAAATTTAGAAGACTGGTATAATGTGGTAAAAAAAGTGAATGAAGACTCAGAAACACAGCCGCTTGTGGCTTTGGTTGGAAATAAAAGTAAGTTATTCACACTTGTATGTTAATTGAAATACTCTGGACGTTGCTCTCCATTGAAGAAATGGCACAGAGCATATATCTTAGTAAAATGAAGCTAAACACTGTCTTGTGTGTTGTTGCTGTGTACAGATGACATATTTGGGCGTACCTCAGGATTCTGGTTCTGGGCAGTTAGGTTGAGGGACTTGCTGCATCGTGCCATGCCCAGCCTGCAGCCTCTCTGCCTGTGCGTTCTTTACCTGGAGAGCAACAGACAGGTGTAGAGAGATCTCTCTCACCCATGTTTGAATTTGATAGTGCTTCAGGATGTAGCCATGGCATGGCATCTAGAATGGAGAGAACTGAGAAGCATTCCTGCATCTACTAACAGGTATATTTCATGGTCCTGTATGTTAAGAAACTGCTAAATTAAGTACTGGTCTATATTATTTAGAATAACGGTGCTAGGCTTTTTTTTGCATGTTATCTGTAGCTTTGCATATGAGGTTACTTATTTCTTGTTCTGGGATTTTTTTTAACCTGTCTTCTTTTTTATCACTTAATTACAATATAGTGGTTTTGTTCTGACCACCAAAACACACCACTTTAACCATCACCTAGTTAGTTTCCTAATTAGATGGATTCCAAACTCCCCCATTTCCAGCTAAGGAGTCTTACAGAAGCATCCTTACTAGCATATCTGAGCTCTTGATCCTGGCTCTCTTACCCTTTCTCTATTGAAGATGATAAAAGCAACATAAAACCATTTTAGAAACAAAGGGGTGGAAACAGATTCAGATTTTTTAACAACAGATTTGGTTTTTTTTTTTTTTTTTCAACATTCCAAGTAATTAGTGTCCATGCCACAATATCCATATCGTGACCAAACCTGAAAAAGAAGGTCTCATCTAGCAAGTTAATGTTGTTCAAAAACATTTGAAAACAATGTAGAGGCAACACTTTCATCCAGAACCATTAACTGTAGTGCTGCTACTGTGGTGCTGTACCATTTTTATGGTATTAATTATGAAAGACTACTTATTTTCTGGGAAGAAAACAGAAGCTCTTAGACTTACAATATATAAATAGCACTTCTGAAAGTATAACATAGACACTGTTGTACTCTGGCAGACTAGAGTCAGTAATAGATTCTGTTGAAATTAAAATGAAAAATATTTTTCACTGATTTATATTTTACCCCGAAATTGGACTTCCTAGCTGGAGTTCTGCAAACCTTATGGAGTATTTACAGTAAGATACACTGTAACATAGGATAAGTAATGTTATTTAGCTGGAATGACACTACAGAGGTAGAAAATCAGACACTGGTTTCGATTTGAGGGAGTTTTATCTCTGTTATATACCTGAAGTGTATATATTTTTTCCCATATATATGCCTGCAGTTCTTTAAAATCCGAGTATTTCCTTGGGACCACCTGCAAATAGAACATGGTTTCATAGAATCATAGAATGTTTTGGGTTGGAACCAACCATTAAAGATCATCCTTTGGGCAGGGCCACCTTCCACTAGACCAGCTTAATAAAAGCCCCATCCAGCCTGGCTTTGACTCCTGCCTCCAGGAGGGGAGACCACGAGGTTTTGTAGGTGAATTTCCAGATAAAGGCTGACACAGACTAGTGAAAGGGCTTATGTTTTGTGAAAAGAGCAGGTGAAGGAACAGTGTGCTTACTGCCTCTTTCAGAAGCTATGCTTAATGGCCACAAGTTGCACCAGGGGAGATTTAGATTAGATGTCAGGAAAATCTTTTTCTCCCAAGGAGTGGTCAGGCACTGGGATGGCCTGTCCACGGAGGTGGTGGATTCGCCGTCCCTGGTGGTGTTCAGGAAGCGTGTGGACGAGGTGCTACAAGACATGATTTAGTACCTTAGTGGGTGGTATTGGTGATGGGAGGACAGTTGGACTGGATGATCTTGTAGGTCCTTTCCAACCTTGTGTTTCTATGATTCTGTGATAGAGAAAAAAACCCCAAACTGTTGCTTTCATGTGATCCTAAGGATGTTTGTTGTTGCAGGTGTTGAGTGTGCAGGGAATGCTGCTTACAGAAAGCTATTTTTTTTTTGCTTTATTTCAGTATGATGAAATGAAGCTTTTAGAAATGTATTGCTTTTCTGAATTCTGTAACAGGAGAAGACTATCTAGGAGGGCTTTCACCTTAGTACTTTAATGGGCTGTGAGAGGTAGCCTGAAGTCAGGGTCCTGTTGTTACATAAATAGGAAACAAGGTGTTCATATAGAAGCATGGTGTTGACTCTTGCATATTATGAAAGGATAAAGCTACCAGTACTAACAGGTTCTTCAGATGGAATCACTGTGTTCAGAATAGCTCAACTCTACTCAGTGATAAGACACTTGCACACAATGCAAGAGCGATAATAGGTTGAAAGCCAAGAAAAGCCATTTGATGAATTGATAAACTTGTTTAACCTCATGCATCATACAGGAGAAATACTTTCAGTCATTAGTCTCTGCCTCAGGATTCTACTTGATTTTTGAGCTATATGTGTCTTTTAGGAAAATATCCAGGTATGCATATTTAAACACTGGGAAAGTCTAAATCCACACGAAGTTATATTAATGCTTACTTTACTTTCTGATAAAAGAATGTGTTTGTTTTCATTCATAGCAACTGGAAAGCATTGAGCCACTATTTAGATAATTAGGTAAGAACTTGGAAGTCTACCTGACCAAATCTAGTGTTGCTCTTCTAAGTACGCTTAGCTTGGGCTTGGGCTCTCATTTGACCATTTTCACCTACTAATACTGTCTGAAAGAAATGCATACTTTTCCATTTTGGGGTAAATACACCTGGGATCTTTGCTTTAATGCTTCAAAAATGGGTATAAAGATATAGTTTTTAAAAAAACAAACCTTGTAAGAAAACAATGACAAGTGTTTTTTTTCACAATGGCATACAGAAAACAGTACACAGAAATCCTATTAGATGAAAATAATTTCCTTGGCTAATTTTCTCATTGAAAGCAAATTACTTTGGATATAGCAGTATATGATGCATAATCATATACTCGTTAAATTGTCTACAAAACTCCATGATTTGTTAGTGGGTTTTTTTTTATATCAATTTGTTGTCATTCTGTTAAATGTGCTAAGAGGGAAGAAATTTCTTCAGTCTTCCACCAAACTTGAAGAACTTGTTCGGTGCTGATTTAAATGAATCAGTGCTAGTTTTGACTATTTCATTCTACATTGCAATAGATTAGAAACATGAGCACAGTACACTACTCTGTGTCTGTTTAAAAGCATAATAATTAACTTCAGTGGTGAATTCAGTTATTTATAAATAATAAAATTTATTAAATGTCCGGTTGTGATGGTGAGATTGATTTACTCATGAAATATTGGAAAGGTAATTTCTACATACAAAACTCCAATCAGCCTCCAGTATTTCATTCATCAGAAATTTATTTGAAAATAACAAAGTAGTACAAATCTACTAAATTCTGGACCTCTTCCCCACCTCTTTTTTTCCCCTCCCCTTCTCTCAGCTCCCCGCCTTTATTTTTTTTCCTTCTTTTTTCTTCAGGACTAGCTAAAATTAAGGACTATCATTGCCCAGTAATTTATTAAAAATAATTGGGAGAACAAAAATTTGAGAGATGCAGTCCTCTTTTGTAAAAGAAGTACTTTTTTTTTTGAGGTGACAATCTTCCTCCTGGATGCTTAGTTTTATTTTTCATTTTTTTCTTCCTTCCTGAGCATGGTTTGGTTTTTTTCCCCCATAGCCCAACCTGCACATATGGTCAAAGAGAGCAGAAAACAGATTTGAATCAAGACCTTCCCCAGGCCTGCTTCCTGCACTTATGTCCCATTATTGGTTAATTCTCTGTCTTTCTGTAGATTTTTTTTGTCTGTGTGTTTGGTAAACAGGAAAAGAAATTGTAAAACTTAATGTAGACTATTTATTTTTCATATTAGAATCATAGGTGTGTAACCTGCAAACTGAACTCACGACTGCCCAGAAGGTCTGTGTTTGGTGACGGCAGAGATCGGGGCTCTCAGGCAACTTTCCCACATGAGGGAGTACCTCAGCTGGCTGGTGAGAGGTGTTGATGGTGAGGACAGAGATGTGCACCCCCAGCACCCCTGCATCTTACATCCTCTGTCAACTCTCAGCAGAGTTATGTCACTGCCTGTGAATGCCCAATCGATAACAGCTAAGCTAAGCTAAAGGCAAGCACAGGGGTGACATTGCGGCCACCAGTCCCAGCAAAGTACTTCTAATCATTTTTCAGGCCTTGCTTTTCCCCTCAGCTTTCTGGTCTGTGTCTGCGCTACCCGTCGTGTCCTGCAGAGTGTAAGTTTTTTAACGTTGCACTAATAAAGAGCTAGGTCTCAGTGCTAGTGGAGATCAGTATCACAGCATCATACAGTGGTCAGAGTTGGAAGGGACCTTAAAGATCATCAAGTTCCAACCCCCCTGCCTTGGGCAGGGACACCTCCCACTAGACCAGGTTACTCAAAGCCCCATCCAACCTGGCCTTGAACATTTGCAGGGATGGGGCAGCCACAACTTCTCTGGGCAACCTGTTCCAGTGCCTCACCACTCTCACAGGAAAGAATTTCTTTCTGATATCTAATCTAAATCTCCCCCTTTTTAGTTTAACACTGTTAACCCTTGTCCTATTGCTACACTCCCTTGTAAAGAGTCATTGACTGTAAGTAATTAAGATTTTAATGATCCTAAAATTT
Organism: Nycticryphes semicollaris; assembly: GCA_013400055.1. NCBI lineage: Eukaryota > Metazoa > Chordata > Aves > Charadriiformes > Rostratulidae > Nycticryphes > Nycticryphes semicollaris. The sequence goes on from VXBJ01005625.1 coordinate 28,613, forward strand.
ACAGTTCATATTGAATCTTAAATTTAACTTCCCTTGTAGCTTACTTTGTGGTATTTTAATAAAACTATATTTGAAATGTGCTTATTTCTGTGTTGCTAATACTACTTTATTAAGATTAACAAATGCTTTTTGAGTTTCAGTGCAGTAAGTTAAAACTTCTATAGACACGTTGCTGTTGAATACTTTGACTTATTGTGTAGGATAAATTGAACTATAATTATAAACTGAATGACTTGTGTTTTCTGTGCTTAGGGGCTTTGCTTAAATTTGGTATTGCTCAAGTTCAGTAATCACAGTGGAACTTTTAGTTGTTAGTGTGAATTAAGAGAGATTTTACTGTTTTGTGTGAGTGATGCGTTTCCTTCCTTTCTGTCCTGACTACTTTATGTATATTCCTCTGCACAAATCTGTAAGCAGACTCCTTAAGTGTCGTACCAACATTTTCAGTAGATATATTGTAAACAAAAATTAACCCAGGCTGCATGGGAGCTACACTCATTTTGATTTATAGCTACCGAGATGGTCTTAGGGCGGTGGTTATCTGTACCTCAGACAGGGGGTAGGAATTATCAGGTACCAGTGTATAGTGGATGGATGAATTATTTCTATTCTTAGAGATATTAACCAGATCCACTCCTCAATAAAGACTAATAACTCAGATTTTTAAACAGTCTCCATGACAGATGAGGGCACAGAGGAGAATGCATCAACACTAATTAAGAATGTTGACCGTTTGTTCGTCTTAGCCATGATTAATTGATCTTGGAGTGCTATCTCTGAACAGGAAGTGGTATGCTGTTACACTGGGAAGTTTAAAGGTTATGTTTTAGTGTACCCTTTAACTTACATTTACATACAACGTAAAATGTTTTTACCTATCTTATCTGAGTGCAGAAAGAAACATTTTTCAGCCCAGATACTAACGAATGTTAGGTGTATTGTGTACTAATGTGAATCTGGCTGGTAACAGGATGTACCCAGTCTGCATTTTGACTCTGTTTCTGCCTTACACGATTAGTCTCCCCTGTTGTGCTTAGAAAATGTATTCATTAATACTAATTTTGAGATTCTGGCTTATTAAAATTCAGAACTATGCATTCCTTCTGTTGTCCCTCCCAATGTCCCCCAGCTGTTTTTTGCTCGTGTTTCCTGTGGGCTTGCACTTGTTAGGTCTTTCACCTGTAATTAAGACAAGTGTTGAGCAGCAAGTGCAAAGACCCCTGTTCTTATTAGTCTTAGGCTTGATTAAACTGAAGTTCCTGTATGCCTGACAGCAGGTCCACTCGCTTGAGCCTCACGCATGCTCCTGGGACTGGAGGGTAAACTACTTCCATGTAGAGACTCCCTGAAAAAGAAAACCTTGTCCTGTGCTACGGTCAATTTACCAACTCATTTGAATAAATGTAGAATGCTACCCTGTTTTAAAATATGTATAGAATGTTTGCCTCAACAAACTTGTAAGATTAATAGAAAATCGCAATTTTTATGGACTTGTTTGTTTCAAGGTTGGGTAACTTTTTTTTAAACATTATTTTTATCAAGAGACTTAAATTAATCACAGGTAAAAATGATCTTTTATTCATCATAATACTGTATTTCCAAACCAGTGTCTGAGTGTGCTTTGTATTACTTTAGGGATGGGAGCAATCCAGCTACATACACATTTTTGAGTGATAAAATTACCTTGTTTGAGAGAGCATCTGTCTTGTGAGTCGTTGATCCTAGATCGTGCTTGGCACAATAGTAATAGTGCTGGCTCCCATCACTGCCAAGATGGTCTATTTAATTATGTCTGTTAAGTTGGCATTTGGGCAAGACTATTAAACTGGGATATATGACACAAAAGAGATAACATAAACGCAGCCTGAATCTGGAAATTGTGTTTCTTTAGAAAGTAGCTGAACTCCCAGAAAATCACACAAAACAGAAGGCAGCAAGTTTACTGTTGTTGTGTGGCATTTCCTTAGACTCACCCCATGATCTGAGAAGGGCAAACACCTGGCAGGGTACATCACAAGGATCTGGTCATACGTACTCCATTCCATCCCCAAACTCCATGGAATCCACTGCGATAAATGCATCTGTTGCATCCGGTTGCACATCACCCCATGTTTTTACTAGGGCCCTTCTTTTAGAATCCTTCACGAAATGATCTCTTGGATGGGAAGACACAGTAGATGGAGCAGCTGCTGGTTAAAGGCAGATTTTTAGACTTCTGGACTGTTCTGCAAGAGTGCAGTGCTGCACCCGTTACCAGGGCACGTATACAGGACAGATTTTGATGGTGGCTCTCGGAAGCCAAGCGTCCTGTGCCAGAGTACTAAAAGAGTAGAAAGGGTAAATCTTCTCTGTCACGCTGCTCAAAAGATAAACAATGGTCATTATCATCATTTTTTGCCCTGCCTGTATTAAGACCAGCTTCTGATGTTTGACACAGAGAGGATTAGCTAGAGGTGAGCCTGCTTTATGATTTGTGTTCTCCCACACTACTGGATTTGTTGAATAATATACATACCTTGCCCACAGAAGATATATTACTGTTATACCATGAGTTTGAGATTTGTACAGCTAGACAGAGTCCTGGTACAAACAGGTGTAATACTGTGAAAATCAACAAATTTGCATTCATTTGACCAGGCAGATTAGATATTGGACAAACTGTTTGCTGAAATGAATGTTTTCTCCTTCAGATCGTACGGTGCTTTAACAAGGAAATGAGGGTAGGCATGAACTAGTCCCACTGATAGACTGCTCTTAAGTTACGCTTTTTTATTTCAGTGAGTGTGAATAACTTGGTTTCTTCTTCCCACACTTAAAATCCTGAAGCTGCACTTCAGTTTTTTTATTTGCACACATATGTTTTGCCTGCTAAGACCAACCGAGAGCTGAGGTAGAATGTTGTTAGTGTAGTTGGAACTCACATGGCAGTGTGACAGAAGTGACAATAAATAACATACTGTCAGTCACTAACAGTTTTGCTTAAATTCAGAAAAATCTTTAAGGATGTCATTGAGAAATTGAAGCAGAAGTAAACCGTTTAAATGCAAAGGTTAGAACAGTGTATGTATCCTATTTTTGTAATAATATACAAATGAATTGCTGAGAGATCTCTTATGGATTTTGTCTATAGTTTATTTAGCAACGTAGACATACGTCTAATAAAAAAGATGCTGCATAAACCATAGTCCAGGCTGAATGTGCTTCTGTTTTTGGTTTAGGTAGAAATGTTTTTTCTGGCTGCGTCCTTCATACTTAGGTCTTCTTACAACAAATGGAAAGCCCTTAATTGTACCTAAGGGAATAGTTAATCTATGGTGGACATATGGTGGACAAAAGCTGAGTCTAGTAAATGAAAAAAATTATAAACAGAAAATGTGTGAATGTCTGCACAGTCTGAGAGTCATGGGAGATACTGTACTGTTGGCTTGCAGCTTATTTTAAGTTAATTTGCTCTTCTTTCCTATTGGTATATTATCGGAAGTCAGTGCAGCATAAAATATGTAGTTTTAAAATCCAATCAATTTGATATCTATTTTATTGGACTGAAAAAAATCCTTGTTTTCTCCGGACAGAATTCCTTTCCTTTGCAAGTTGTCCTGCTGCCACCTATGCCATATGACATAAATGCAGTTGCAGTTTGATTTCATTAGTGGACTGAAGCTCTCTAAAATTTTAAAAAGTTAAAAACATTTGATTGGGGGCAGTTAATCAGTGTTAACCCTGAGCAGCTCTTGGGCTTTATGGATTCAAGCATTATGTGTGGTTGCACTGCTCCAGCAAAAGGTTAAGTATTAATGGAAAATGTTCACAGCTCTTTTACTCAAAGAAAACATGTTACTTGTAAGTTTTCTTTTGATTTTACTTTTACAGTTGCATTGAATGTCTTCATTCATTTAGCCATCCATAAAGCAAATATTGTTGCACATGCAGTGGATAATAAGTCTTTTTAGGACTACTTGTGTGGTATGTCACAGATCATTAACTGCAAGTAACCACCTGACTTGAGGGAAGTCTGGAAGCATCATTACAGTGAAATAAGCTTTTATTTCTGTATCACTGCAGCACATTGATTTGTAGGAATGTCTCCGTTAGCTACTGTGGAAATATATTCTCGTATATTATTATTCAAGGAAGTTGATGAGAGAGGATAACCAAATTTCAAGTGTGAGTAGGGCATTAGTATGAGAATTTTGGACAAAGTGGGAAAAAGACAAGTGCTATTGTAGCATTATTTTGTGTCTAAAAGCTAGATAAGTCTGCAAATATTTTAGAAATGCTTCACAGGTTTAGAGTCAGACTTATCAGATATAGTAACAGTTGTAGACTATTTATGTGTACACTGCAACTCCAGCTGAAATTCAATATGTTTGCTACTCTCTACAGGCAGAAAGTGCGGGAGAGAAATTTTTTCATAATCGACAAGGAAAAGTGAAGCTTTTCCTGTGTATTTCAATGAACATAAAAATTTAAGATTTTTATTGGAAGTTACCAGTAATTATTTCAGTTTGATTTAGAGGATGAAGGACAGCCAATTTAATATGGGGAATGATCCTAATGGATAATCTCCATTAATATGATTAATGCAGCTATGAATCATTGTCCTGAAAATATTTTAGTAAATTTGAAGTTCTTACAGAGATTAAAGTTAAGGTAACACTGTAGGATTATCTTGCTGTCTTGCTGGTTTTTCTCAAAACAATTTACTGTCAGACCCTTTAGAAGCAAAATACAATAGAGGACCAATAAATGAGTAGAATGTTAAAGTCATCCCCCCTTTGTTGTATAGTATCAACTATGTGCATGCAGAGTTAAGAATGGAGAAGAAAAATGATGGAGAATGTATTATATATATATTTTAAAGTTGTATAAGTTGTATAATTGTCAGGACATTACCATATTTATTGGGGATTTGCAGGAGAAGTGGAAATTATCTGTAGTGTTTTACGGTTAGTTCACAGTTACAGCTTCGTACACTTGATACCATGAGACATTCTGAGTTTATGATGCCCATTTTGGTACAGGAGCATGTAGACTCTGCTAAATGTGTGGCTTTTTTTGATAGTTCTTTAAGGATATTAATGCTTTTGTGACACTAGCACTTGTGTTTGATGAAGTCTTCATGGTTTCAGTTTTTGAGATGGTATGATGAGGTTCTCAATGAGCTGCATTTTCTTTCTGCTGTCTGCTTTGGTAGGTCAGGATTTTTTCTGAGGAAGAAAAAAAGATATTTTAAAAAAGGTATTTCATTATTTGTCTGTGTAATATGAGACTGTGAAGGTGTTACCATGAGAGTTAACTACTAAGCCAGTATCAAACTTTGATCTCAGTTCACTGAGATAACCCGGAGAGTTTAAATGCAGACAGTGTTGTTGTTGATGTCGTTGTTATTTGTGCCCCCTCGATATGGACCACAACCTCAGTGTGTTTGTTGCTTTCAAAGGAGAGATCTAAGATTCTGTAGGGCCAAAAAAAAATCAATTAAAATTAAGATACGCTGAAACATGTTGACTAAGGAGGTGAAGTACAGCGATGGAGAATGGCAAATTAGAAATCTAGTTTGTTTATTTAAAATAAGGTCTTAAAAGGGGAAGGCTTTATGTACGTTGTACATTGCCTAATTAATAATTAACAGTCTTCTTGGGCTGGCTTTTTAAAGTACATGTGGTACGATGACCTCCTCTTACACTTAACATTTTGCACTTTTGTTTTGGGAATGGTGTATGCAAAAGCTTTGGAGAGAATAGTTACTGATGTAGCTGCATGTTTAAGTGGTTGATCGCTAGGGCAATAATGCTGGTTTCTGAGCACAGCCAGTACTTTTTCCAGCTGCTTTATAGTGATATCTTGAAGCTTAAAATGTAATCTATATGGGTAAGCCACAAAAGCCACTATATATTAAAGCAGACTCAGACAGTAAATCAAAATTGAACAGCTGGCAACACTACTGAAGTCATAAACTTATTTATTAAAAAAACTAAACAGAAGAATTATATTAAAAAGAGGGGAATATGTTCTACAGACCAGTGGATATAGCTTAAAACCTGGAAAGTGCTGCAGATTAAGGACCCAATTTATGAACATCTGTTCTGGCAGTTTCTGTGAGATTCTCATGTTCTTTACAATAAAAGTGTGAAACATGTTTTTTTCCCCCCATCCTAATCACGCTTTTCTGCAGTTCATAAAACTCGCCTTGAGCCTCATGCAACCGGGCCTGTCTGCTTTACACACTTGCAGGAGTAATTACTGTTCATGAGAGAGCAATGTCACAGTCCCACAGTATATGCTTGTCCTGACTTCTTCCAAGTCGTCTCATCGGCTTCAAAAGGATTGCAAGACCACTGGAGTTTCCTTCATCTATTTAAACTTAGAGCGTGGCAATGAGCTAATAATGAAGAGCAAAATGTGCAGAAAAAATGTCTTCTACGTGGCTTCTCTAAAATTGAAGTTTTTTTTTTACAAATCTGCTGTTTTGCTCTTTAACGGTTGCCAAAATGACTGCTAAGTCCCCTCCTCTCCTTTTTGAAATAAATGATCTTAGAATGACATTTACACTGAATAGTACCGTAGATTTCTGTCACACTGAGAGGTATGTGGGGATAAGTTTTAGGATATCCTTGATTACTTTTGAGAGGGAGCTGAAAAATCACAAATTCAAAACTGAGCTCCGCTGCCAGAGTTAATGTTTTAACGTGGTCACATCAGCGTGACCAAGATTTGATTTGGAGATTTTAGCCACAAGCTCTGTTTGTGGGCAGATCAATCAGGCTTGAGGTGCACGGTGCAGGTCCTAATATTTTGCTCTCTAACTCTTGCTTTACCTCTGGTAATTCAGACTGAAGTAGAGTAGGTCATTGTGAAAAGGACATCAGTTTTCCTCTCAAGCAGTGCAGGCTCTACTGACATCCCAAGCCCTGCTGTGATCAGGAGGCAAAGTCAGTCTCTCAACGAAGTCAGAGATTAGGTGCAAAGGAAACACTGAGCAAATATGCAATAAAATTGCTTTCCTTGTCCTGAAGAGATTATATTGCTTTATTGATGAAAATGGTTACATGTTCTTTCCATTTGAATAGTTTCACCATGTTATGCCTTTATTTATTAGATGGCAGGACCATGTACTTTTATAGTTGTTTAATCTGAGGGGAACCCTTCCAGCTAAGAATCCTCAAGACAGGAAAATCCCCGTGCACTTTTTGGAAGGGAGATCTCTGTGCTCCTTCTCCGACGTTTAGGGTCGTACTGACTGACAGGATGGAAAAGAAAGAGGATTTCTGGTGTCCTTTGGACAAAGAAATACCTTATGGGAACTAACCACTTTCTGTTTCCGTGCCATCCATTTTTGAGCATCTCTGTGGTTTTATTGGTAGTGCCTATTGATTTCTGAGATCTCTTGGCCAATTATTTTTCAGCCAGCCTGTGGAATATTAAGGAGTTGTATTTTCTGCCAAATATCACTCATGGATAGTTTCTTTTGTCTTTTTATTGCATGGTACTTTTATAATTGACTTATGTATATTTGTAGTGCTGAGGGCAGTACTATTAGGCAACAGACAAAAAAGTGTCTTAAAACCACTGCATAGTTACAGAAGTTTAATTTTCCTTCTCTTCTGTCTAGTGTGAAACAGGTTTTGTTAATTGGTGCGCTATGAATCATTTTATCTGTCAGTGGTGTACAATACATTAATCTTGGTTCTTAGAGCATGGTTTTATTTGTAGAAGGTTCAGAAACATTAGTGCTGTTATTTGCTTTATCCGAGTGTTTACCTGTGGTGAACTTTTATTTGTTATGTTTGATGTGTTAAAGTGCACAAATGTAATTTATATGCACCTGCATAAAACGTTTTACTTGTGCCCTGGGTTTCATTTGTCAAACTGTGCCTTGGATTCAGCAAGGAACTAACCCGGCAGAAATCAAGGCTTCATGCTATCAAAGGCAATATCGAGTTATGTCCCAGAGGAGCCCTAGGCAGGTAACCAGGTTGTAGTGGTTTTTATTGCACCTGACTAGAATAGTCTGGCTTCCTGGTTTTGATTAGGTCAGATTTTCATATTTGTTACGACTGCTTTATTTCTCATCCTTGAGTCTCTTGCATGTGGGTGGAGAAGGGAGGCAAACAGATGACTGCATCACTAAAATTTTCCACCTGCCTGCCTCTATTAGGCTCTGCTCTCCAGGCTGGATTACTTGTCTCTCTTCTTATACTTTTTTATCGTCTCCATTCTCTTGTTCCTTGTGATTGGTGCAAAGGGAATGCTCTTAATGTTGTTGATTTTCTTTTTCATTCATAGATCTTCCGGGAGTGTTGCTTTATCAGCCCAATATGGGCACCAAGTTTTCTTCTTTTTAATTTTTTTTTTAAAGGTTATGTTTTGAGAAGTGTGGGTTATTTTGTTTACTTTTTTTTAGTATATTAGACATCTTATAAAAATTCTAGCAGCTTCTCTGGCTGAATAAAACTTGATGGATGAACTATTAAAGTCTTCTGGTTTAAATAGTGCACTGGAAAAGATTTCTTTTGGAGCTGTTACAGTCTACAGGGTATGTAATCCATGTGGATTAATGTGGCATTTCCTTCATAATCCTATGAATTTTCTGCCTTAAAAATACTTCTATCCTTTTCCTAAGTGTTTTAATAGAAAAGACCCTTCAAATATGTGGTGATATCTAGAATTATTATATTGTCACTGTGTGCTTTTGTACTTAAGGTGTACAAGTAGAAATAAAATGTGGCATTTTTATTCTCCTTTCTGTGGGTTTTTTGTTTGTTTGCCTGAATTTAGGATCTAGTGCTATGTAATAACTAGTTAGGCCAAGGAGGCATAATTTCTGTGAATAGGCCGGTGCTTAAATATGTAGACTGCTGTCTGGTGGGATTTGCAATTGCTTAGTTGCCCAGTAGTTGCTTTGATACTTTAAAAATTCTTTCACTGTCTCAGTAGTGCTGCAAATCTGATTCTAAATGTTTAATTATCCCAAGAAGACATCTCAATGCAGGAGAAGTTCAGTTATTTTGAGAACCAAACCAGTAAATACATGTTGATATTAGTGAGCTAGTTCTGAGTTGCATGCCTGAGTTTGCTGAGTTCCCAAATATGTTTGGGAATAATATTGGAACCTGCGAAGCCACTTTGTTCTGGAATTAATTGTAGAATTGCTCTGAGGGAAGATCATGATAGATAGCCAAATTCTATTATGTTTGCAAAATACAATTTAATTTAATGTTGGAAAACGTTTCTCAAGAAACACAGAGTTAACTTCCCATTAGCTAATCAAATCACTTAAGTGTGGTGCGTACTTAGTTTTGTGATCCTTATTTTGTGTGTTTATTCTACCTCACTTCTTGTTCTGGAATTCTTTTCCCCAGCATCAGCACAGCTGCATCATCCATTTCCACGGTCCTTTTAACCTCCACTTTTAATTAAAAAAAATTTAAATCAGATGCTGTTTAAAGCTTCCCCTTTAGTTTTGGGAAAATGAAAGTTCACATCTAGCTTAGGCGTGTGTGAACAGCTGTTAAAAGCCACAAAAAAACCGGTACTTATAAAAGTGGTGGGGGGAATTTTAAGAGCAAGCTGCCAGTTTGACTGTACTTTCCAATAGCTCTTCACTTTCAGCCAAATGGTTTTAACAATAATTTTCTTTGAAAAAACCCTGTGTTTTATAGAAGCAGCAGCCCAAGCAGTTAGGCCAGTGGTAATAGGAGGCAACTTGCCATTTCTCTTTAACTTTTTATGAAATTTTTCTTTGAATCTGGGGAAATTGCTCGTTAGAGAGGTTGGAGGGGCTGATGTCCACCCGTGCCCACCCACCATGTAGGTACATCTGTCCCCATCTGATTCTAATATGAGGGGTCTTGTTCATTGAAATCTCTGAGTTTCAGGACTTAAGTGTAAAAAGGTAATACTTCCCTTGTGCCGTATTTTGCAGATCATGACTTAAGCATTTTGAGGTAATCTTAGGATTTCTATTTAAGTCTGAGCTACCAAATTTGTCAAGTTGGACAGAAATATGCAGAGATTTTATCAGATGTCGAATATTTCAAAGAAGGAGGAAAGATTTAGACCGTTCCTTGTTCAATCCATTTTCTGTACTGTCAGGAAAAAAAAAAAGAATAGTTCCTTCAAGAACATTTTGTCTTTACTGATGAGAGCGGGGCTAGAGTATAAAATGCTCTGTGACCTAATATCCATGTTATGTGTATCTCTGGAAATTATTCATGCAATTTTCTTTGTGCCTGTCCTAGCTGGGCCATTTCGTAAGCGGGACATCATCATTGCAACGCCTTTCCAGATGTTCAGACCAACTGCCACCATACATTCATGACCAGTCACACCACGTTACCCTATGGTAGGGGGACAGTAAGTTGACTTGGCTCAAACTTACTGTGCCAGTGTCCAGTTAAACTCAGAGCGTGCATCTGGATATGGAATTGTCTTCATACAGTTTAGAAGCCTGGCAGATAACCGGGCTGTGGCTTGGGTGTGGGCTATGCGTGACATAGAGCTGTAACCTTGTATGTATGAGTGTGACAGAACAAGCTTTTCGTGATGACTTGTGACAATCCACTGAGGTAAGGTGTCCCCTGAGCCACACTTTCTAATTAAGTTTTGACTTTTTTGTCGGGCAGCAGAGTGATGATAATCATAAATGCTTTTGAAACTGCAATTTTTTGGGTTTTAAATTGAGGTTGTTGAGGTGTCTGTTACTTTTTAATCTTATCAGGCCCACGTTAACTGGTGCTGTCACTAAAATGGTCTGCCTTCGTATTAGTTGCAGTGTTACACTGTGAACTGCTGTGCTGGGGTTCCCACACTCTGCTTATGCCTTCAGCATCACTTTTGCCCCTAATGGTGCAGCCTGCAGTGTGCAGCCTAATGGTTTGGGTTTGAAGGTTCGGTGTGGCTGGCATTTGACATGTCTCTCTTTGCAATGTGCCCATGTTTTCTTTGCATGGGCAGCTCGTGAAGATGTAGCCATGTAAGTTCTTTTCAAGTTATTTTGACATTGTTTTCTCCTTATATGCGTAAGTATGTTATGACTTTGATATTACTAGCAAGCAAGAACCAAAAAGCTTGTTAATCACTTCCAATTTCTTGGATGCCTCATTTTTGTGTTGTTTAGTCAGAATTCCCTAAAAGTTTCCCTCTATCGTTTCTGAAAGGAGAAGAAACAAGTAGGACAAACAAAAGGCCAAGTGAGTAATTTCCTTCTGTCACAGTGAGTATCCCTGGTGCCAGACTGTAAAGCTCTCCTAGGACTCAGTCTGTTCTGGGATTAGGATTTTGGGTATAAATCACAGCATTATCCTTAAGAACTGGGAAAAGTTTAGGTGGTTCCAGCCTACACAGTGCATATAGGAGGGCAGTAATGCCCAGAAAAATGAAAAAGCTTTTATGTGAGGATGGATGAAATAGATCGAATTCCTTAGCAGTAGAAAAAAGACAAGCAGGTGTATAAAACCATGAGACCAGAGAACAATTATATAGCATCTTATCAATACAAACCCAAGAAAATCTCATGCCATTTTATTAAACAGCAAGCTTAAAATAAACAAATGAAATTACTTTTTCACGCTGTGAGTAATTAAATTGTGGAAGTCCTATTTGTTGACCACTGTAGAAGCCAAAAGAGCATATGGGATCAGAAGGGAACCACAGAGATTTGTGAAGGGCTGTTTCACCAGTGGCCATAAAGCATTTCAGCTGTATTCCTTGCAACTTCGGAGATGTAGTGTCAGGCTGAGGAAGGCAGATGGTCTGAAAGTGAGGGGTGCATGAAGGAGTGGATATTCTAGTTGTACTGTTTCTTGTTTTGCCGCCTAAATACCTGCCGTTGAGTGCTCCTTGAGGTGGGTTTACTGGCACGGGTTATATCAGACCTTCACATATCAGATTTAAAAAAAAAAAAAAACAACAAACAAATTCCTGACCTTGAACTGTTAAAACTTCTGCTTCCCCCACTCCACTCTCCAAACAAATCCCAACTCAGAACGGCAAATGAAACAACCTCTTGCCATTTTGCCTTCAGTGCCTTCAATTGTGTAGCTGCATTTCTGTGTATTTGTAGCTGACGGCTTGAAAAGTGCAGCTTGAGAGAATGTGACCCGGATTCTCATGGTTGCTCCACAGTCTCTCACTTATTTTTCAGTACAACAGATTTTGGATGAAGTAATTAAGAAGTCTGCAGGATTGAGTGGGGCACTGAATATCTGACTAATCCCTAGTGGTTAATTTTAGGCCCTCTGGGGTGTCTGCCCTTAACCAATTCAGCTGTGTTAGTCATGCAGACTCTTCTGAAACCAGTGCTTCTTGCGTAGACTGTGTTAAAGAAGTTTGCTTTACTGAAAGGTTCTGAATATCTAACATGTTTAGTATAGTTTTAGAAATGTATTTTGAATGGAAGTGGCACAATTTTTCAAAGATTGCTTAATGATGGCCCAAATGAATTTTTAACCATTAAATAAAGTGCCTTTATCCTAATTCTGAAAACTTCACCCATGGAAATTATGCCCGTGGAAACTCCATGTCCTCCTAATGTGTATTAGAAGAGGAGGAGTGTACTAAGTCACAAAGAAACTAGGTCATCATCATCAGGCCTGTGCTAAAATTTTAGTAGATAATATCTTGGGGTAATTTACGAGGGACTTTTTAACTTCTTGACTCATATTCTCCCTTTCCTTTTAAAACCTGCAAAGGAAGTGCTGCTCATTCTTGAGGACTCCTAACTATAAAAAGTAGGGTGGGTTTATTTAATTGTTTGAGGCTGTGACTGAGGAAATGATCTGGGAAAATACACTTTCAGAACTTAAATTGTGCTGGAAGTCAGATGTAGCTGATTTCTCTAACTTCAATAAAAATTGAACAAATCAGAAACTGTTAAAATTGGTTTTGGTTTTAGGAAGTTTTGGGAAAGTGTTTAAAAGCTTACAAGAAGATGTCCCAGCTGAACCTTAACCTGCTTGCTTAATATATTCAGATTAAAGTGAGTATTGACCAAAATGTGTCCAAAATCAGCAGTTCTCAGTGTTGTATTCCCCACAAGACTCATCCCGCTCTGAGGAGGTGGTTTTGCAATTGACTTAACCAAGTTTCACTTTTGTCAACTGTAGCCGTGGTAGCGCTGCCCAGAGAGTTGGTTCAATTTGCTTATCCAGCCTACACCCAAGAGAGCAATGGGAGGAGTTCTTGTCTGAATCAACACGTGGATGTCTTTTATTCTGCAGTGCTACTATCACATGAGAAGGTCTGGAAGTGCTCGACCAGCAGCACGGGGAAAGCCAGGACCATCGATTTGATTTGCAATTATGTTAGCTGCTAAAGAAACTGCCCCTTTTCTATTTCTAATTTCAGACCCTTCCACTGGACCATCTACTCTCTTGATAAAAGTTGTTTTGGGTATTTTTTTATGTAGTTTGGCTTTTTTTTTGTTTTCCTTCTCTTTTTGGCTTGTTTTTGTGTGTGAGACAAGAAGAGGGAATTGGATTGCTCTGCGCAGCCAGATGGCCAGCTTTGCTCTGACAAGAGTATCTAACAAGACCCTTAGTTGTTAGATCTTTGACAATCAAATTACATACAAAGTACTTTTCTTAGTCATTTGGGTCCCTTATCTTTATATAGCTTTAAAGTCTTGGCCAAAGCTGTTAACAATTTTGGTTCAGTCTCTCGTGGCTAGCATAGAATCACAGAATCATAGAATCGTTCAGGTTGAAAGAGACCCTTGGGATCATCGAGTCCAACCATCAGCCCTACTCTACAAATCCCTCCCCTACACCGTATCTCCCAACACCACATCTAAACGACTCTGAAACACATTCAGGGGTGGGGACTCAACCACCTCCCCAGGCAGCCTATTCCAGTGTCTGACCACCCTTTCTGTGAAAAATTCTTTCCTATTGTTCAGCCTAAACCTACCCTGTTGCAGCTTGAAGCCATTGATGCTTCAAGCCATGCTTGAAGCGCGATGAGTAGGTTCCTCTTGCTCATCTGAGACTGTAAAGTTGCGGTATTAGTATATTCTGTCTTAGCGTGCCCACTATTTGATGTTTTGAATTTGTTTGGAAAAATAGTAGATACAAATACTGTAGAAAAAAATTGGTAGCTTTTCCTCAGTATCTGAGTTAATTGTAGCCTTCTATTAAGTTAACAAAGTTTTGGGCTGAAATGTTTCTGTCAGGGTAGAAATATGTGTCAGGCAGAAACGATCTACATGCTCATTCTGCTTGGAGACAAGAACAGCTCTTCAATACAAGGATGAATTAATGACTGCTGTATTGATTAAAATTCAGGTTTATTTTTTTTTTTTGCCTGGGTGCTTGGTTAGTGATAATGAAATACGTGAGTTGGCAAATTTGAAAGAGGTTTGTACAGTCCCACCTCTACACCCTGGTTTGAAATCATCAAGTTGTTGAAATATAAATAGTTTGAATTCAGTTCTTAGTAGTCTTTGCAGCGCTCAATTTAAGAACTAGCTGATAAATTTATTATCAGTGATCTGAGTATGTTTGGTTTTCATTTCTCCTTTTATAGTTAATCAAAGTATGTTACAATTCTTTACCAAGGAGTCTTAAGTTTTTCTTATAAAAAGTAATTTAATATAAAGTTGAGATGTACTATTAATTTTTTAACTGCCAGTTGAAAACAGTTTGGTTTTTTAATAATTAGCTACAAAAGCTTCCAAATGGAAGAAAAACTGGGCTGATGTCAAACAGGATTTGATACACATGGAACAGTTAAGCAGTAATAAATTGCCTAGTAACTGAGTAATTTCACTCAGATATGTGCCAATCTTGCCTCTACATTGAAAAAAAATTTGGAAGAAGAACTGATGTTTGAAATTGCTTAATGCTGGAGGTTTATTGTAATAACAATAATACCGACTTGGCCTGATCGTTGAACGTTTAAGGCTGGTTTTTACGTCCCAGTGAATGATTTCATGTTCATTTATAATTTTTGTTGTGGGAGAGCTCCCAGAGGGGTATGTAGGAGAAGCACCGAGTGTCTCCAACTCTTTATTGCATCTGCTGGAAGCAGCAGTGGAATCAGGCACGGAAGGACCCTGGAACTGACCTGTGCTGGCTCTGTTAGGAGCAAGTAATTCAGAATATTGGATAAAAGCATCATGCTTGAGAGGACAGCCAGTTTTATAACGTGACTTTTTTGGCATGAAATCAACAGAAGGATACCTGTGGAAACAGTCTGTATAGATGGCAGCAGCAGCCATCAAAAATGCTGGAGTGGATCCTGTGAGGCAGTGTTATTTATTAGGTAAATGCTTTTTATAGGAAGAAGTTTAGTATTAATAGTTCATTTCCATGGCTTCATGAAATATGTTTCTTTGAGA
Source organism: Nycticryphes semicollaris (assembly GCA_013400055.1). Lineage (NCBI taxonomy): Eukaryota > Metazoa > Chordata > Aves > Charadriiformes > Rostratulidae > Nycticryphes > Nycticryphes semicollaris. The sequence continues at coordinate 43,950 of VXBJ01005625.1, forward strand.
TATATGCCTATGCATTAAGAACACTGGTTTAGGGACCTCCACGTAAGGATAAAGCTTTTCACTTGATGATCTAGTATGTCCGGATTTGCTATTTTTGGAAGAAATTACTTGTACAACTGTACCAAGCTTACAAGGCAATGTAGAGTGTTTCCATTACAAGCAGAACTGCAAACGTGTCTGACATTTTGTAGGAGTTTGGTGGGGGGAAGGTAGGTGTGTTGTTTTGGGGTTTTTTGTATTCCGTCTATAACGACAATAATTATAATTAATCTCTTGATCAGGAGATACCTGGCTTTAATAACAGTAAAAATGTAGTTTTTCATGTGCCATCCCGAGACTGACTTTGTTAACTTGCCTGCCCTTTTGAATGATGACAAGGAATGTGGCCCTTTCCAGCTCACGGAGGCTGCAGCTTCACGATGGGTTGGTTTTGTGGTGAGGCCGGTTTGCAGCTTGAAGTTACACCACTTCCCCACAAGAAATCGGATCTGTGGCTTGATCTGGGCTAAACAGAACCTTGCAAAAAGAAATAGCTAGTTTTAACACGGGTCAGCTCATTGAGCTTCATAAGCTCATACAGGCTGCAGGGCCTCCTGAGCAGGTGAGGAGAGAACAGCGCACTGTGACATGATGGGGGAATAAACAGCCAGGAGCGGGACAGGATGGTGAGATTTTCTGACCTTTGGTGCTGGCATCGGTCTTGAAAACGTGGCCAGAAGCTCTCGCTGTTGACTGCAGAAAGAGGCAGATGTGAGTGACTGAAGGTAGGATCTAAGAAATGCCGTATGAGTTTTATGTCAAGACCTTGAGTTGATGAATTATAATGAGCTTTCTATTTTTTGGCTGTCAGTCCACTAAATCTTTGTGAATTTTAGGATCATAAATCACTTAATAGTGTCCTTAGTGTTTAACTGAAGAGGACTCTACCTATTCTTGGGATTGATAAATTCAGTGATGGTGAAGTTAATACATCAAAATTAGAGAAAATATTTGAGAGAGATGAAAAGCTGATCCATCCATGGCTTGCAGGTACATTGGACTAGCACCATCTTCTGAATGTTTAGTACATTACAGCTTTATGGCTTCTCTAAAGTGTTAAAGAACATTTAAAAAAACATTCACTCAACATTGAATTTCAGTAATCACAGTACTTGTGATATCTTTTTTACACTCTATTGAGTTTATGAAATCACTAAATTAAAACAAAACAAAGAATATCTATAGTTGAATTAGTGCAAAATTAAGATTTGGCTTTTTTTACACTTTAACCTTTGTCCTAAAAAGTACATTTAATATTTCAAGAAAGGAAATTTTGTTAAAAAAACTGTTGAAGTCCAGCTATTGTCTCTAGTAGCTCAGGTAATGAAATCAATTTAAGCATTTTTTTTATGTTGTTTCGGTAATCCTGATAAAAATCACTTCATGTTCAGTCAAAGAAGGGTCTGTTATATTTTTTTTATATCAGCAAGTTTTGCTTCAGAGTGCTTGAGCAGTCCTCAAAGTTGGGTGTGGGGAAGTTTGGGATCTACTTTCGAAAGCGGTAATGTGTAATCTAAATAGAAATGTATTTTTTGAAGTTAGGCTTGAGGAACTCATTTGTCCGGAGGAGTTCATATGAACATTTAAAAATATACATGGAATATACATAATTAGTCATCATAGTGTTAAAAATATTCTTACAAGATTAGGAATTAAGTAATTCTGTGTTTGTCCTATGTTGCTCTGTAAAGGGTAGTGTTACCTTGGTGACAGAAAATGTAGATATTAAATGATGTAACTTTTCTTGTCAGTGTCACTAAAACATTGGGAATTAGAAAATGAGATATCACTTGAAACTTTTTTTTTCCCCAATGTGTATGTTTAATTGCCGTGTTTGTGAAGGATGCTGGTTCCAAAAAGAGAAATATTGTATTTATTACTTGTAGAAACTTTTTAAGAATGCAAGAAGAAATGCTGCAGCTAGAGTTGCAGAGACACAAAATAATTATGACATGTTTTTAGGCTTTGTTGTATTTGAGTTATAGTATGTAATTAATGGAATTGCCCTTTCTCTGAGATGGTCATCCTGATGCTGTTACTGTATCAGTACTGTATTTAAGCTGAACATTAGGAAAGAATTTTTCACAGAAAGGGTGGTCAGACACTGGAATAGGCTGCCCAGGGAGGGGGCTGAGTCCTCATCCCTGAATGTTTCAGAGTCATTTAGATGTGGTGTTGGGAGATACGGTGAAGGGGAGGAATTTGTAGAGTAGGGCTGATGGTTGGACTCGATGATCCCAAGGGTCTCTTCCAACCTGAGTGATTCTGTGATTCTATGATCATTTATAATTTTATTAGACATTTCATTGTCTAATGCCAGTGTGCTTTGGGGACTGGATTTCCAGTTGTTGTTGGGCTGGATTATGTGTGTGAGCACAGGTTGGTTTGGTTTGCTTTCTCAGTGTTGTTCAATAAATTAGCCTTTCCCAGCTGTGTTCGTGTGCTGTGCTGGTCACTGTCACTGCCCAGTGATTTTTACACTTCAATTAATACGGGGGGAAAAAAAAATTCCATCTGGGGGTATTCTCCTGTCCCAGCCATTTTCTCATTTCTCCGTCTCCAGGAAATAGCTATTTATAAAGACGTTGAGTCCAAATTAACAGCTTTAGCTCAAAAAGGAAATAAAAATAATTGCTGTCAGATTTCTCACTGGCACAAATATTAGGAAGCGTGAACGCAAGTGTTAAAGAAGATGAAAGATGATTTAGTGCGCAGAGCAATAAAGTCACAGTGATCTTAATCGAGGCTTTAAATTCATCTTTTCATACATGGTTCATTTTTCCATTTGTAAAAATAAGAATAGCATTTGCTTAATGTACTGGGAAGAGCCTCAGTCAGCCAATGATCGGTTGGTAATTGCGAAGTGCTTATAAACTGGTGATAAGGGCCGTGTAAGAATCTCAGTGACCGGATGGAAAAGCAACAGTGAACAAACCTTCTGCCCAGGAGGAGCTTGTAATCTTCGGGCACGTTTCTCCGTGGAGAGTAAGAACTAATTAACCTAAGATGTGAAATTAGAGAACGTTCAAATCCTTTGAGACAGATGATGCTTTTGAGAGAGAGAGTGGCATTGATTTGCTGAAGCTGGACTCTTCATTCTCTGTACCAGCGTGTGCAAAAGGCTCTCGCCTGATGACGTCCACACTCCCACTTGATGCGTTAGGCTCAGCCTAAGGGCATGTGTATTTGGGTCGGTGCATGGCAGCCAGTAATCTGCCCCACATCTAAGCTCCTTGTGCCCAGATTAATAAATTTCAAATTAATGTGGTCCTCTCTTTGCTATGCCACTGCCTGCCACTAGATCTGTCTTCAAAGTACTTAGCCACCGGAGGGGCAGGGTGGGGAGGTGACAGTCGACACGTGCCTTTCGTTCTCCTCTCTTGCTTTCTGTGTCCTTCTGACACTTTTTTAAAAAAAAAAAAAGCAGAATTGTTCCAATTATGTTTTCCAAGGTGCCTCAGTTGTGTATTTGTTTAATAATACAATCTTTTAGGAATACTTGTTTTCAAAAACGTCTGCGTTAGGGGTAGGGGTAAGGAGAACAGGTACCTAACGGAAGGGTTCGCATCCTAACTATGAGTGAAATCTTAGTTCAGTCAAACAATAAATGATTGCAAGAATTTCTGCCAAGAATTTATTGAAAAATGAAAATGGAAAATGTCTAGCTGAGGAAAAAAATACCCTTACTTTCTCTTTAGCTGTCTCTTCAAGCTGTGTGAGCCGGTCATCTGTCATCTTAGTTTTGAAAAGAAACTTGGGTGTATTCTTTTTTTCTTGGTAAGAAATTTGACTTTGGTACGAAAAGAGGCCTGCTGTTTCTATTTGCAAAGGTTAACATAGCTTCTTAAAAACGACCTGTCATCCACCAGACATTGTATGTGCTTGTTATTAGGCGAGAATCCTGTCAGGTTGTGTCCTCTGTAGTGAGCTGCACTTGGTGTGCTGAGATGGAGATGTTTGCTTCTGGCTGCTCTTCTTGCTTTTTATTGAAATCTATTTGAACTCTCAGGAATGTTAGCCTTGTTAACCTTTTACTTTCCAAAGATGCACAAGAACCACTATGTTTTATAGCTTTAGAATAAACACTGTAATCCCTTAATATTTAACAGTATTTGAAAGTCTCATTTAATACAGGATGTTTTTATGTAGAAAACTTTGTATAAAGGCTACAGCAACTTCCAAAATGCGAATCAAAGAGAACTTTTCATGCTAAATACGTTCTTTCTTATTATTTTGTGTTAGAACAAACTGTCAGCGTTATCAGTAAGATTCTATTGTGTGACGTACCCTCTTTCTAAGAAACACATCACAGATTTTGTGTCTTCATGTGTCTTTCTTCAAAAGGAAAGAGAATTCCATGTACACATAAGTGGAGTTCAGTGAGGGAGGTATGCATCGAAACAGGCAAACCTCGCTTCACAGGCTAAATGCCTTCCTGGTTTTAGCTGGAGACCTAGGAATTGCTTCCCTCTCGTTTCCCATGTTAGGTGTACTTTTTCTTGTCTTGTACTGTAGGAATTTGTCTTGTGGTTTAGAAGAAGCTCAGATCATAGACTTGGCATTTAGAAAGTTACATATTTGCTGGTAACTCTGATATTTAAAATTTTTTTAAGAGGAGAAAGTTACAATGTTTTGTGTAAATTGAGTTTTTAAGCTATGAATTTTTTTCTTCTTTCTGAAATCAGTAGTTTCCTGCTATAGCTGGAAATGTTAAATGAAGGCTTTTTTTAAGTATTAAAGTGCAGTACCAGCTATTGTTTTTCTGCCTTAACAAGTCTTCTAATACAATGTTTGATTTGTTACTGTGTCCTCATAGGGAAGCATCAGCAGTAGGGTGTACATGACAGTGAGAAAGTAAACACATGCTTGCAATCAAATTAATGTATTTCATCTGTCTTCAACTAATAACAATCTGTCATGTTATCTATCTGAGAAGGGGCATAAACAGTTTATTTTGTGTTTGGAATAACTTCCTGGAGGTAGTTAATGTGACACGTAGTTTGTCTGACATGAGTTTAACCAGATCAACACTCTAGATGTTTTCTTGATAACCTAAAAAAATTACTGAGAAAATCTGTACTGGAACTATATTTATATTTCGTTTTGAGCTTCCCTAAATCAGAGTAGTGGCATATTTTTCAGGACTTCTATGAAAGAGTTTTCTTTTCTTGGAATTTATACAATTTTAGTGTGAGAAAAAGATTGAAAGTGCTAATAAAACTTTAACTACAAAAAGCTGCAGTTTGCATTCTAACTTTTAGATATAAGTACTTGAGAAGTACGTGCTCTAATAATTTAAAAGTACCAAATCAAAGTTTAATTTTTGTTTGTTAAAAAACTAGGTAATACAAAAAAAATCTAATATTACTGGAGACTTGGTACAATTTGTTTTCAGTTATTACGTCTGTATAATTATGGTAATGTTACTGTATCAGATAATAATTATTAATAATAACATCAGATATGTGTTCTATCAGATGAGTTTTTAATTTGCAGAGAAATAACCTTTGTGTCTGCTTAGAAAATGAAAGTGCACTTGCTTGAAGTTCTAAGTAACCCATGCAAATATTCTTTAAAAACTAAGGCATGATGAAATAGCTCCATCTTCTAGTGGGAAAGCAGTAGGTTACTGGTAAGCTTAGCAATAAAAAGCTAGGGAGGTTTTTCTGTTGCCTTTTTTTCCTATTTTCTTTGGAGTGATGGCAGATTAGAATTAAAACTTGGGTAATATTGCTTATAGCAGAGGAGGCCTGAGAGGGGTTCCTTGTGGCCAGGGCAGTGGGACCTGTCGAGCTGTGCTCTGCTGGAGTTCTGTGGGGCAGAGCTCCGATAAACTGGGCAGTAAATCCCATTACTCCAGAATGCTACTGATGGTATATTTTCTCTTTTATTCCTTAGAGTAGTCGATATTTGGGCACATCTTGGAGAAATCCTGTGTTTATTCCCTTTTTCATGCATTTTTGCATGGGAGAAGCAGAACCTTCACCCTCTGAAATTACAGTGGCACCGCAGGAAGGTATTGCTGTGTAACAGCACTGTCTGCATCACTCTGTTAGGTTTTCAGGTGCCCAGGCTTGGTTTGTTCGTAGGAAATCAGTCTGAAATAATATCAAAAAGTTGGATGAAAAAGAGATTGTCGTATACAGCCCCCTTTTTTTATGACCCTGGAGTATTTTCCTGAGAGAAAATATGTACATAATTTTAAGCACATGTAAATCAAATTAATAAATTATTAAAGCATTTTACTTGTCATGTCTGTGTGGGCTAATCGTGATAGCTCATTATTTAAACATTATGTAATTGTATACCTTGTGTGAACAGCTGCAAATACTTTGCAGAAAGATTTATATTTCTTTTTTCACAACATACTATAAGAGAATATATTTTTGTGTGGCACTATAGATTAATGTAGAAGTTTACATATAACTTTAAAACTATCCTTCATTATATTAAAATAAGAAATTATTATAGTATGCATGATAACTACAAAACTAGGTAGTTGCAAATTCAATCATGTGTTAATACAAATTTTAATAGCAAGTACTATAATTATCAATAAAAGAAAAGGTTTAGTTTAAATAGGAAAACTGTCCCTTTATAACATATTCCCTCACAATTGTTACAATTGAAAGTGAAAGATGCTCGGATTTGGGTGGAGAGACCTCCCTTTGCTGAAATTCTCGGAGCTGTCTCATCTTTCTTTCCATACATCTGCTTTAGAAAATGGTTAGGTTAGTTATCACTGATATAATCATCTAAAGTGACTGTGTAGAGTACCTTACAGTTTACCAGCGTGATCTCAGGATCCAGGAGGAATGGCAACAAACTGTGAAACATTCAGCCTTGCTTAACGTGCATGATGTGTGCCACTCCGCTCCTTATGCCGTTCTGAACAAGGACTGTCCCTATTTTTTCAGCTGCCTGGAAGTACCTCTACAAGTTATGTATTTGTTTCTCTTCCAGATTTATCCGAAAGGAAGATTCATGCAAAATGGATGTTTTCCGAGTTTAAATGACTGTAGTTTTGCATGGAGTTCTTCTCCAGTGATGTTATGAGAGCCTGGCAGCCCCGTGGGAAAGGGAGATAAATAGCATGAGTAGCAGCCTTTACATTCTGCATGAATGATGTTCTGTTGTCTTTGAGTGACAATATTTAAATAAAAATACACTATTATTACATTTTTGGCATTTTAAAAGATGATAAAACCACAATATTCATCATTCTTCTAACCGATGATACACATTTTAAAATACTTACTGTCTTCATGTTTGTACCAGTTCTATTACTCTGGTGAATTGTTGCACATATTTTTATATAGTTAATTCTAAGACAGTACAGCTGTGGGATTTGGTGTCACACTTTATTCCTTGAAGCAACTTCTGGTGAGCTGATTATATTTGTTCTAGTTCATTTCAGGGAAGCAGGTGAGCTAAAGTAGTATTTAAGCTGCTTGACTACTGGTTTTCCATGTAAGTTTGGTGTAATGGAATGGAAATGCTTGTCTGTCCCCTCACAGGGGTGCTATGTGGCTTGTTGCAGGCCTTTTTTTTTTTTATCTTGAAAGAATGGCACATATATCTAAATAGTGTGAGAGAAACAAATGTGGCATTAATTCATTTACCATTAGTGGTTTCAAAGTCTCAAGTCAAAAATAGTAAAATTATTCAATCAAGACTGAATTACTATTGCATGGCTGTGTGTGGGTAAAACACCCCTTTGTGTTTTACCCAGCACTTTCTAGTGTTTTTCTATTCCCTTCCTACTACTCAATAAACTAAAATTTCAATGACTGACTCTTGATTTCTCAAGCAAAGTCATTAAGTTGGAATATAAAAAGTTGACTTTGAATAACTATTTACATTGTGCTGACTCAGAATTTTTCTATCGATACTTAGCCTTGCGGTCATTTAAAAAATGATTTTCTTTTTGCATTGAGTTAGTATTGCCTATCAGCTTTTCACTGCAAATAAGTGGTATGTAGCGGCAATTTAAATGATAATGAAAATGTTGTTTGTATAAATCACCTCAAGATGCGATCCATTCTGGTCCTAACTTAAAACGACTATTTTGTCCTTGTCTTAGAATCGTAGAATGGTTTGGGTTGGAAGGGACCTTTAAAAGTCAGTTATTCCAGTCCCCTTGCAATGAGCAGGGACATGTTCAACAAGATCAGGTTGCTCAGAGCCTCGTCCAACCTTACCTTGAAGATTTCCAGAGTTGGAGCATCTCCCACCTCTCCAGACAACCTGTTCTACTTTTTTTGCCAACCTCAGTGTAAAAAATTTCTTCCTTACATCTAGTCCAAATCTGCCCTCTTTCTGCTTAAAGCTACTACCCCTTGTCCTATTGCAAGAGGCCCTGCTGTTGCACCATTTAAATACTGAAGAGCCACAATAAGGTCTCCTGGAACCTTCTCTTCTCCAGGCTGAATAACTCCAGGTGCATAGGAGAGGTGTTCTTATCCCTCTGATCATTTTTGTAGCCCTTCTCTGGACCTGGCCCAACAGGTCCATGTCCTTCTGTTGAAGGTTCCAGAGCTGGATGCAGTACTCCAGGCGGGGTCTCACAAGAGCAGAGTAGAGGGGCAGAACCACCACACTCGACCTGCTGGCCATGCTGCTTTTGATGCAGCGCAGGTTTCTCCTAGATGTGAGCACACGTTGCGGGCTTATGTCCAGATTTTCATCCATCAGTACCCCCAAATCCTCCTCAGCAGGGCTACTCTCAAGCCTTTCATCCCCCAGCCTGTATTGATACCAGGGGTTGCCCCAACCCTGGTGCCAGAACCCCGCACTTGGCCTTGTTGAACCTCAGGAGGTTCACACGGGCCCACTTCTAGAGCTTGTCTCTTGCTCTCCGTAGAGGTTCACCACATGGTGGTGTTTACATCTTTTTTCCTTATATAGATTCTGCACTTTTTACTTTTCTTCTTCTTCAGGAATGCCTTAGAGGGAGTATCTTTGGGATTTCTGGGGGAGTTTCATACTTGTCTCTTAGATTCCATTATCTTTTTTCACCTCGTTAGATCTCTGTTTAGTTTCACCTACAAATCAAAATTGAACTCTCCGGAGTTCATGAGAAAGGATTCTTTTAGCAAGCCTTACCTGCTTTAGCTACAGACACGGCACTGGTTTCATCTACGAGGTTAGATTTTTCACTTTGATTTGTCTGGCTTGGTGGAAGTCATGTCTGAATTCCTGAAGTTCCTAATAAATTTTTGTTTGTTTCAGTACCTTTATGGGATACTTGTACATACAAAACCGTATAGATCTGTTAGTTATGGAAGAGCTGTTTATCTTGCTAGCTTTAAATGAAATGACTCTTCACACCAAACAAGCGTAAGGGTGACTGTTTGGTTTGATTCCAGGGCAACAAAAGGTTGAGCTCTTGAGTAATTAGTTAGAAACAGAGTTGCAGAAGAGGGCAACTAAGACAACGAAGGTATTTTTTGGAAAATATCTGGCAACCATGGTTTTTTTTGTAATTGTCACACGAGCTTTTTAGTGTGTATTTCTGGCATAAAAATGAGCAAACAATAGCAGCCCACATTGAGAATGGTTTTTTTTTTTTTTTTTTCTCCTAGAAAGCAACCTCAAAATTACTTTGGGGGCTGATGAGCCCCTTTTTCTTTCCTCATCAGGCCAATTAGGGAAACAGTGCTATGATCTCTCTCTCTCTCCTGTTGCTTGTGACATCCTTCTAATTCTCCTGATTGTACTTTTCCTGTGGTTTATTTAAGAATTCCATTTAATGCAAATATACTAAGTGGATCCTGTATAGTCAAGGAATTAGCAATGTTCTCATACTCCTTTGACATCTTAACTATTGCTTTGCTAACTTTTATTTTAACTGCCATCCCTGTTGATCCCATTTTAAAGACATTTAGAATTTTAGAAATGATAGATCAAAGAAATGTTCTCACTGCATTCTGTAAGATTTACATATCTTGGGGTTGCTTTAGCTTTTCATCATCACAAGAGATAATTTATTATTGTAGACAGAGTTTGTATCCAGGCACTTAATCTATAGTCCTGATTTGTTACATTTGTGTGCTCTAGAGATTCATTGTTTGCAAATAGTTAAATTTTTAAACTAAAATCTTTGTGTGTCTTCTAAATGCCCCATTGTGAATATCTGCTCATCAATTTAAATTCTACTTGGTAAAAATGGACCTGTTAATTTTCCTCTGTCTTTGTCATTGGCTTAAGATGAGGAGGATGACTCTACCATCTGGCACATAAGCTTCTCTTTGGGCCTTTCCCTAAATGTTTGTGTTTGATGTGTATCCAAATCTTGCAGATTCTTTCTTTGAGACCTTTGTTAGATATGGCCTACTATGACCTTATAACACAGTTAAAATGTTCTTATTTTGCATCTTAATTTCATGAATTCCTTTTTCTTGGCCAATGCAGTGTTATCTAGTCATTTAGAATATTCTGCAAGATCGTTTTCTTGCTTTGTACAATAAAACTGTATTTATGTATCTGATTCTCTTTCTTGCTATCTAAAACTTATTTGTCTTTGCCTTTAAACTTTTCATGGCTTAAGTGCATTCTAATATCATCCTTCATCCCAAGATATCTATTCCTGCTGTTAATTGGCTCATCAAACCAGCCCACATTGGCCAGCTGTTAGTTTTCGTTCTATAGAGTCCCTGCATTCCTTATAAACAACTTTTTAGAAAATCATTTTTCTCCTCCGAATCCTTCCTTAAAGTCTCTTTGCTGTGATGTCTAAATTAAAGCTGGACAAGACTGATCTCCTGGTGTGCTAAGAATTTAGCCTGTCGAGCTGACCAATGTCAGATGTTCAAAAAAAGAAAAAAAGAAAGGACTGGAGGGTAAGTCTTCACTGTATTTTAGCTGGTCTTCAGCAACTGTCTATGATTGTGCCCTTTGCCTGTGGCAATGCAAAGTAATTAAGTAATTTGAGTATTTGAGTTACCACAGTTGTCTTTTCATTGACTGCAAACTGCAACTTTTGATAGTTAAATATTTAGTAACGCTTGAAACCCTTTTCTTGAACTAAAACTGTGCCCTCTTTCACTGAGAGCTAATGTAACATGAAATGCCTTGCATTTACTCTGGGCTGAGAGTGTGCACATGGACAGTTACCTGGCATAACAGGAAGTGTACAGTTCGCAGCAGAGTGCCTCTAATTTGGAAGACAAGGTGAAATACTTATAAGTGGGGAGAGGGACTGAGAATTACATGAAATTCAGAAACATAACTTCATCTTGATTTTCACTTCCGGTCTTTTAGATTCTAGGGTCTTGGATGCTTTTAATTTCTCTACTGTGTAGATATATGCTCAACTGACCATATATTATTCTTGATGTTTCTTCAAGTAGAAAATAGGAGGCATTTGATGTTATGACTTCCATTATGGCAGTGGTGTTTTCTTCCTGAAAATTTATCAATGCTGTTGTGTTCTTCCACTCTCTTTTCTTTCCTTCCTAAGAATGAGAATCTGAGCGAGATTGTAACTTGTGAGCTTGTCTTTATCAACTTAAATAAGCATGTCATGGTATTGTAGAGGGATACAGTGTAAAGTTATCTATCGACCTATTTTTGTTTTCATTGTAACCGTGTGTAGGTTTTTGGAGTTCGGGTATAGTCAAAGAAATGCAGTGAGTGAAATTTGGAGGTGGGGTTAAGGTTCCTTTAAGAGCTCGTCAAATAAAAATAAAGAAAATATATATTTATATTTCCCCAAAGAGTAATCTCACTGTTGTGTTTGCCAGGCTGCACTTAAAGCTAATATGTGAAGAGTAAAAAGAATAGTTAATAATGATATGGTTTAGGCAACGTGCTGCGTTTTATTCTTGAAAGCGTTTCAACAGAGGCTCTTTTCTGGTAGTTATTTTTCAGAGAAAAAAAGTTAAGTAGCTTTATGTAGACTGCATGATTTTTTTAACAAAATTGGTATTGACTTTTAGGTTTTATCTTAGTAAATGTATTTGTCCTTCCTATTCTTTATGGAACTGTATATTCTACGTTTAGTATTATGAAAAACTGTACTACAAACATTAGTGTTAACAGCTTAGTATTTTAGTCCTTCACAAATTAATGCCTGTGGTAACTGGATGATTTTAGGCCTGTTCTTATAAACAAGGCCTTACTGATGTACAAGGAACAGTAATATGTGGCAAAAACTCCACATTAACCAAGGTAAGCAGTATAAATGGGGTGTAGGAATCCCCTGTTAGACTAAAAATCTCCAAGAGAAAATCTCCAGAGCCTACAAATTAAAGACCTCCAATATCATTTTAAAATAAAGCCTTTTATGTAGTAGGAGAGCATTTTTTCAGCTGATAATCAAATGACACTATTATGCAGGCTTACTAGATTTGCAAATTTACAAGTTTTTACAAGTCAGTTGGGTCCCTTCCTCAGGAAATCAGTTTAAGTTTTTTTTTCCTGTATTGACTCAAAGAGCCTGGTTGTCCTTAAATCCTTCTGAATATATTTGCCTTATAATTTGACGGCATTGAGTCAACACCCTTATAGGAACTGTAATGCAATAAAAAGAGAAACCGTTCAATATAGTTTCCAGTTACCTTAGGATCAGATTTGGAGCAACTGGAATGTACACAATAAAACCTGTGCAAGACTTGAGTTCCATGTTGTTTTGGAAGCAACTAGTGCTTTTCAACATAAAACACCGTTTGAAAGCTTTGCTCTGCTTCCAATGGTTGTTGAATGATAAAAATGAAAATGCCTGTGGCTCATGAAATATGCATTTTACTGTATCTAGTTTTCTGAACCGTACCTTTGTGGAATCGACAACTTCATATGCAAGTAAATAACCATCAATGGTTTTAGTTGGTCCTTTTTTCTTTAATTATAGTGAGTGTTTCTCTTTACCGTGTTCTGCAATGAAATTCTTTATAACTCATTTACATTTTTTTACTTAGAAAAAACTATGTAGATTCAGATGTACTTGGTGAACTCTGTTTGTAAAAGTCTTTAGATTACACTGGAGTGTCCAATATCCACTGTGTTGCAGACAGAATGCATGAAATTTAGTTTTGCCTCAGCTTTTTGTATGTAGTTAGCAGTAAAATTGTTAGAAATTTCTTGTATGCATCCAGAAATAAATTTGCCTCTTATTTCTGATACGAATTTGTTGCATTTGACCATAGAATTTTAATTGTGGTTTCATTTTAGTTTTGCAAACAAAATCAATCTGAAGTAATTAGTTATTTTTATTTTGACAAATTATTATAAAAAGAAAGAAACTGGTATTTGCATACACCTGTAAAGGAGAAGTTTACCTCTGATAAGTTTCCACTGAATAATTTCCAAGACAGGTAACTAAATGAGCTTCGTGGTACTAATTTACTTTTTTCAACTTCTTTTTAGTTGACTTGGAGCATATGCGCACCGTGAAGGTTGACAAGCACCAACGATTTTGTCAGGAAAACAATTTCAGTAGCCATTTCGTGTCAGCCAAGACAGGAGATTCTGTAAGTAAGAAAACGGAAATCCTTGTAGATGCTGTGTTTGTTTTTTAATTTTTCATTTTAAGAAAACCATTATTCCGCAACGTGATGTAACAGCTTTATTATACTTCACATACAAAACTATGGAGAACTTTGACTGCTGCAGGCCCTTTTTGCCTACCGACTTGCATGAAAGAGAGATCTTTTTGTAAGTGTATGTTCTTTATTAGTAATATATGCATCTAGTGTAGTTCTTTATTAATAGTGTATGTTCTTTATTAATTAACGGTGGCTTTTAATCTGATTTGCAGTTTGAGATATCAATTTTAATATGGAAATGGTCCGGCTTATTCATCAGCATGAGAGCTGAGCCCAGCTGGGTCTCTGCTGTCAGCTGGTAGTTAACTGTATTCCTGCAATCCAGGTGGAGTCCAGTCAACATAGAAACTTTCACCAGTTGATAATGTCACAAAACCCTGTTATGATCAAAGTTTTTAATAAGGGTGCTGAGCCGTGAGAGAGACTCTCTCTGCAGGTCCATTGAAATGTGAACGTTCTGGAGTTTGTAATGCTTTGCAGAGCACATTTTTGAACAATCTTTTGACTCTGAGCTAACTGGGTTATTTGTTTTAGTTGGAAGCTTATGGAAGAAAAGGTTCTTTTTCAGTTGACTGTATCAGTCAAATTAAATCACACTGTATTACTTTGCTTCATTTCTGTCGCATGCCTAAAGACTTTGTCATTCCCATAAAACAGTCATGTATCTGTCTCCTGTTTATGACAACATGGTTTATTTTTATATTATTGAACATTAAGACCATGTTCAATTATATGGAGGTATAATTCCGTAACGCAAATGGAATCACTTGTTTTAAGATCATCTACATTGAACTGCCTAATTTTGTGAGAAAATAGTTATTATGTAAAGTCTAACAGTATTGCTGTTACAAATGCAGTGAATTCTGATTCTTCTTATAGTTTGTGTTAAACCTTTGGCATAAATTTTTGTTTAAAGTGTGAAAATTCAAGCCTTTGAGCTAGAAACAAGAATTTTTTTTAATACTTCAGTCAATGAAGTGTGAATTTGATAAAATATATTCCTTTCCAAAGGGGACAACCATTTTGTGGGATTTGTTAATAGGAAGCAAAAGCATTTCTTTTATAAGGTGGATATATTTAGCATTGCAAATTATGAGGGAATCTTTGTTATATATTTTTAATTGATTAATGAATTACAGCAACATCCCACTATGTATTGTGCTGATTGTGCTTTTTTAAAACTTAGTGTTTAAAACCAGCAGTAAATCTGAATATGCCTATAAAGCATTAACCAGAAATCTGTTTAAATATCGTCTCACAAAAGAAGGTATGAGGTATAATTCGCAGTAATTAATTTTTAGTTTCAACATGGATTTGCATTTCCTCTTTCACTGTTGCTGCACACTGACCTTTTAAAATCTTCATGTATTTGGGTAGTTATGCAGGACAGACAGGGTGTTTACCCCAGACGGTGATTTAAGAAGAGGCCATCCATTGCTACTGTGGATATAGACTAGAGGAGTCTTAAATACTCAGTTAAGATTAATGAAGTGATTTGTTTTGTTTACCTCAGGTTCCTCCAACAGACTGATACGCAAAAGATAATTTTATGTACACAAAAAAGCCTGAAACTCCCCCCGGGGGCGGGGGGGGAAATCTTTCATGAAAGGTTTAGTACAGCAAACTGTCTTACTGTCCATTCAATTGCGTAACTTAAGCACTGAAGTCGTGCTTGATGTTTTGTGCATGCAGCATCTTCCTGGCAGGTGAGGTAGCTCAGTACACCTGAGAGCCTGGTGTGGCTTAAAGCAGGTCTTTGGAAAAGGTAAACCTGGTCACGACTTCCTTTCTTGCTGTGTGTGGGTGCCACGAGACTAGACCAGTACTAGACCAAGGAGTCAGAAAAAGAGAAATTATTTTGGAAGCTGCTGTGGCTGGTTGGTTGTGCCACTAATTCATTACTGATTTCCATGTCAGATGTAAGAAAAAATTGTGTAAATGGCGGGTTTTTTGAATTTTCATGGCAAATGACTAAAAGCACTTACAGAGGCCTTACCTTTTGGGGGTGGGAGCTGCATGAAAAGGAACACTTCTTAGTACTTCAGGCTGTTAGCTCAGTGGAATAACCATGTAGATAAAATATAATACGTAGCATATAATATGTAGCTTGACAATAGCATTCAGCAGCAGTGCAAGATTGAGCTGTTCCTCTTTACCATCTGTTGTGTTCTTTAATCTCATTTAAAATGCAGCTGCCCAAACAGGAAGATTGGTGGACTGGATTGAGATGAAGTAAAGGAGTTATTTAAGATGGCATTGCCACCCTGTGTTATCTGCCAAACCATGGCCGAAGTCTAACTCTGCTGGGCTAGTGCAGGCCGTATGCCATCGTCCTTCTTTCCTAGATGACTTCTGCTCAATATAACACTCACAATGTTTTGCAAGACTCTTCAGAACAAATGTATAATTGCTTGGCTTTCATATTGCTAATGTTTTTTAAAAGTGTGCTGTAGAGATTTTGATGATGTTGATGCATGATTCTGTTGTTGTCAGTTTCAGAAACTTACATCGCTGTTGCACAATACCCTGGTAATATATTTTTGTGCTAAACATTAGTGAATACCCTTATTCATATTTTATAGCACTGAGACTCGTATTTGAGAGGTGGGTTGTGTAAAAGCTTGTTTAAACTTAGGTCTCTGGAGGCAGAGTAGAAATGTTGCTTAACAATCCAGCATACTGTTCATTCCTTTTACCATTGTTGAGTTATTTTCTCCAATTTTTAAACAAAATTGAATGTACCAGATGAGGTTATTTTCAGATCTGTTTTGCGCAGGTCATAATTTTGTATATCTCACTGTTTACAGTTCAAGAATGGTTTGATATATTTGAAAGAACCTCAAGGATGTCTGCTTTTAATCATTTAAATGGATTTTTTTTTCCATAGGTCTTCCTGTGTTTTCAGAGAATTGCTGCTGACATACTCAGCATCAAATTAAACAAAGCAGAATTGGAACAATCACAGGTGATTTTCCACAAATACGTATTTTTCTGTAGTATTTAATTTAGTGTTAAAAAGATAATCTCATTGCAAATTAGTAACTCTCCACTAAAGCCAGCTGTATCTTGTGTTTTGAAGGCTGTTGTTGACTTTCACAACAGCTATTTTAAAAATATATTAATTCTTTATCTGTCATGATAAATTTGCTGAAACAAGAAAACTTAGGAAAAAACTGTGAGAGCTGTTTGTGTAAAAATAGTACTTAATTTGTTTTAGAAGTTAAAACCTCTGTGTGTGTGCCAGGTATATACAGGTATCATGGGAGACATTCTTACATATACAGTAATTACTGTACATGGATGTCAGACACACTTTTTATGATAATTTTTAAAAATTCTTTACATATTTAAAATCAAATTTAATTTAAAAACAAATTTCATTTTAGAACACTACAAACTTAAGTGATAGAAGTCATAAGCTTCTGTGAGTGGAAATGTTGTAAATCAATCTTCATTGCAGTAACACAGGAAAACAATATTTTTCAGTCACAGAGTCCGGAATTAACTGTGTCAAATCCTGCATTTGGTTAATATCAGTTTTTAGTTTTCCTTCTGTGCCTGTATAATACAGGACAAGAATACTTCCCTCAGTAGTGACTGTCGGCCTCGGGGAAAGTATATTGGCTTTGTAGTCACTATTTCCCCTTTTATTCCGATGCGCAGATGAGAAACAAATCCTATTCTGGTTCAGCGTAGCCATTCTCACCAGTGGGCAGACCCGTGGAATCAGGTGTTGGGGTTGCTGTTACGGTGCCCTGACATCCACAATTAATTTTCTCACTGAACCAATCCCAAATAATCCATAAAGAAGCTGCATCGTTTCCTTGTCCTGCTCTGAACTGTAGTGGAGCTTTGTTGCAGTTCATGCAGTTCAGTAAATTGTTGTATGCAAAATAGCTCTAATGAGCATGTTGTTTTATGACCTTATTAATTAGTGAGGAGAACACATTTTCACCATTTTTTTAAAAATTCAAACTATAACTATATATTAATTAAAATGTGAGTACTTGCTTAACTGTGTCTACAAGACTTGGAAGCCGCTTAGATTTTATCGGTGAGTTAGGAGATCAAAAATGTTTTAATTGTTCAAATAAGTAATTGAGCAAGAGGTTTTCTAATGTAAACCCTTTTCCCTTACCACCACCTCCTTCTTCCCTAGTTCCTGCTTCTAAAAATAATTTTCCTGCCAGGAAGACTGTGTGCATAGGTTTAAACCAAAAAGATTTTATACTAACCCAGTTTCAGAAACCTCGAAAACAAAGATTATACTACTGCGGCAACCTTTCCTATATAATGATGTTTGAAATTACAATATGCTTATTTTAAATTCACTTATTGAACCAAAAGGCAGCTGTTCTAGCGGTGTAATGTCCTGGAACAGCTAGTTACTACCGGTGTTAAACCAGTACCACAAAACAAGTCAACCAGTTTATTTAAAAGAAAGACAAAACTCTTCTTATGTACGGCTCGGTGTCCTGCTTTTTGAAAGCACAATAAACATGTAATTTCTGCAAGTGTTTTGCCACAGCAGTGTTTACAACCTGTGGTGAAGTGGTTAAGTAGAAAACTGTATTGCAAACAGTGAAATGGTAAAATACACTTGTAGTGCCTCCCTAACAAGCAAAGCTAAGGAGATTTGAAAAGCTGTCATTTACAGCCAGAGAAATGTCGTGTCTTTTCAGCCATCTTTTACTACTAAGGCACCATCCATCTATTGTTCTGAGCTCTATGATTATTTCCATATAAATAATTCAGCACAAAAAGAGTTCTTTAATTTTTCTTTGGTTGTAGCTAGCACCGGAACATCAGTGTTAGACCTCTCTGTGCTGTGTGGTGGTGTGTTCCAGGTGTAAGCTTGTAGATAGGTATGCAAATACCTTAAATTAAAAACAGAATATGAGAAACGGTTACAAAGTGTCTGTTCTTAGGTTGATTTTAAATTAAGAACCTCTATATAGCCTTGTCTCGAGTTCCTAACTTTCTATGTCAAATTGGTATCCGCTTTAAGTAGGTTTGTTCCTACCTTAGTATTGTAATTACAATTTAATTTTGTTGAGCAGATCAATGGAATAGGCAATATGTAGATTGGACAAATTGGGTATTATGCAAATTGCAGCAGCAATAGCCTATAAATAGTTAATATGCATAAATACTTGGCCAACACATTACTGTGAATCCAAGCTATAGTGATACAAAAAAAAAATAAAATTAAAAGCCCTCTGAAAAACCACTGACAACAAAACAGCAACAAAAGTAGAAAGAAGCCAATAAATGGAGCTGGGCAGAAAACAAACTTCAGTGTTGCCGTTGAGGTAGAGCAGACGTCACCGCGTGGTGCCGCGGGGTGCGTGTAGCTGAAGGGTGAGAGCAGGAAAGCAGGTGCCTGACTTGGCAAAGTTCTGCTAATCAAGAGTCATTTCAGCCTATTCCGAACAAGCAATAGTTCTTTGTTACCAGTTGAAACATTTGCTTCCTTTCAGAGTGCTATTTTTGAGCAGGCTGTAGGAATTACCCAAATTTAAGTCAGTGAGAAACCAATGGGAATTGTATTGGAGTGCCTGCCTGGTGGCTGTGTCTTAAGGTTTATTGTTGTATGGAACCAAATACCGTGGTCACTTCTTAAGATAGCAAAGGTAAAGTCTCTACGTAAAATTGGAGAAGGAAAACTTTAACCTTCATCTCCTGAGGGAGGTGAACAGAAGGACATTTCTTGAGAGAAGTGTGTTAGTCTGCTGTGGAAAAGGCTAATTGAAGTAATGTGGTGATGCTCTTTCCCAAAAGCGTGGAGCTGGTCTCTTGGCTGGAAGGAGGTGGTGTTAGATGGTGTTACCATTACTGGCTTTCTGGTTTACCACAGACTTGTTGTACAACAGGTACAGGTTCCTTAATGGTTTGGGGGATTTTTTGTTGTTGTTAGTTTTTTTTGGTTGGTTGGTTGGCTTTCCCCCCCTGTCTGTAGAATAGGCACGGTGCTTCCTTAAATTGTGGAGCCTTTATATGAATGTGTTCCTTAAAATTTGTGGCCATTGGACCATAAAAGATGCTAGATAAATGCTATAAAGAAACAAATGAAAAAAAAGCACAATAGTAAGTGTTACTCATCCTTACATCAGTAAGTATGCAAGTGTTTAGGCTGAATTTTTAAACAGAGTAAAATAGATTTTAGTTTTTACAGATGTGCACTGTTTACACGCTGGATTATATCTTTGCATATTCCATATTTTGTGTAATGGGAGGTTTCCCCGTTTTGAAAAATGAGGAGGCTGTTGCTTGAATGTGTTTGTCAGAGAATATCAGGTGACTTCAGTGAGTCTAGGTGGTAGCAGAGTAAAAGATTAAATACTGAGTTTGTGTAAAATGCCAACAGTGAAATGTTATATGTGAATTATGTTTTATTATGGGTTTCTTTATTATTCCTGATTGCTTAAAATTGAAAATGCATTTCAAAAATCATTTCTCGTAGTGTTGATTTTATGCCTGAAGATTATATTTCGGGTGTTTATAATCAATTATAATTGCCACAAGTCACTAGGAAGACCTTAGGAGTGACTCAATCTCCTCCTGAAATAAGCAATAGAAATCCCAAACACCTTATTTTAACTTGTATGAATTTTTGGGGCTTGACTCATGGCTTTTGAGCTTTGCTGAGTGGCAGAAGGCGGAAGCCCCTGTGAGGAGTGGATGGAGTTCTTGGTCCCCTTCAAATTAACAGCAAAATGTCTGTTAAGCAACTGCGAGAACACTCCTTAGAAATGTAATTACTCACCATGCATTGTTTTAGAAAACAGCTGCAGCAGTTTCAGATATTAATGCAACCCAAGCTATTTTATTACTGCCCTTTTGCTGGAATTTGTCACCCCCCAAACCCCTCCCAGCAGAATCAGAAAATGGAAGGTGATGGTGTGCCTTGGCCACACTCGGGTGAAGGCGAGCAGCTTAGCTTCAGCTGCTGCTGAAAAGTTGTTTTTAAGCGAAGCTGCCAGACTTTGTGCTGAAGCGGATGAGGTGAAAGTACACGTTACATTCCATCAGCTCTCCTCTGGCAGCAGTCATCTCCAGCGGAGGAATAGGACAGACATTTGGGGGTGGTAAGTTTTTTTTTTTAAGCTATCTCAGCCAGAGCTACTAAACCTTGTCTGTTAACGTGCTGAGATGAATGTTAATCAAACTTTTATTTGGCCAAAACTGTGGTGAAACAAAGAACTAGATTACTCTTTATGCGTGACTGGAAAGTAAAGCATGTTTTTGAAGTGAAACAGTTCCAAAGTAAGAAAATTGCAGATCCTGACTTATTTTCAGTCCTCAAAATCGCAAGGGTCTGATGAAATTTGAGGAAATAGCTCCTTTACTAATCAAATGTTTTTCTTTCTATATTTTTTACTTTAAGCCGTAGTGTAAAAACCGCATGGGGTACGGCTTTGTTCCTTGGCATTGGCAAGAGCTAGCATTCTTGTAAGTGATGTGTAGTTTTCTCCTTAACTAAATGCCAGTTCAGCAAACTAAGGTGTGTGCGCCAGCTTTGTGCAATAAAACCTTTGGCAGATAGGTCAGATCTGGAATTCAGAGCACCTGCACCAAGAAAGGTTATTTTTTCATTATTGACACTGTTTTGAACCACGGCAATGATATTCCTGTCGCAGAAACTTCGAAGTTGAAGTTTTTAATTACCATGAAGTTAATAAAAGAAATGTTGGAGTGGTATATTTTTGCTCTTAATTGAGATGAAATTCCTTTAGAAAATCCAAGTCATTTATGATAGTCAGGTTCTTGCAACAGCATGTCTAAGCATGGGTCACTAACCTGCCTGTGTTTACAGGATGGGATTTAGACCAATGTTTTGAGGAACAATTAATTGCCTACTGATTGAAAGACTTTTTTCTTCCCAACCCCCCCCAGCTCTAGTCAAAAGATTGGTATGAAGAAACTAGGTCCTGTGAGGTCAGATAACACTGTTTAAGGCTAAAACTCCTACTAGCGCCTTACATGGGATTTGGCAACCTTTCCCTTGATAACATCAGGCCAGGAGTCCAGTAAATCACGAGTGTTGTCCACTAGATAAGATAATATAAATGTGATCAATTAAACTCAAGAAGAGTACATCAGCAGCTAATAAATCCAGATCCCTTACCACCCAATTCAGTTATTGTTGCTTGTTTGACATACGGGTTTCATTTACAGAAGTAATCTTTAATATATACTCTTCATATATTCCTATAATCCAGTCTATGTGTTATTTCCTTTAAAATAATAGTATTTATTCATTTCTGTGTTCATTTTAACCTTAAAAATACGTTGTGTAAAAATTGAAGTCTTTAAGACAATTATTAAACTAGTTGAGGGTATCTTTTGTAGCAGACCTGCCTCCTCTGTTACTCCTTTGCTGAAATCACTCTAAGAATGTTTCTCGCCTTGACATGAGCACTGTATGAAGAGTTGAGAAAACTTTCAACAGCTTGCTTTGTCTTTAAAGGGAAACATGAAAGCCTTTTATTTTCTTATATCAAGCAAGGAGAAATCAAAGCTTTGCAACACTTAGATGTCCAGTTGCTACTTTAAGTCACAAAATGTGTTTATTGTATATTTAGTTACGGCGCAGTAGTTATGCAATGGCAAGGTGTGTGTGCCTGTCTAACGCTCTTGTTACAGCTCTTGATGGGAAGCTGACTAATGTAATCTTTCAGTACCCTCGACTTAAAGGAATACCCCATTGTCATCCTTTCTTCCACTGAATTGCCTTCCTTTTTATTCTGTCCCTACTCTTGCTTTGGTACACTCTCCTTGATTGCATGTACCAATGTTTCACTTTGCTGCTTTGAAATGGGCACCTCCCTTGAGAAGCCGCCTTGATGCTGATAGTGTTCCCCCTGGGCATGTTGCTCTTGTATGTGCTTTTGCTTTGCTTCTGCGTGGTCTTTTTATGTCACTCATTCATTCTTTTCAACTACTGATCAATCTCTCAATTTTTTTTTCCTCCTCTCCTCCTCTATTCATTATGTTGCTACATGATTAAACAGCATGTTGTCAGGGCAGGACTAGTGAAATACCCTGAAGAAGATAACCAGCGCCACAACACTTCCAACTGTCAGAGCAAAGTCTGCTCAATGCAGTAGTTCAGGTATTGGTGGAAAACCGGGGGTTTGTTTTCAAGCTTTGTTGCTTTTACATGAAGTAGTAACTGTTACAGTAACCTCTGTGGGGAAAAATGTATTTATTTTTTTTATCTGTAAGCACATGTAAGAACATATTAGTTTGGAAATCTGTACAATTATATGGTGTTTCTAATAACCAGATAGTTCATAGAAACTTTGAAGTACTTCATGTGACTGTGTTATGAAGGTCCTCCATTGCTGTGTGTTCAAAATGTTAAATAGCTGCCTCAGATGGAAATGGGCACAAAATTGGAATCTCATTTCCTTCTCCTTGCCTAGGGGAGACCAATAGTCTTATCAAATGTTTTGTAAATAGAATGGTAATACAGATCTGTTGGATCTGTATTAGAAAATAAATATTTATGGTATGCAGAGGTTAGTTTTCTGTTAATTTAGTCTTTAGTCTGCCTAGCAAGGCTTCCTTGAAATCTGGTCGTATCTTGCTTTGTATTCTGTCCATGTTTTCTTGTGAAGTGCTTGGAGAAAAGATGAAAGGACATATTTATGTACAATTTCCAAATAGAATTTAGACAGTTATTCTTAAAGAATGCATACCATCGCCTTTATAAACAGATACTATTTTATTCTTTCCATACAAAACAATTTTCATAGGAGTAAAGCTGTATTCACTGCTTTTGCAAAAAAAAGTCATGTTCCATTTGTAGAGTTGTGAAAACCTACCAAGGCACTTTGTTCTGCTTAGTATGGATAAATTGGTATTTAAGAGTTGAGAATTAGCACCCGATAAGACTTTCTATAAGGTAATCAAAGTAACCCTACGCAATGTCTGTTGTGTCTTTTTTCTTTTCTCCCTGGTTATATTTCATGGTAAAATATCTGTTGACTGCTTGGCCAGCGCGGAGATTGCATTTCCTGACTCTTGCTGTGTTTCGTTTTATGCCAGAGGGTGGTGAAGGCAGATATTGTCAACTACAGTCAGGAGCCTGTGACGAGAACCGTTAATCCTCCCAGGAGCTCGATGTGTGCAGTTCAGTGACTTCTCCGGAGGCTCTGGGATCACCTGGGACCTTGTTTTAACAGTGACCATCGCAACAGCGCAATGAGAGGTTTCAAAACCCTGTCGTGCTGTTGTACGTCGAGAAGCAGCAAGCGGTTTTTTGACTGGCGAGACCGCCCGTCTTGAAAACAATAAGACCTACATTCTTCTAAATTATATTTAAATAAAGCAGTATAACTGTGTTTATATGTTTCCTCCTATCTATTTGACTGGTGCCGGAATAAAAATGGATGAAGAACGTCCTGCGTTCAAAATACTTTTGGAGACGTCACCGTGAAAGGGTTTGGGCCAAAGCGTTTTTAAAAGTTATTTTTTTTTTTTCCTCTGTTTTTTTTCTCCTGTGGTGTGAACTAACACTCAGCAAAACTTAACTCTGAAAAGCTATTGATGGAATAATTTTAAGCACATAATATATTTTATCTAGGGATAATGTGGAAAGTATTCCATTAATATATATACATAGAGCAAAATGTATAAATTGTATCCAGTAAGAAACAGTACTTGAAATAAAGCTGTAATATAAAAATAGTTACTTTTCTGAAGTCTCAAGTTGTCTCCATGGATGGTCTGAAAAATGCTAGTGTTTTTGTGTATTTTTATTACCACATCAGCATTTCTTCTTGCAGTAGTAGATACGCTCATATGTCGTCATGAATATGGATGAACCTCAGTCAACAGTTTGGGCTGTAAACGTTGAGTGATATATTCAGCATGCATTAGAAACTGTTGATAGATCAATTAGGATCAGTCATTTTTTTTTATAACTAACTGAATGACTTTTGGCCTGGCACTCTTTTTCCTTCTAGTTCAGAGCAAATGAGTATAAATAAAGAGCTCTCGGCTCTGTGATCATCACATTTCTCCTCTCTTTCTTTTCTAGCAGCCTCTTGTAGTCATGCAGTTCTCGGTTGGCACATCTGAATAGAAAGCTAAGGAAAGAAAAAAAAAAAAACCCAACAAAAATTAAGCCAACTTGATTCCAGACTAGAAATCTTCCTGTTTGAACTCCAGAGTGTGTTTTCTTATAAAGTGCAGCAAAATATTTAGAAAATTAATGAGCCTGAGTGAAGGGAGCTTGTGTATCACAAGTGAAAACGGTGAAGTCCTTCAAGTGAGCGTTCCTATTGCTGTTCTAGCAAGTGCTTAATAGTTGGAACTATTAAACTATTAATAGTGTAATAAAATAACTACTTCATGTTAAAAAAAAAAAAGATTGCAGATGGCAAAAATATGCTATTTGTTATTATTTTGGTATATACCAAGTTCATTGAAAAGCTAAGTTCATTTTGAAACCCTTCAACATGCAGCTTGACACACAGTTTTATACTTACATGATACTGACTTAGTGTTGTTAATAAATTATCGTTTGAATGTTGGAAATTCCAAGAAAC
Organism: Nycticryphes semicollaris; assembly: GCA_013400055.1. Taxonomy (NCBI): domain Eukaryota; kingdom Metazoa; phylum Chordata; class Aves; order Charadriiformes; family Rostratulidae; genus Nycticryphes; species Nycticryphes semicollaris. The sequence continues at coordinate 69,091 of VXBJ01005625.1, forward strand.
AAGATGAGAAATTCTACCCGGCTAAGACAGGTGTGGATTTGCAGTAAATTATATATTCTAGGGTTACAGTGTGTGTTCATGGTCCTGTCCCGTGGAGTTTGGGTCTCGCTGCAGAGATGCAACTGGAAGGTGAATTATCTTCCACTACCACCAGATGAGAACTTCTGTTCAAACAGTTTTTCTGAAGTAGCTGAGGAGTTTATGGGTAAGTTTTTTCAAACCCTCGGATTTCTTGGTGTGTTTGTGTGTCCTGAATTCTGCCCATATGTTGAAATATTCATGAGAACTGGCTCCTCTTCGAGGACCTGAGCACAACTTGGCTCAGCTGGAGGCTGGAGCCACCTTTCTGTAGCGCACATGAGTCAGCTTCGCGTTCCTGCTTCCCAAGTGATGTGTAGCAAGATCTTAAAAACCAAAGAGTGGTTTTCGTTTTAAAAAAAAACTTCTGTAATCTTGTTTTTCAGAAGAGAACGCTTTTTCATAACTTGATATGCAAAGCTCATTGTTATCTTGAATAATAAAAACCTTTTGCTGTTACATTTGGGGCAATGCTGCAATGTGAAGGCCGTGATGCTTGTCCCAGTAGAAGCTATTTTACAGATGGATTTTGTCTGCACCTCATCGTGATCTTTTATTCTCAGTGCCTGTTTTTCTAGCTGTCTGTGACTTGTACATCCTTTTGTGTTTCATTCCCATTGATCTTTTCATCATTTTCTATGTTAAAGCCCTACCTCCTCTGAAGATATTTTTGTTTACATTTCCAGGCTGCTGTCATTCTTCCTCCCTAACACACATGCGTATTATTTACGCTAACCAGGAATCTCTTGTCTTCTGTGCCCCCCAGCCCCTCCTTTTGCTGCCCCTCTTAACCTCCACGGAGTTCCTGCATTGTATACTGACTTCCACTCTCCCTGCCTTCCCTTACTCTGGCCGCCCCATTTAGATCCATTACCTGTCTACTTTTTAATCCTTACAAATGAGCTCTGCTCTTTTTTGCTCAGCCCTGGGGACCGCACCCCGTGCCTTCGGATTCCAGCTGCCCTCTAAATCCTCGGCTGCGGTCCTTGCCTTTGAAGTGCTGCAGCAGCTGCGGATGGAGATTTTGGGGAGGGGGGGGTGCCTTTGCCATCCCCACGGCCCGAGTTCCGCTGGGCTGAGCAGAAAGGTCGGAGGGAATTCTGGAGGATGAAGCAACCCGGAGAGAGGGAGTGGACACTGTTCTGCAGGGAAGGCACAAGCTCTTGGGTGAATTTAGTCGGAGAGGTGTGTAGTGGGGAGGTGGGTGAGCCACCACCCTGTGCCCCCTCTCCTTCCCTAAGTAATGTCCCACGGCTGATCCACATACAGTAAGGTTTAAGCGTCTGCCAAATTAATGCACTTTAAAAAAGTTTGGCTTTATTTTATTTATTTTTTTTTTTTTGCCAGGTGAAAAAGAGGTTTAAAGCCATTCAGCAAACAGTAATGAAGTTAAATAACACAACGCTTTCCAAAAGGGAGACGACATATGCTTAACGTCCATTGACGTGGGGAGCGGGCTGGAGGGGAAGCAGGTTTTTTTCCTGCAGCTGAGGCCAGACGAAGGGAAGAAACGTGTTCAGGCCCTGATCTTATGCAGATCCACAGGGGTGAAGTGATCTGCCTGTGCAGAGCTGTTGCAACAATTCAGTTCGGTCACAGCTCCGCAGCTAAAAGCTGTTTCTAAGTTCGGCTCCTCGCTGGGGTCAAGCCTTGTGTGTTGTGGTGAACACCAATAGGTGAGTTGTGCCTGGCTGTATGTTACCTTACCTGTGCTTTTCAAACATGTAGTGAAAGCATCAGGGGACTCATCTTTTGTGGTTCTAAAATTTGGTGGGGTCAAACCGAGTCTCTTTGACGAGAATCAGTGTGAAGGCGACCAGGTGCTGTGGGTGCCAGAGACTGCAATGAGCTCCTGATCTCCTCTCTGAATACATCGTTCTTTTGACAGTTCCTAAGAGTTCTGGTCACTAGAAAAATCACGTGAGGTGTGCTCTTTTGAGGAATTTGAAAATTGTTAGTGCTGTCTGCATCGTTAGCTGTGGGTTTACCAAAAAAAAACCCTACTCCATAAAGCGCTGTTTGGGTTTCACTGGAACTGAAGGGCTTTCGGATCAGGTGCCTTCTTCTAAGTGCCCAGCTGATTCGCTCATTGGTATAATGAAAACTACTGTAGTAAAACAGAAAATGGGTTGTTATTTTGATTTTTGATGATGATGGCAATTTAAGTCAGTCAAAATAGTGGTTTTGCTTTTTACATTTAGGTTAGGAATATGGTTGCTTTTTCACAAAAGGAGGTTTGTGATCTTTGTTTCATGATGATCGTGACCATTTCACCGAGCTGTAGTAGAGAGTAGAGTTTAGAAGATGCCCCTATTTCATGTGTTTATCTGAGACACCACCACTCCCAAGTCCTTCTCCTCAGGGCTGCTCTCCAGCCATTCTCCACCCAACCTGTATTTGTGCTTGGGATTGCCACGTCCCAGGTGCAGGACCCTGCATTTGGCTTGGTTGAACTTCAAGCGATTTGCACTAGCCCACCTCTCAAGCCTGTCCAGGTCCCTCTGGATGGCATCCCTTCCCTCCAGCGTGTCACCACACCACTGAACTTGGTGTCATCGGCAAACTTGCCGAGAGTGCACTTCTTGAATCTTGAATCTCCCAGAACTTCTTGTCTTCCACCCTTTCAAAGTAAATCTTGGTTATATCTAACTAAACTGTGCTGTCCTAGTCATGTTTTGTCATTGACAGAAAACTAAATTGCCATTCCTTAACATAATTAACAATTTGATAATAATGGGAAATTTTCAGCAGGAGATTTTTTTTTTCTCATTTAGAATACTTACATTCATTTCTGATGTAGCTTAAGAGTTTGTATGAGGGGCCCAATAGATGTATGTAAAGCGGCCTTAACCTTTATAGAAATTATATTTACAAAGCCAACGTGATTAGCTACTTTCCCTTCAGGAATCTGAGCGTTATTTCCCGAGCAAAGAGGTTATTCTGCAATGTTGTATTCTGTTCTTTCTCAGTTCCAGTACTGCTGCTTAACGTACCGTCTGATTTCTTTAGGCTGTCTTTATTTAAAACCAACTCATAACCACTTAAAATGTCAAAATAGCAGAATGCTGCTGAAAAGAAAAAGCCAAAATTTATCAGTGTTTGTATAGGGGTAATGGCATACGTGTGAGATTAAAACTCCAGTCCAGATAATTATCCATAGGAAGCAAATTCATACTCTGATTTCAGATGCTATGAATAGAATGTGATTAGAATTTAATGTGGTACAGTTTTATTTGCAAAATACACAGGTCCTATATAAAACCTCTTTTTATAAAGTGCTCTCTAGAAGCCTTGGGGATCCCTGTTTAACTTGCAAATGCCGAAGTTTGATCTTCCCCAAATAGAAGATAGTGAAGCTCCTGAGTTCCACGAACCGATTTCTATTTTCAGCTTCCCATAGAGAGCTGACTGTTCAGCCAATTTAAACTCTTTTTTTTTCTCCCCCTTTCCCCCCTTACTCCACTTCATCTTCGTGCATTTTGGCACCATTTTGAACTGGAAAACTTCCAGTGAGCTAATTGGCCATTTGCCTTGTTTTATGTGGGGGGTGATGTCAAGTGCTGAAATAACCAATTGACTGAAAGCAATCTTGTTTCAAAGGTTGGTCGGAACCAAACCTCAGAAGGTACCAATTTCAGGTTTGTTTTGTATTTAACCGCTACACAGCGCGCCTTATCCGAGTGGACGAACCTTGGAGAGAAGAATATAGATTTGAGGTCAAGAACTTGTGTTTGCTCAGATACCACATTTAGAGCACTGAATTCTGGAGGAAATAGGAATCCAGGTCTTTTTTTAATTTCACTTCCAAGGCTTTCTCTACCTCTGATCTCCAATGTCATATTGGCTTTCAATATTTTTATAAACATTAATTCAAGCCCCCATTTAAAAACAAAGTGTGGTAATTACACATTGGTTGGGGAAAGTTTTTCTTTTAAGGATGAGTGGACAAAACTGCTTATGTTGTATGAAGTTTCACTGGCATAGCTAATGGTGTTTAATACATATTAGTAATCATCTTTACTTATTATGATCTGCTAAGTATCCTACATTCTGCTTTCTACTTTCCTCATTTGAAATATTCCTTAGAATGATAGTGATTATAAATACCAAATAAAATACCAAACTGATTTTAACTAATTTGTGCCTCAGAAAACTGCATCCTGCAAACTGCTCCAGGCAAACTTCTTTTTTTTTTTTCCTTTTCCTTTGCCAGCCTCAACTCCATTTCTGTCCTTTCCTGGGCTGATCCATACCAGGTAGCTTGCAGGATCATGACCTACTAATCCTTTCTGATTTCTGGTGAGCTTTTAAAAACAAAGTCGACCAAGAAACATCAAAGGAGGATTTAAAAGACACACACCGTGCCCTGAGAAGTAAATGTTGCTTTGTAAAGCATTCTCTCCTTTATAAAGAGGTGAATGCTGTGGTTCAGTACTGTTCACCGAAAGCACTTAAGCACATGCTCAAAATTAAGCGCATATTTAAGTTCCCTTGAAGTCTGTGCGATTTAAGTACACACTTGAAGCTAAATACATTCTGGCATACTTTGCTGACACAGAAATTCTGGCTTCCATTGAAATGAATGCCTTTGAGGCAAAAGTTCTTTCAGGAATTTCAGTGCTGTTTCTTAAATTTTCTACCCACTGTGAAGGTTATAAAGGAAGGCCACTCCCAAGTTAAAAAGAAAAAAAATGGAAACAGGTATTTTTCACGTATTCACTTGTTGTTCTGATACTTTCTCCTAGTGCGAATGATAAAGAAGTTGGGGGTGTGTGTGGAAATAAATCATGAAACGTGGTTCAGTTGTATGATCAGAGCATGACTTGGCAAATTGCTGTTTTTTTGGAACAAATGCTCCTCGGATCCATAATGAATTGGAAACCAGAGAAGGGAATCCGGAGCCGCTTGCCGAGCCTCGTTGCAAGCTGAATTCTGGGCTGATAGCACAGGGAAATGTACCGGGCTCCCATTTGTAGTGTCTGAATTGCCCATCTGACACAGAAGATAAACCAGAGCTGGTACTTCTTGCTCAGATTTGGGGAGGTATTTGATCACCATCTTGGAAAAAATGAAGCGTGATTTCTGGATATATTCCAGTATTTGTCAAAGAACAGTGAGGCAATGTTTAACCGCATAATGGAAACTGGAGAGAAATTTTGACATCCCACTCATCAATCCAATGGCCTTTTTATCTCCCCACTGTCTTGGAAAGAGAGCTAAGTGTAAACCAACATTTGGCACAAATGGGCTGTCTGTGCCATTTAGCAGCAATTTGCATGTAATTGGTAACAATTATACGGACAACCCATTTATAAGATTGAGTGAGCTCACAACCCTGCATAAACTACCAAGAAAACTAATCATATCCCCCAGGAATCACACACTGATGTAAGAAAGAAAATGCAAGTCTTTCAGTTTAATCTCTTTCCTGGTTTTATCACCCAGAAATTTGGGGATGCAAGTAAACCTGTACTCAACAGGTTACACTTTCTCAAATTAAAAGCTCGATTTGTGTTTATGCCAATTAAGATTGAGTATAACTGAGAGTCTTAAGAGTGTCCCCTATCTTTTTTTTTTCTTTTTTTCATTCTGGTTCTGTTAATCTTTCTGACGAAGTGGCCAGCCTTTGAAAGCCAGAGTTTGGCTCTGTCTCCATAGAGCCAACTGTTGAGTTGGCCTTCTGATTTCCTCCATCCAGAGCACCTGCTGGCCAGCCAGGTCCCCAAGTCCCCAGCAGCAGATGATGGAGACAGCCAGCGGTGATGCTGAAGTGGAGCTGAGCGTGCTTGGAGACTGCTCAGCCAGATTTTGCAATTGCAGAAGTGTAAATTAATTGATTGAGACACAATTTGATTTGTAGACGTTACCAGCAAGTTGAGTTTCTTCTATTGTCTTTTGGATAAGACACAAACTTTCTTTTTTCTTTTTTTATTTTTTCTTTTTCTTTTGTTTTTTAGGTGAGTGCAGATTTACTGTGGTTGTTTAGTTGTGACAACTGGTTGGGCATTTCTGCATCCTCCTGTTATGTGGACTGTTGTTTCCACTCTGGATTGGAAGCTGCTTGTGGTGTAGACTCACTAACCGTTCTGGTTCAGGTTGGAACACCATCCACATTGTGGAAGTCTGGAAATGCCAGGTGAACGTTCCCATTCCATGTGCAGAGCAAATCCAATTCCTTGCAGCTGTTGTATAGGTACTAACAGGATGCCTGTGCTGTTGTATTATACCTCATGCTGTCTGGGTACGTGCTGCAAAAAGATATATTTTAGTTCATATAACAGCGTTAATAGAGTTGCATTTAAATAAATATAGGGGTTAAAACTCAGAGTGATTGATACTGGGGAGTGGGAAATCCATGCCCAAACAAAGACTCAAGGAAAATGGCACAATTTCAAAATAAAGGCAGGTTTCACAGAATCTCTGTGGTTGGAAGGGACCTTTGAGATCATAGAGTCTAACTGTAACAAAAAAACCAAAACTAAATGAACCAAAACAAACAAACCCCCCCATGTTTTTGCACATCTCCATAGTAGCATAAATCATGCACGTGAAAGAAGGCTGTGGCCAGGGTCCATGCAGGGTCTTTTCTGTCGTGAGAGCCCTACACTGATCTGTGGAGTGACCATGTGAAAGGTAGAGAAAACCTAGAGACAGGATCAGCGCAACAACTGGGCTGCTGGCCCTGCATTTACTTACAGGATAAAGTCTTGCAACTCCTTTTGTACTCAGATGCTTTAAAGTGAGTACTTGTAAATTATTACTACCCCCTGTGCACGTGAACCTCCATTATTCAGTAGATGTTTCTCTCTCAAGGCACGTTTTGTGGCTTTTGTGAACAAAACCTCAGATCTTCCGAATCTAATTCTTAGCATTTTCCAGTTTCCTAGGCTGGAAAAGCAAGGACGAGGCCAAACCTCACTCCAAAAGATTAAGAGAACGTTAATTCCAATGCCTGTTGTTCATTTGAGGAGGAAATAGGGGTGCCACGCTCCAAGGGTGATTGGAGATATTTGTCTGAATAAGTAAATGCAACTTTTACCCTTTACTGACAACTGGCTGGAAAGTAGTATTAGAAGCATCTCCTTTTTGAGCATAAATGATTCGATTCTTTTATTGCTGTGTACTTTAGTAGGATGTTATAGTGCTTACACATGTACATTTGTGTGTACATAAATATATACATATATACAACTGCATACACTTGTGCCCATATATATGCCTAGCAACATTTTAGGTAGATGTTTGGTTCTCTTCTTACCTGTCTTCACTCTTTTAACCCTTTTAAGGGCTGCTAGAAGCATATATTAGGTAACATGGCTGAAGTATGGAAATACCTATGAGTATTATATCTAAAATATAGTTATCTCTAGGCTTTGTTGGTACAGTAACTGGAACATCGCTGGTTGCACTGTTGTGGTGCAGAAGTGATGTGCCTGCCCAGAGCTCACCTTCTAATTACCTGGTGCAATAAGAGCTGGGCTGGGAAGGAGAGAAATGGGAGGATGGCTGGAGAGGAAATAGGCAAGCCAGCTCTTGCTATTATTTCTCCAAAGCACTTGAATGTTCCTAGTAGTATCAAACCTACAAGTATTTTGAATCCTCACTCCACTGTCACTAAGGCAGTGCAAGTATTTATATGGTCATGTTACTTCTTTGTAGGTTAAAATGTGGAAGAGAAGAATAAGAGAATGGGTATTTAGTAGAAAAACAGTACTGATGTGGCCTGGCACATGTTCTTTAAGCGCAGCTGAGGGGACAGTGAATGAGCAGTGTCACAGAAGCACCACCCATCAGTGTTTGGGTGACAGCAGCTTGTCACAGAATCACACACCTGGGAGAATGTATAGCTCTTTATGACCTGCCATGCAAAAGTCGTAAAGAAAAGTGACCTTTTTCTCATCCTTCTCACCACTGTCTGACCTCCTCTTGACATCGGTTCCACCTGCAGAAAGTTACTCTTACAAACACGTTCTTTCCTGGTGTCCCAGATAATCAGTTCATGTTGTTTTGCTTGTATGTTGCTATGAATGGCAGAAACACAGAAGATAATAATGATTTTCAAGAATTTCCCCTGTTTTTTGCCAAGCCAGCTGCCTCATCAAGGAACATCTGGCACAAAAAGACAGACCTGACTGTGTTCTGTGTGGGGGATACTTCAGAGATGCCTAAAATGAGGCACTGCATACCTGAGCATCTGGTTGCAGGTCTAGGGTTACCCCAAGATTTGAAAATTGATCTCTGTAACTTCTTTCTCTATAAAATAATGTGGTGGTGGTGTTTTGTTCCGTTTTTTCTTTTCTTCTTTTGTTAATTCAATGAAGGAAGATTATTACTTTCAGAATAAAATCAACCGTCCTTTTACTGTACCTCTGTAGTGGTTGCTTGAAAAAGCAGAGGAAAGAGAGAGGAAATGCACTGGGGTGCCCTTTCAGCCTGTCTGAAACCTGTTGTGAAGAAATATTTTACATTCCTCTCTGGGTTTTCTGGCATTATTTTTCCATGAAAGGAGCAGTTGCTGTTTCAATCTGTTTTTTCACTTCTTCCATCTAATGGTGAATAAGTGACTTGAGGAAGGGAGCATAACCCTTGTGGCAAAGCAATATTGATCAGAGGTTGCCTCGAGTGGTTTTGCTCCTGGCTCAAAAGTTTTTCTGCCTAAGAAAGTACGTCTGACGTATGGCTGTGACTGAAGCTTGTGTCACTGTGCCTGCCTGCAGCAAAGCTGTAATTGCCCCCTTGTATAGAAGCTACGATCCCTAGGCAGAGGATGTTAATTTACATCAGTTGTATGTTACGTGTGTAAATGCTTGTGCCATAAAAAGGATGGTCAAATCATTCAGATCTGAGCATTCCTCTCCCCATTATGTTTTGGGGTTTTTTTGGGTGTGTTTGCTATGGGAAATCTGGAAGAATATTTATTTTCTATATTTATCATAAAGTTCTGAAACCTCAACTGGGACCTAGAATTCCTGAAGTTTGATGCTGTTCAGATGGAAAAAGAAGTTACAGCCTCGCCCCAAAGGGCTGCCATCATAAGTAGGGGTTGGGAGCCAAACATGAATGCAGAAAGATGAGGGTAAATCAAGGTAAGGTACTCTTGGAAATAAGCTTCTTTGTAGGTTGGATTTTAGCAAAGGCAACAGCCCAATGTTTTGCACTCTCCATGATGCTTGGTGACATCGATTTTGCTCGTTAAACTCTCTTATTGGACTTTGGTAAAGGCTGAGGTGGAGGCCAAGTGAGGCTGCCTGGATTCTCAGAGAGACCAAAGGGACTCTGTCCTCAAATTCCTATTGTTCAGAACAGTACATTCATACATGGCGTAAATGGTAGTACCCACAATATAAGTCCAATGTGAAGAATCTGCCTGCTGGAGTTGCAACACCTTCCAAGTAGGAGGGAACTCATGACTTTTACATTTGATGGCATCAACTGAGCCATTGCTGCTAGGTTCAGAGAACGTGTTAACTGTACAGGAACTCTTGTGTTATTGACTGAAAAATTTGCACTTTGGTGCTTGATGGTGGTGTCTAGGCAGATGGACAGTTGGAAAAGCAATTCTGGATAAATGCAGACAACCAGGCATTGAAAAAGAGAGCCATGTTTCATGAATGGTGCCCTCAGATTGGGGCAAGGAGATGTGGGCTTCTCTCTCTGGGTCTGTTATGGACATGGAGTAATAGCCTGGGGAATCTGTACCTTTGTGTTGTGAGATTACAAGGTTTCTTTAACTTCAAGACTGGATTATTACCTGACAACCTGAGGGAACAGCTAGAAGTTAAATATGGAGAGTTTACATCTTTCACCAGAAGAGTGACCATTTTAGAAACTGTTAAAACCATGAGTAGTACAACTAGTTACGGCAAAAATACAGAGGCTCTTTGATTCAAGGTTGTTTCCATACTGGGCTGGTGTGGCCTTCAAAACATTTGCTGAATTTTAATAAATAAGAGGTGGATAAGGGACTCGGGGTCTATCCATGCAGTTACACAGCTCTTAATCTGCTACTTAATGAAGTCAGGAGATAGATTTCATAATAGTTGGACTCCTGCCCCAGATTACTAATTGGTTACCATTTACACTCACAGAGTCATTGACCTTTCAATTTGTAATTCATGAGAGAGTTTTACTTCTGATGATAGCTCAAAATATTTTAGATCTTACTTTTTATCCAGACCAGCTGAATAAATGTTCTAAAAAGTCACTGGGATTTGATAAAACTCAAATAAACTCAAGCCGGTTCTTTCTTTTTTTTTGTTTTTAATTTGAGATGTTTTAACTTGATCTTAAAGTTGGAAGTAGGAAAAATTTATTTGCCTTGGTGTCTGATATGGGGAGGTGGGGAGGCTTTGTGTGAAGACTCGGTGCTCCTGGTTGCTGCAAGATCTTCAGAAGTTGACATTGCAGGGGTGGCCCTTGTATGAACTATTTGATAAAGGTAATATTTAATTTTGCCTCACATCTCTAACAGGGGTTTGCTACCAGGGCCAATACTGCGGAGTGGAAGACCGGTACCTCTATGCTGTTGTGAGATTGCTTGGTCTACACAAATGAAACTGCTGCTCTTCACATGAGGGTTTACAAGGTGCTGAACTTCACAGCTGCCCTGTGAAGAGGAGCTTCAGAGGTACAACAGTGACCGAGAGGGCACAGACAGGCTTCCAGCCTCAAGCACTTGGCTTAAAGATCTCCAGGCTTGGCCTTTTGGAGATTTACGCCCCAGCACTGAGCTGCTGGGGACTCAGTGTTTGAGAGGCATCTGTTCAGAGGCTTACAGACAGCAGACTGCTTCGTTTTAGGACAGATTTAAATCATCATAGTATTCCCCATGATTAGGGGACTAGAACATCTTGCTCATGAGAAAGATCTCATCTCTCTCATCAACGCCTATAAATATTTAAAGGGTGTGTGTCAAGAGGACGGGGACAGTCTTCTTTCAGTGGTACCCAGTGACAGGATAAGAGGTAACAGGCACAAACATGAACAGAGGAAGTTTCATTTCAACATGAAGATGAACTTCTTTACTTAGATGATGGCAGAGCCCTGGAACAGGCTGCCCAGAGAGGTGGTGGAGCCTCCGTCTCTGGAGACATTAAAATCCTACCTGGACGTGTTCCTGTGCAACCTCGTTCAGGTGGACTTGCTCTGTCAGGGGGGTTGGACTAGATGATCTCCAGAGGTCCCTTCCAACTCTTCATCGTTCTGTGATACTGTGCTCTGGTGTGCTCTTAGGAGCTGGTATAATTTGTGCTCAGGCATCCTGCAGAAGAGATGTGTTTGGCTCAAGGCAGGCATCCACAGCTGATTTGTCTGGGTTATCCTGGTGGTGTCCTGTAATGCAGAGATGTTTGTTGGGTTGAGAAGCACCTGCAGGAGGTGATGGAGGGAAGCATGGGCTTCATAAAGGGAATCTGATTTTGTGCCTGTGAGTGACCAGCTCATCAACACAGGCTCTTCCTTGACATACAGCAGTGTGTTGATTTGACCGCCAAAATGTGTATTAATGGGAGAACATTTCCAAGAATATTTTTTCAATTACTGTAAAGGCAAGAAGAGTAACATTGTGTTTAACCTTAAAACCAAAACTCCCCAGTCTTGAAGTATGACTGCATATTACTGTTGTTTTTTAAAAAACTCACATCTGCAAAGATAGCAACAGTTCATTCAGAATAGGTCATCTACTTTGCTTTTTGGGAGAGTTCAAAAAATGCACGTAAACAACTCTTCTCACTACTGCTGTTAACACTGCCTGCTTTTCACATGGTTACCTTTCTTGGTGTGTTTTGCTGGGAACTACCCTTAAAGTGGTGCAGAATGAAGCAGCCCTAACCTTGTAAGTGGCCTTTGGAAGTGAGTGTTTCTCTCTATTATGGAGGGTGATTTTAACCCCATGTGCTTCTTTTTTAATTTTTTTTTTCTCCGTTCCTTTTCCTTAAAAGCTGATGTCTTCTTTTATAAAAACTATTGTCAGAGCTGCTGCAACTCCTTCTGCAAAGGTTTACCAGGTGACATTATCCCTTCTAATTCCACTCATTCAGTTTGTAAAAAAGCTTTGCTAAACTCTGTTTGGCTGTTTGGGCTGGTGTTTCCCCTCTCAAGTGGGTCAGCAGGAGTCGGAGAGGAGCTTCATCGGGAGGCATTCAAGGGAGTCAGGGTTGAACCCCACCTTTACAAGACTTTTTTGCCGGAGTTACGACTTGGATGGAAACCTCGTTCCTTAGGTGTGGCTGAGACCAAGATTACATGAGGAATTGGGTGACTGGGGCGTGAGAAACTGTGGAAGGCAACAGCCTGCCAAAGGGATCGGGACCAAGCGGAGTGACGGAGGATGGAGACGGGGGCGTTGTGAAAATACGTGCGTGGTGGAAGCACTCGGTTACTATGGGGATGTGCAACACCACATTCACCACGGAGGAAATGAATCCTGCCCTTGCAGTGAGGCTTTCAGGCAGTAAATAGCAGAATGTGCCGCACCTTTCTGGGGGAGGGAGGGAGAGAATACGCAATATCTGGGGGAGGGTTCCTTTAGGGAAAAGAGTAAGCCGTCATGTAATGGGAGACGGTGTCAAAATGTCTACACGCGAGCAGGCAGCCCCATGGCAGAACAGGCAACTTGAATGCTGGATTTTTTGCTAACTTTTCAGTGTTTGGCTTAATGTTCTTCCATATGGCTTTTTTTTGAATATAATATAATATAATGTAACATACGTTGAATATAATATACATGTATAAATAAATATGCTGTGGTTGAGCCAAGGCTGCCATGAGACGTTTAGTAGACTTTAAAGCAAATTATCTTACATCTTAATTGGGTTTTCAGTTAGGTTGAACTAGCAAATTGTAAAAAGGGACCTTTTCAGCTTCTTAAAATGTATCCCTCAAGATTATTCCAAGTTCCCACAAAAGGATTGTGTTGGGAATGTGTTCATGTTCTTAATATTCAATCGTTAATCTGTGCAAATTCATTTTGGACTGTGGTTTTTTTGCCTTATACCGGTGGCTGCAAGTTATTCATGCCGTGGGATCATTCTTTGGTTTTGCACGTTACTCTCTTTGTTTCCTTATGGAAAGCTTCGGGCCGAAAAATGTGCTATCTTGTTCTCTGTTTCCAAGCTGCTTAAGGATTTGAGATGGTTATTATTTCTATACTGTGAAACAAGAGCACTTTTTTGGGGTTTTTTTTTGTCTTTCCCCTTAGATGCCAAGCTTGGCTGGCTGTATCCCTGGTGTGTGTGAGACGATAGCCTTCGATCCACGCGTGGAGCCGCTGCCTGGCTCCCTGTAAGCAATAAGCTGTGAACGTAAGCACCAGCAGGATCCAAGGCCCGAGTAAACAAGCAGGGTGCAAATGCCAGCGCGGTGAGTCGGCAGAAGGAATAATCGACAAGGGAATAGTATTTGCAAATAAGTTGTGATGTATTTGCCCAGCGCTGTTAAATAGAAGATCTGGAAAAATTAACTGCCGTGATTATCTGACAAGCGAGCAAAACTGCCAATAGTCACTACCAGTTAAACTTGGAATTAGTTAGTCATAGCAGACCGAAGGGTAAAAAAAAGTTAAAGTACCAATATGAAATGCCAAAAATAACTGCAGATAAACCAGAGTGTTAATTTTTTTTTTTTTTTTTCTCTGGCTTCCTTGCCCCTCCCCATCTGGTATTAATTTTGATTTGATTTGATTTTAAATAATCTTTAAGACATCAAGGGCGTTAGGGCTTTGTAGCTTTGGAGCACTAGGTCTGCTTTTCACATTGAAGTGAAAAGAGCGTACCTTTGAAGTGCACTCATGGTTCAGAAAGGAACACCCCCGCCCCCTCTTTTAGAGTAGAGTGAACCTCAGATGTGTTTAAATATTGGCTTGATATATTAGGTTTGAAAATGTTGTGGAGCAGTTTCGTTTCCTCTTGAGCTTTGTATCAGCCTCCAGGGGGATGCTGCTGACTCAGAGACAGATGGAAAGATGTATTTAACGAGTGGAAGATTTAAATGAAATACTTGCTCCCACCCAATCCAACACTGCGCAGCCTGGATTGAGCTCCACATTGCCTGCTCCTTAATGGTCACCAAAGCTCCTATTCTCAGAGAGATGAAGGTCACAACCAAGAGACTATGTTTTTATGTCAGGCAAACTTTCTTCCTATGACTTCTCTCACTTGTGGTGCTTTAAAGACTAAGAAGTATTAGCTGTTACTCAAAGGTACCAAATTTTAAAGCCTACTGTGACAGCAGCATGGTAAGGATGCTCTGCTAGTGAATATGGCAGTATTTTAAAAGTGAAGGGATTAGGCATTCCACTTGGACATGGTGCTCATTCAAGTTTTACTCTTTCCTCTTGCTGAAGCTGTTTAAGCTGGCCCATAGGAGGACCCTGCTGGTCAACAGCACCTCTCTGTACAAGGCAGCAGCTCTGCCCAACTCTAAAAGGCTTGCAGGAGCTCAGCTGGAGCTAGGACCCCTTTCTGTGGCAAGACCAGCATTTTGCCCAATGTCTGGATGGTAGGGGGTCCTGTGGGTGCTGAATGTTTCTGCTTGCTTGGCCAAGTGGCCACAGGTCACCGCTGAGAGTAGGACAGTGATAACACAGCGACCTGCTGCTGACCACCATCGCACTTCAGCTAATGTGTATTTTGCTTACTGGGGGGGTGGGAAGCAGTTTCCTTTTCCAACTGAGGGCAGCTTGGGAGGTCCAGGGTGGTCTAAACAGAGAGGCTTTCAGCCTCTACACCCCAGAGCTGTTCTCGGGTAGCTGGCTGTAGGTGTGTGAGCCCTGGTAGCAATGTTCAGGAGACCACGGAGCAATGCAGACGCCCTGGCTGGGGCTGCCAGTGCTGGCTCTGTGGGTGCTCAGTAGTGGGGTGTCCATTGTGACCAGCAGTGACATAGTCCTTTCTCCTGTACAGCCCAAATCCTCCACTTGAGAATCTCACAGAGTAATACAACCTTCCCAGGACAGGTTTTGTTTTCATATCAAAATATTTTAAATTTTTTTTAAACAATAATGGAAAATATGAGGTCAGGTAGGTGTTTCTGCTTTGATAGCATGCTGTGATATTAAATGGTAACTGTGGTGTCTGCCTTTGAGGATATTTCTCACTCTTTGCTTATCAGTGTTAATGTGCATTAATTTGCAGTAATGCTGGGCTATGACATTCTTTACATGAAGAAAAGAAAATGATTTAACAAGAATAATATATATTTTAAGCTTATCATGTCTTTGTCATGGTTAAGAATGCTACTTCATCAATATTCTCTTTGTAGTAGATAGTTTTACGAGGAAGGGAGCAATTGTAAGTGTAAGATTTACAATTCCTTTGTCTAACTTTGTGAAACCATATTCATTTCCCAAGCTACTGCTTGAAAGAAAACATGTCACTGTTGATTTATAGCCTTTGGTCAAATACTCGCATAGAGTTTGATCCATCTGTTAGATTGTACAAATTTTTAGAAAGATTAATTGAAGCATGTAAATTGCATCTTGTTGAGGTTTCTCCTTGTCTAACTGTGTGTCTGTCAAATAGATAATTACACTGATTAAATTTGTCAAAGAGAAGGAATTCTAACCAGATGTATGAATAAATGTTTTGTGCTGTTACAGCAATTAAAATCTTCAGTTGAGCAACAGCTTAAGGAAATATTGAATTTATTAGTCTTAATAAATAGGGGATGTTTCCATGAAACCACCCATGACATTTTACAGCAACGAAAATATTTAAGGTATTTGTTACATTTCATTGTGATAGTTTCATTTTTTTTTCCTTTGCGTTTTCCTCAGTGCATACAGAAAGGCAGTGCTTTGAACAAAAAAAAAATGATTCACCTGTTTTTGGTGATCACATGTTCAGGTAGGTAACGTCAGGCCTGTGGTACTAAATAAGTTACGCAACGGTAAGTTTATGGATTGAATTGCTTTATTTGTTTAGGAAGCAATAAAGCCCTTAATTAAGCAGAATATGAAGTTGTAGGAATCTCATAGACTCCCATACCCCTCACAGTCTCTTTGCCTAGAGTCTGACTCCATAACGATTGATCAAAAATGCTCAGCAAACGTTTAATACATCCTGATTTTTTTTTACTGCGACACAGAATTTGCTTATCAGACAAATATTACAGCACATGGGTTCTAAGCAAGGACAGAGTAAGTCTGGGATTCACAAGGCTAAAAAAAATATGTGTCTAATCTTGCCGTTTACAGAGCTGTGCTGGGGAAATGCAGCACGGATGCGATAAAGCACAAGTAAGTAGTGTAAGGTGTAGTAGGTGTAAGGAGACTAAGAGCAAGGAGCTTAATGCGTGGGCTTTCAGAGACAAGTCTTTGCTGAGCTAACACCATGGGAATTTTGTTGTCTTCACTTGAAGAACACGTCCAGGAGAAAAAGTGATTCCGTTGAGTAGTGAGAGGTGGTAGGATAAAAGGTTCAATGATAATTGTACTGACTTCTTGGATGTCAATAGCTCCAGTAATTGCAGTGAGACTGCTTATGGTAGTGAAGTCTTTGGCTCCACATTATGAATGTGTTCATTTATTTGATTACCATGCTTTTACAGCTCTATGAGACACGGGAAATGTATAAGAGACACAGGAAATGTAAAGCTATCCATTATATATGCTCAATATTCTGAATTTGGTTGTGGTCCCCAGTAAACTTGTATTGGAAAAACGCCTTTAAGGTATATAAGTTTCTAAATACACCTATAAAAATATGATTTTGCCGTGAAGACTTGGTGAATTCTAAATTCTTCATGAACACAGTTCAGCTAATTCAAAACCTGTGTATTTCTTTTGGACATTGCTTGAAAGTGCGGACAGAACTGTTGTCTTGAGCAGATGTGAGAAGAAGCTTAGTGGGACCTAATGATTTCTAAGGATCTAGAAGTATTTAATCTCCAAATTTTAGTGGGAATTAGCATAGAAATTTGGATGTGAGCAGGTAAACAGTCTTGTGGAACTGGCCCCAACTGAATTTCAGTGAAATAACCGGAAAAAATATGTGCAAACATAAGAGATCATTAGGTTCTTCAGCTGGATACATGTACAACATAAGAGCTCAACAAAAATAGGCTTGAAAATACATTATTCAGTTGGTTATTGTGATTTAAAAATAGTATGCTTATGTTTGTGACTGTGTACACTAGCAGAACATTAGATAACTGATCCAAACACCATAACCCCTGAATCATTTTAGAAGAACACATGATCCTGCTGTTTGGATGCTCAAAAAAGGGAGGAAAATATTTATTGCTTTTACTGTAATTCAGCACCGGGAATGGAATATTGTGTTTAGTCTTACAACTGGTTTTCATCAAAATGACTTAAAATCTTGTAGCTATATTCTTTTAAGGGAAGTGCACTTCTGGGGGCTAGTTTTGCCAGAGTTTATTTCAGCAGTGGGGTAACTCCACCTAAAGCAGTTTAATGATTTGTTGTAATCGACTCATCTTTTGAGCAAAATTAATCTTTAATGAAAATCCATGTTAGGGATATGCATCACCCAATATTTATCTTACGTTTGTGTATGTGGGATAATCATAATTCCTAGCTATTATTTCGTTATTATATAGAATTCAGGAATTTGCACTCTGCTTGACTAATTCATAGCATGGTGAAATTTAGTCTTGCTGAATAACTTCTTGCTGAATTGCTCAGCGCTATTTCTGAGTAGAAGGGAGAATTGGAGTCAATTGGGTTTTTACAGTAAACTTGAGAAACACTCGGCTTCTAATAGAAGAGTGACTATAACTAGATTATTTCAAGGTGCCTAACAGTACATTTAAGGCAAATTAACTATTTTTAGTCCTGCCTATCATAAGGAATTTTACATGACAGCTGGCTGATGAGGCATAAATTGGCATTCTTCAGTGTAACTGAGACGACCCTTCCTTGCTTCTAGTCTTTGCAGTCCCTCTGTTAATCTGACAGCTCAACAAAGGTGACCGGTGTCTTTGGCTTTTAAAAGAGTTCAGGTGATCTAAGCCCAACAGCTGTGCGTTTTCTCCCATGAACATCTGGCACTCATCGTGGTATGTATTGTTGTATGTTTTGTTTTACATGTGCCAATACTGCCTTAAAGCTACTAGAAGGCCAAAGTTTATTTTGGCTGAGTAGTCAACTATTTAGGATACACAATAATATAAAACTGCTCATTTCCCTCCAAACTCCTACAGCTGTTTTGATAAGTTATAAAGCAAAGAGGAAAAAACTAGACATGGCTGCAACTGTAAGATGGATTCTTTGGTACATCTGCAGTGGGCTCACTGCTTGGGTGGTTGCAGGTCAGATATATAAAGGAAAAAGGATCGTTTCACACTGGTATCCATCATTAGTAGTAACTTAGGACAAATATTAATATTAGTGAAATCAAAGCTCCTTGAGTTTTAAAAGGGCTAGTTACATGCAATAAACTACTTCAAACATGATGAATAGCTTTAAAATTGTAGCCTCTTCAGCAATTAAATGTCCATTAAATATATTTTTGGATGTTTTTAATCACTAGAGTGAATTCCTTCAAATTCAGTATGTTAAGATGAATCCACTGATGTCAGGAAGGGTAAACCTGCCGCTGATGAAAATGTGGGAGCTTTTCCCGAGCAATGGCATGCGACAGACACATGATTCTGATGTGTTCTTTTATTATAATCACTTCTAAATGATTCGCGATTGTAATAAATTCTCTAATAGGGGAAGAAAAGACATATTTTTAAAACAAGTAAGAATCTCAACCAAGATCATAAGTTTATGCAACTTTAATCAGTGAGTTAAACCTTCAGTTTAAATATGATTCCCGAAACAAACAGGTTAAGTCACAAAAGGTCTCCTATGGGGTTGTGAAGGAGACACTGCTCCGGTCTGTTCTGCAGAAATTCACGTTTTAATGTCTTTGTATGAATTTAGCCGATGGTCGGCAATGGAAACTTCAGGAGGTACCTTCCCTTGTTTGCTTTCACACATTCATCACAAATTACAGAATCGCTCAATTCTGTGCAAGACGCAAAATGGAAACAGTCCCTTGCTCGTTGAGTTTAGTGCTTAAAGGTGGAAAGAGAATATGCGCTGGGAAACCCACTGGAAGGATTAGTTTTCAAGTTATATTTTTAGACAGAAGAAGATGGAATTAATTCAGAAGTGAAGGTGGCATCATATTTATCATAAACTCCAGTTTTGTTTCTCTTTTATGAAATGTGTCAAGCTGTCTGTTGGACCAGCCATTTCAGAGTTATAGGCCCTACAGGGCCTGCCATCTTTGGGTGCACTCTAAGACCAGAAAAAAAAAGGCAATTTAGCATAGTACAGAAACCTGCTAGCAATTATATGTAGCAAGGAGAAATTAGTTTGAGACAGAAGTATGTTTAAGGGGATTCTGCCCTTTCTAGTTGGAAGTTCCATTAACTTTAGGACTGTGTGGAAAAAAGCCAGTGCGAAATAAAGACGAGATGGGGCAGCCAGAAAATACTGGTGTCTGGGAGAAGGAATGAGACAACTGATCAGTGGAGCCTTGAAGGTAAAGACAAGCTCCACTTTTATTGGAAACGTTTAACAAAAGGCTGTTAGGAGAAAGCAGTTGCGGGTGTTTGTGTTAAATGGACTGCAAGGGAGAGGCATGGGAAAGTTGGGTGTGTTTTAAGTATTTCTACATTGTACTTATACTTTCAAAGCTGTTATTCTGCCTCTTGGGTAAATAATATTTAGAAAATATTTATAACATATACAGTCAACTTGATGTTTAGGTCTTTCAGAGCCTAGGAAAAAAAAAAAGGAAGTAGCAGTAGTGTTAACATAGTTTAGCTCTTGTGTACTTAAATTGTAAACTCATGGAGGAAGAATTGTCCAGGGGTATGTTTGCACAGTGCTTCATACAGTGGGTTCCTGGCTTCTGTATCTTATTATACTACAAATAGCAGACTAGAAACATAACTGCATTACAGTCACTGTATTTTAGGACATTAGTTCAGACAGTGGCGATCAAACTGGGGGTAAAATGGGATTTCAGTCTGTATTTGCACATGTATAATTTGAAATTAAATCCTCAAATAAGCCAGGAGAACTATAGCTGTAGGGGGAGCAGATGATCAGAGATCAGAGGCCAGTTAGTTAGTGGGAGGAAAAATGGGCTCTGGGGTTTCCTTTGTTTCACCCATATATATCTGTAATCCATACAGCTGCAAAATTACCTTAGCTTGGCCAACTACTGCCTGCCTCTTCTCTCCCCTCTCTCCTTCCTACTCTGGCTCCTTCCTACTCACACCAACTACAGCTGTAGAGCAAGCAGCACCCAACACTGAAGCCAGTATTCCACCAGCCTTGTCATTCCCACTCTTATTCAAAGCCTGCACGTAGCCTTGATCCCTGGAAGTAAAGGATTTTCCTGTAGCCTTACCCATTTTTAAGTGCTTTTGGGGGCTATTCTTAAGACATACATGAAACACAATATTGAAAGACACGGGAGAGAATATTTCCTTATCCAGCAAAAATGGTTGGTTAGTTGGTTGTTTATAAGTGATAAAATGAGCAGATAAAATCTTGGTGAGCTAGTGCAATCAAGTTATGAAATTTGTTTATAAGCTTTTCCTGTCTTCTGTCTGTATGAATGGAACAAGGGGTACTTGCATGTTCGATGCTGGAGGGAGGTGATTGTTTCAATGATAATATCCATTCTGGCCTTCCTGGGCAGCCTTGTTAAAATCCAGCTTCTTCCTCTCAGGAATGACAGAGAAGATCTCAGCTCTGCTGCTCTGCTCGAGCGGGAATCCCACCGGTTCTGCCCACAGGAGGAGAGCAAACAGCAGCAGAGATGAAACCCAGTGTGAATGTGCAAGAGGGGAATTTTGCTTAAGGCGGCTGAAGTATCGTGGGTGGCTTAAGATAAAAGTTGTTTTTGTGTTTGGAGTGCAGCTGTAGAATATCTGACCTCAGGCTCCAAAGCTACCAGGGACTTTTAGCTCCATCATTTGATGGTATAAAGTTTCAAGAATGTTGGTTCGGCTCTGCTCACATTTTAGATGCAGTGGATGCTCCCTCTAGTTCATCTGAATTTGCTGGAGGGCATGAACTCAAGACTTTTCTTACTCATTTTATTGGGTCGGAGAGACTGATAGTAACTTTACGTGAAGGCGAATTTAAAATATACTTCTTACAATTCTGTTTTTTTCCACAAAGCCTACAAAGAGAGTAGCAGGCACCTGGCAAGCTGAGACTGCTGCACTTCGGGATGACCAATTCAATTTTCTTCAGAGCTTCCCATCTGCATTTGTCTGTACCACCTTGTCTGATACTGGAACTGCAATGTTCCTGTTGCAGTGGTTGCTCTTCTACGCAAGGTCAGGCTACAGCTAACACACTGGTGTCCATACTCATTACTTGTTTTCCCCTCAACTAATTCACATACAAACAAAAATGGTTTTAACAACACTTTGGGAACTGCAACCAGCACCTCTTGTGCTGCAGATACCTAGGATTGCTGTTGTTTATGTGTGCAGGCTAAATCCTCATAGTGTAATTCCTCTTGTATACTTGTTTATGTATACACATATACATGTTTGTGCTCCTATCACTCCCACCACAATACTTCACCTTACCAAAGACTTGGGTCTATATTCTTTTTAGAGGAGAGCAAAAAGATATTCCCTGTGTCAGCAGGATGCAAAGCCTGGAGGGCTACATGGGCACTTCAGGGCATGCTCTAGTGGCTGAGATTGTAGGGGTTTTTTTGTGTGTGTATGGTTGGACTCGGTGATCTCAGAGGTCCTTTCCAACCATAATGATTCTGTGATTCTGTGACTTTGCCAGATCAGGCCAAACTGGAAAAACTGTACTTGTGGTATTTCGTCTACAACTTCACTTTGCTTTTTTATAGCCGTCATGTGGAGGTGACATTCGCTGCTATGCTGCCTGTTTAAAGAATGGCTATATTCTCTAAGAGTCCCAGATGAAGTATGAGCTCTGTATGAGCTCTCTCAACACTGGACATTTTTGGGTGTAAAAATCCTTCTGCAATGACCTAGTATCCCAAATACTGCACATGTTACTTGTAAAAATATTCTGTGCTGTTTGAAAATGTAAGTCAGCCCCATTATTTCCGTTATCAGTTGACACCTTCTCCCAAGAATTTGAACGAAGGAGGAGGAGAACTCATTTTGTCTAATTTCAAACCTTCTGAGATATCATTGCTTTCAAGGTTCAGCTCAAGCTTGAACATTGTTAGGCTCATGTTTCATTTCAAGATTGTGGTAAAGGGGCAGGGAAAAAAAAATCAGTGAAAATATAAAGAAATGGAGAGCTTCTGTCTCTGAAAAAAAAAGCCAAATATGGGGGTTGAGACTGATAAAGAACCAGGAGCAGGAAGGGCAGAAATTCATATGAAATTGTCCACACGCTCCATACTACATGGGCCAGTCACTGTGCTGGGTTTGGAAAAGTTTCATTACCAGTGAATATGCTTCCATTTAACAGCACAGTTAAAAAATAAATTGCCTTAGCATAATAAAAAAGGGATAAAGAGGGAAGAAAGAAAAAAAACTCTGATCCCTCTTACTACCAGTGTTCAACAGGAAGTTTTTTCACAAATTTTTCATCTTGGGAATACTTGTCCATCTCTTCTCATCAATTTTTCTTTATTCTTCAGTGTTCCAACTGAACAGCTGCTGCATGTCCAAGTCAGGCTGCCTAAGGTGGGTAGTACTAGCTTCCAACACTTACTTCACAGTCTATCTCTTTTTGCCTGTTTCTCACCCCCCCTCACTACATAATGTGATATATGTCAAATCTAGCGCTACTTGTTAAATTTCTTTGGGGAAAAAACCCAAACAACACCCCCCCCACCCAAAAAAACCCCCAGATTTGCAAGTATGTTTGCTTGCTTGTTTTCTTGCAATATGTTGATCATATTCCTTACTTTCAAAAATTGTCATGACGTTGCTTATGCTGTCTACAGTATGGCTACACCCAAAGGTCTGGCTGGAAGCAGCTGAAGGCTGGAAAATTTGTTCTGAGGTTTTCTCTGACCTTCGCTTTGCCTTGCATTGCAGGATGCCTCTTGTGTTCAGGTGCACAGCCAGGGAAATGTGGAGTGTGGAAGCTCTTGGAAAGAAGACTGGAAAAGGTTGAGATTGATACTGCAGTAATGCAGCTGGTTCTTCTCTCCAAAAAAAAATATCATTTCTGTACCTTAGTAATACCTCTGTTTTGTAGACAAAACTAGTTGGGCAGGACCTACTGATTCCGTACCCGTGTCAACCTGGCAGGAGAGTTAGTTGACAATAACTGTGCTTTTAAACTTCCAATGTCAAAATATCATAGGGTTCATTAATCTTTTCATCCTATAACCCTAGATTTTACTTGTATGCTATATTTTAACTGACTTGTAATATAACAATGCCCCTGTCTTTGTATGGACCCTGTTACTGATCCAGTAACAGTATTTGGGCTCAGTGGTGCTCTGATTAGCTTCCATTGGTGATTAATCCTCAATCTTCCCCCCAGTGGCAGTTGTTTATATCATTGGTAGCACTCTCAATTGTGACCAGCTTTTTCTTATCAGTCAAGTCCTTTTTCAACACCTGGACCTGGCAATGGATTTCATGCATCGTTGCCTAAGAGCTATTTCAGAGCCATTAACCACATCAGTGCTTACAAATGTAAATGCTGCCCTCTCCAACCAGTATCCTGCTTCCCAGTCCCCCTATTTCTCTTCCTTCCCCTCCTCTCCCTGTCCTTATGCCCTCAAATTACTTTAAAGTAACCTAAATCACCTAGTGAGTGATTCAGACTACGCGGTGATATTCAGCGCTCTGTCCTGCCTTTCCAGTTTCCAACCATACATTGATTTCCAGTAGTAAAAAAAAAAAAAAAGGAAAGAAAAAGGATTTTTACTTTACTGAAGCTGGCTTTAACATCTGCCTACTCTTGGCACCGTCTCAACCTGGCTATTTAACAATGCTGTACTCTGAGTTGGCCAGTAGGTGTCAAAATAACCTGTCGTTTGAACAACCGCAGTGTGTTACTGATGGGAAACTGATAATCTTTTGTCTTGTCTAGAGTTTATGAAGAGCTGGGCTCATCGAGTGTCTTGTGTCCGCACCCAAGAGCAAAGCTGATGTTGCTGCAATTTATCAAGAGTTTGGCGCTGCTGTAAATAATAGTATTACAGATGCTGTCTCGGATCTGGTGAAACCAGTAGATATTGAAAGTTTAGCCAGGCTAGTGATGCTGTGGAGAGCCATACGCTTCTCCAACTGCCTTTCCCTCTCCCCCAGAAATACTCTGCAAACTGGACTCATGCTTTCTAATAGTCTGCATGTAGGGCTGCCATAAATTGAGATGAATCCTTCATTTTGCTAGTTGTATTGTCTTTGTTTTCAGTCCTTTGGTCCCACTGTATCTGACCTTAACCTGACTTTTCTGAACGTCCTGTACCTGAAAGCAGACCTGACAAGATGAATTTTGCCCTCAGGGGTGCAAGATGGCTCCAGCTGACTTCAGCTCTCAATGCGACCCTGCGAAGTGAAATAATCCAGCCCATTGCATTCACTGAAAAGTTGGGGAGCACCTGTACCTACTCAGGGGGGTTTAGATTATGAACAATTCTCATGTTCTTTGAGCCCTTCAATCCAGAGGACAGAAAAATAGTTGGTGGGTTTGTACTGTCTTCAAAATCAACATCTCGTATAACATTTATGTGTGTGCTTATTTTTTTCAGCGGGGTATGTTCTTACTTGCTCATGCACATGGGTACATTCTGTGGTCTCAGTTTACCAGGATGGAAGGTAGGCACATGTTTGCTGCCTTAAAACTTCATGTACTTGCACAATTCTAGTTTAGTGTTGTGAAGGAAAAAGTTCGTCTGGCTCTATAATTGTAGATTTTATGAACCATTTTTTTTGATTCAGTTTGCCAATGAAACAGGGTAAAAACATAAGGAATGAGCAGAAATTTAACCTGTCTCCTTTGGGAATAGTATTTTATCTGATTTTTCTAGTTTATTCAAAATGCTGTATGTGAGCCTGTATGTGGATGACTTGATCTTTGTGAAGGGCGCTGTTACTATTAATTTCAGTTTATTTCAAGCGTGGTCACCCACATGTGGCAAAACAGGCAGCCCTTTGGCTGCAATGAGGATTCCAGGCATAGGTTTGGCTAGAAGATTGCTCTCCGGAAAATCAGTCCCCTGCTTCTGTTCATGATGGTGATGCACCGAATTAGCTACAGTAAGTGACAACTAATGACTTAGCAGAGGCTTCACTGAGAAAACAAATTCTGCTTCTACTTGAGGTTTTCACTGAAAGAGAAATTAAAAGCTCAGAACTTCAGTAACCTGAACAACAGACAGATATTGATTGGTCATAAAAATATGGTCAGGCTGGGAATGAGAAGGTTCCCATCCCTCAGAGCAGTGAAGTTCTAAAACAGTCTTCTAACAAAATGAATAGCAGAAACACAACCCATGAAAACAAAACTACCCACAGATTATCTGAGCTGAGTTATATAAAAACAATTACTGGAATTGGTGCTTGTAAGAGCCAGGGCTGGATCTGATGACTTTGAAGGGTCCTTCCAAGCCTGTTTCCCTTGAGAACAATACCTGAAGCCATGTGTTCCCTCTCTGATACTAGAAAAGGACTTGTGATCGTATCACAGGTGCTGGGTACCATGCAGGCTGCGATGAGCCATTGGTTGCAAAGTGGTGGTTCCTCTCTCTGTCAGTGAGTGGCACACTGGCAGAAATGTGACCCTGAAACGTCTCACCCAGTAGCGGGCAACCTGTCAAAACTGTTTATTGTCAGTTTGACCTATGCCAACTCCACAGCTTATGTATTTGTGGTGGGTTCCTCCTTACTGTTTACGTTCATGACTGATTGCAGTGGAAAATTTGTTTTCAGTTGGTACGAGGTCAAACCCAGTAGAAGACACTAAAGTATGGGGCAAAAATTAACCCTAGATGAGTCCAGGAGGAACCTGGAGTAGGAGGTATAAAAAAGCACAAAGGCCAGTCAAGGGGAGTCTCTTCAGCAGCATGGAGTGGTCAGGAGGGATTTGGTTTGAACTGGAGAGCTCTAACGGATGAGGTCTTAGGTGACATCACACATCTGTGGGATCTGTTGGTTCCTTGGTCTGGTAAGCAGAACATAATTTATCTTAGTAAGATTTTAAATTGAAATACAATGTATATTGACTCTTGCCCTTTCAGCTTTCACTTATTTCAGATGACTTTCTGCTCCTTAATACCACACTATAGTAACAATATAAAAAGTCTTTTTAATACCTTATAGTAGCTGCCAGTAATAACACTGGTTTATAATGAAGCCAACAAATACTGAAATTTGAACAATTTGTGAAGTCAGTAGAAAATGTGTAACCACATACTCAGGCAAATAGGCTTTTCTTATATAATAATCACCCTTCTCTTATAAAAAGCAGATGCAATTTCAAAGCAATAGAAAATATATGTGCTGCATATTGGAACACACTTGTTTAAGAAATAATCTCTTAAAAGTCCATGGCTTCATGTTTACTCTCTCTGTCTCTTCCTTTTTCTCAGTGAGGTTGTTTTCTGGTGTGTCCCCCCTCACCCCTCATTGAAGGTGCACACCACCCACCACGATCATGCTCCATTAAGCTCTAGTGCTAAACAAAAATGTTCTACGCAGCTTTCATTTATCAACCTTCCCCCAAAGTGCTTTATGCATTTCATCAGGGATTTGCAAAACTATTCACAGCTTTGGGAGCGCAGCACTGGACCACTGTGATCGATGGGAGAGGAATTCAATAACCACCCAATGCTGTGGAGCAATCCTGGGCAGTGGTTTGGGACAGGAAGTGAACGAGTAGAAGATAATGAGCTGAGGTAGTTGATTAGGTCTTCATTTGAAATGGGTTGGGATTTTTAAGTGCTCTTGGCAGTTAGAGCCTCACTCTTATTCAAAGAATATTATTTTTGAGAAAAGCATAATTTAACACGTTGCTGTGTATTTTTTCAGGCCTGTCTCAAGTAGGTATTTTACCTTGCAGAGAGAGGTAAAGTGAAAAAGATTTCATTATCACAAAATATCTCATTTACATGCACTGGTTTTTATGAAGACAATGGTCCAGTGATGGACAATGATAAATACACATGTGAAACCTTGCAAAAGATGGATGGTACTGCTTCCAGACAGAATGGTGCCCTGTGAGCACAAAGCCTTGTTATCTGGATTTACCTTAGTGCTCTCCATCCGAGTACAGCTGCAGCTTAGCACTGCTTATCTTAGCTATCCTATTAGTTAAAATAGAAAGGCCTTCACAGGCAACAATTCTCCTTCTCCCCTCCAGAGCCCGGACTGGTGCAGCGTGGTGTGATCTTTCAATCCTGGAATGAGAGGGTTTGTCCTTGCAAACAGCTTTGCAGGGTGTCAGTCTGAGCTCCTTTATTCCGCGGTGTAGATGTCTGGAAAAGTGCCGCGTCCCCTCAGCTGGCTATTCTCATTGCTTAGCACATTCCCTGCAGCCCCTGACAAGAACGTTACTGTGGGAACAGGGGAATGTCCAAAGCACAAGATGTTCTGGCAAATCCCAGCTGGCAGGCAGCCCTCTGGGGTCACAGCTAGCCAGATGTGACGTGGGCTGCTCTAAATCAGACCATTGGCAAGCTTGAAGGACCAAGAAATGTCTTGCTACATCCACTTACCCCCAGCAGATACTGGGGCAGCTGAGGTTAGAGGGTAACATAGTGCTTCTTAGCAGTTTTGAGGTCGAACATCGATCACTGGTTTCCACGAGGAAATAATTTTATATTTAGTTTACTGACATAAGAGGCTATATAAAAAACATTTTCTCTCCTGCAGAAGAGAGAAAATTATGATGGTTAAAAACATTCATGGTTTGTATCACAAAAACAAGGGATTGACAGCAAAGTTGTTTATAGGTTTTTTTTTTTAACTCGGAGGTAAATGGGATTGTTCTTGTGGCTGGCCGTAAATAATGATGAAGTCACTATAAATAGAGGTTAAATTATTTCTGAACCTCATAACGAGGACTGGGGTCCTAATGTGCTAGGTTATTTATAAATGTGGAAGAAGAAATTTTTTCTGAGCATTTAATGGCAAAAAATGAACAAGATGTCCATGATGTGGCCAAATAACCAGAGAGAAGTGGAATAACTAAGTGAAAGCGATCATGTGAATGAAGGAGATGATCATCACAGCCCTATGTTAATACTCTTTTTTCATAAGCATAGAAGAAATTATAATTACTATATGAGCAATCCATAGCTGTTTTTTAAAATGACTGCTTTGCATTTAAATGAAATACTATTGGAATGAAGACTCTGCACAATCTAAGTTTGTTAATTTTTATGCAGATAATATTTGACTTATTTTGTAAGTGGTTATGTGCCATATATTTTCTGATTTCACTAAAGCAGCCACATTTTTAATGTCCTTTAAATTTCTCTGAGTTGTTTAGTTCAGTTGTGTTTTAATCACAACCCTAGTCAAGTGGGGAAGAATAAATAGTAGATAACAGTGATGAATGAAGTTGAGTGTCACAGAAAATAGGTGTCTGATCTGGCTCCTGCTGAAAACCAGGAATAGATTCCAGTTGGCTGTAGTGAAAACGAATGGAGAAATGATCTTTCGATTCAAGTTGCAAAGTTTATGAAGAATTATTCTGCATAGCTAAGCTCACACAAACCCTCAGCCATGAGGAACAATAGTACTATAATTTTTAGACCTGAAAGGGGTTATTAGTGGAAAATCAGTTTTGTTTGTCTGAGAAAAAAGAGTTGTCCTTTTATGTTCTATGGATTATGAGTCATTTCAGAAGACCTGAGTGGTCTTATGAAGGACAAAATAAATTATAACAGAATATGTGTAGATAAAGTATAACTGTATGACCTACCATATAGCAGTGCCATATGACAATTACTTACGCATTGCTATTTTTACTTTTTGCCTAAAAATACTATAACAGTTCTCAGACAATAATTGTATATGATAAGAGAACAAGAACAGAAAGAAAAAAAAATGCTTCTATGTCCTTCTGTGCAGTGGAAGAGTGTTGGTTATTTAGAGAATATAATACTGCTTATTTTGAATGTTGATTTTTTTCTCTCCTACACAGCTGATAAAATCATTCTGCTCAAGATCTTGGTCTGTATTGCAAATGTAACTCCAATTATATTCTTCTGTTTCCTGAAAGAGATGTAATTTAATATGAAATTGCTTTTTTCCTGACCAGTTTCTCTGAAACAAGTTTATTCCTGGCTGTGAGGAAGAGTATTTCCTGGATATATCTACTGGATATACAAAACTCTTCAAGTTCAGTTTGCTAGAAAGCAGAATTCATATATAACTGACCTGTTTTCATGCTGAAGGCTGCACCAGCTCTAGGAGAGTAATTGAGATAAGTGTTGACCAAAGGCTCTTTGTCAAGTGGCAGAAAATTAGTGGAATCAGCAAAGACATGAAGTGACGAACCCTTGGAGAAAGCTCTTGATGAATCACAACTCAAATAATATTGTGATGATGTAAGAAGAAAGCAAGAGGAATATTTTAGACACATATATTAGATGTATAACCTGGCCACCAGGAAGCAGGTGGCAGAAGACATGAAACAAGCAGAAGACATGAAAGCTTGGTAGAGATAATAGATTATGCCAGACTTATGGTTTCCCACAGAGGAAGGCCATCCAGTGAGTGTTTTTGCATAGCTGAAAGCAACTCCGTAATGTGGCTGTAGACTGGAGAGAAAGTTGAGATAAAAACGACAGATGAAAATAGGTATGTAAGCTGAAGAAGAAAAGGCATAGGCAGAGAATGGACTCTTGTGATCCTTTGCAGAAAGTGTGAAAGAAAGGGGAGGAGAGATGTTGAATTACATATTGAATGCCTAATCAAAAGACAGAAAGCAAAGGAAGGCTGGATATAAAGAGGAGAAGCATGACAAAGAGATCATAAAAACAGATGACAGTTGAGGGACAGTGAAAGTGGGGAAAGAACACCTAGTTTCAGGTAGGAGGTGTGCTTCACTGTGTCTGGAACGATGTGATTTCAAGGGAGAAGCCAGACTGGACTGAGTGAAGGATGAGGTCCGTGGGAAGTATTCAGTATGACTGTTCATGGCAACTGTTGAAAAGCAGGATAAAAAGATGGAAGCCAGAGGGGGTTTTGCGCCTTTCCCCTTCACAAAGCATAGGAGAATAAGGCACATTTCTGTCAAAAGTGAGGAAAGTAATGAGAGCGAGAGGTTAAGAAAAGGCAGGGAGAGTAATAGGGGAGCAGGCAGGATGGACTGAGTCGCTGTCTGACGGTGGGAGTTGGAGGGTTATTAACAAGTCCCACAGTTACTGTGGCAGAGTGAGGGAGGAATAAATTTAGTATTAATAGCCTTCCCTTCAAAGGTGCTGTCATTTCTCCAAGGACTTTGCTGACATGGCTGGTAGCCTCCTGGCTCTCCTCGATGTCACAGAAAAACCCAACCACAGGCCATAGGCTCTTCTCCTGTTAGACTGTGTTGCAGTGTTGTGTCCAGTGCTAATGTTAAAGGAAGGCTCTGCTTTTTATTTTCAAGGACTTGAGCTTTCAAGTCTTTGGACTGAGTGCCAAAAACAATTCATCAGGAACGCTTTACAACTCAGCAATACAAAACCTGTTAGGATACAGATCACCCACAAGACAGAGTTTGGGGAGGAAATATGTAAAGCACTGTTTGACCTCAGCATGATTAATGGTTTTTAACACATTGAACTCTGTTGCTTACAATGTGAATTTTACGTTGGCTCACCCATGGTTGTTTATTTTTATTTTTTGAAGGAGGAGGAACCTCCATTTGTGAAACTTTCATTCACATAGAAGTTAATGACAGTCCATATATAACGGCAAAATATTTATATTGAGGCACAACTGTCCCAGCTGATTCTACTTCTCTTCAGCAGTTTGTTCCCTTCAAAATCAGCCTTTAAAAATTACAGACCTTGCAGAGTTTGTGTCAGTCACCTCTGTCATGAGAGGATCGTTTATGGGATGTGTAGCTCATTTACTGGACCAGAGCAATGAATGAGATCTCTTCTACAACTATGAAGCCACCCGGTCCCTGCTCCTTGGACTAAGAGTGCCCTGAGTTGGAAGGGACCCCCAAGAGTCACTCAGTCCAGTTCCCATCTCCGCACAGGGTAACCTAAAAATTAAGCCTTGTGTCTAAGAGTGTTATCCAAACACTTGGTGAACACTGATAGGCTGGGAGCCTTGACCACTTCTTTGGGGAGATTGCTCCAGTACTTCATCACCCTCTCAGTGAAGAGTTTTTTCCTAAAGACAAAGCAATATTGATTTCCTGGGCTAGCACAGGCCAAAGCAATGGTCAGTATGCATGATGAGGTGAGTGAGACTTATAGAGCTGTTTATTTGTGCCTCAGACAGTGAGAAAACCCAGTTATTTAAGTTGCATTTGGTGCCCTGCATTTGAATGACATGCTAGGTGCTCACAGCCGTGGGCTGCATCTATTTGTATGGAGTGAGTGATTTCACCCTTGCCCCTGATCCTACTTACACCCGGGAGCTTGGTCCTGTCAACTGCTGTGGTCATATGGCCTGCAAGAGGTCACCAAACAGCAGCGAGCGCTCCATGATGAAGACTCGCCATCTTGCCTATTCCCATCATTCCCTGTACTCGGTGTTGCTGACTCCTGACACATGAGACATCACTTTCAGTTACAGAGCAAGCCCTTCCTTCTGGCTGCATTCAGAGGCAGTTGGTCACCAGCACGTAGCGTGTGGGGTTGGCTCGTGTGGCTGAAATGAACAGGGCTAAGCCCATTTCTGCTCACAGTGGATGGGATCTGGCTTTTTTCTACATCCTTCTGGGATGAAGAAAGCAGAATGAGGATCTTCCAGCCTGTGAGTCCAGCACCACCATGGCTGTCCTGGACCCTGCACCGTCCGTGTGCCTCGGTGCCAGGCACATGAGGCCTGGGCATGCTGCACCATGGAGAGAGTCCTGCTACTTCTAAGCTGATTCATCATCTTTTAGACAGGATTTACAAACTTTCAAAGGCAAAGGACTCCTTGCCTTGTCCTAGTTTCAAAGAGGCCAAAGATATCATAAATCTTTCTGGGCTTAGATGCAAAGGGGATGTGCTCTCTTTCTTAGCAATATTGAGAAGGGAGAATAAACGAGGAGACTGTTGTCAGCTGTGTATCATATATGGAGCAAGCTGGAGGGCTGCTTTACTTCCAGAGGTTTTTACATCAGGTTGAAGAATTATGGCTTCCATCTACTTCAAGTCACTTCAGTGTCACAGCAGTAAAAACCACCAGCAGACAAAAACCTCCTGTGTTAGAAATGCTCTGGTACTAGCTGCGAAGGAGGAAGGTGGCACCTGTTTCATAAGTATGTAGCTTTAACCTAGAGCTACAGCTTTTGTGTTGTTGACCCTTCATGTAAGCAGAAAGTCCAGACCCGTTTCTGTAAGCTTGTACTATCCATTCATCTCCCAGTAAGACAGTCTCCATATTTCACCCTTGCTCTGACCAGTGTCACTTGTTAATCCTGAGCTAAGTTTAGAGGAGTGAATGTATTACACAAGGCTTACACCATCTAGTTCAAGTCCTTTAGCAGCTGGTAACTCTATCAATTCACTTAATGAAAGAGAAGAAGAAAAGGAAAAAAAAAAGAAGAAATTTTGACTCTCCTTCTGAATTTTTTTTCTTCTTGCAAGTGGTAGACTCCAGCACTTTATTTTTCTTCATGTATGCCTTAATATTTTTCATAATTGCTTAACTGCAAGTTCAAAAGTTACACATTTAAGCTCCTTAGAAACAAAGATGTTTTTAGAAACATTACCTAATATTTTGGAGGGTTTATTACCAGCTCTTTTTTTTAAATGAAAATCATGCAGCTGGAATCTGAAAAGTGGTTATCCACGGAGTATCCACTTGCTATTTTGAGGTGGTAATTCAGAGTCATGCCATTATGACACAGTATTAAAAAATATTAAAATTAACATAGAAAAAATTTTGGATAGTTCAAGTATTTAATATTGCTGTCATCATTGCAGCATTTCATACCTGTATTCTACACCAACCATCCCAACCAAGTGATCTAAATTTTAAATATCAGGCATAATCTAGGAAGAAATTATATTATACAGGAGTGCTTAGTAGTTGGCCAAAGCTAAAGTATAACACAGTGTCTCGTCAGACCTACAGCAAATTGTTTCCCCTAGCAGCAGGAAGGAGCATGCCAGAGCCACCAAAGCCATGGGTTTTACCATGTCTTTTGCCTTTCTCTCTTAAAGGTTTCCCTTGGTTGCATGTTCGTGCGCAAACATGAGGTTAATGTCTAAAGAAAACATGGAACGTGCCCATGGACACAAGGGGAATTGGTGAGAAATGTAAATTTCAGCAAGCAAAGAAGATAATGGAGGTGATGAAATGAAAGGTCACGTTTCAGATGAGGTAATTGCCTTGTGATGTTGGTGTGTGGTGGGATGGTTTTGGGGAGGGTAGGGATGAGGAAGAGAATGTAGTGCAGGGGTGATGCCATGAGGTTTATTTCAAGCGTTGACAGTTGATTAAGGCAAATGACTACTCTGACACCAATCAAATATCTGGGTCCGTCTCTTATCAGTTCTGGAAATGACATTTACAGCTCATTAGATATACTCTGATTACATGTTTATTGTTGGAAAACAATAGAATTGAATGGAAAGCAAGTGAGCTTATCTAAAGGATAAGGTTGAGTAGTGCAATTTTTAAAATAATGTATCTTTTTCCCCCCCCCGTTTGATCATTTTCCAAATTAAAGGTTTTTTTTTTTTCTTTGGCTTCCAATGCAAAGTAGGTTTGTTTTGAAAATTTAGTTGAGCTGTGGGAGGAAAAAATCATATATTTAACAGGGCAAACAGCAAAGAGAATGAACCATTAAATTGACTTGTATGCTATTGTTTGTATGTTTATTTTTGTTTTCAGTGTCATGACTTTTTATCCAGTTTGTGCTGGCTGGCTACTTTGTTGTCTATGTGAAGCACTTTTCATAGAATCGTAGAATGGTTAAAGTTGGAAAGAACCTTAAAGATAATCGAGTTCCAACCTCCCTGCCCTGGGCAGGGACACCTCCCACTAGAGCAGGTTGCTCAAAGACCCAGCCAGTCTGGTCTTGAACACCTCCAGGGATGAGGCATCCACCTCTTCCCGGGGTAACCTGTTCCAGTGTCTCGCCAGCCTCACAGTAAAGAATTTCTCCCTAATATCTAATCTAAATCTCCCCTCTTTCAGTTTAAAACCATTATCTCTTGTCCTATCACTACACCCTCTTATAAAGTATCCCTCTCCTGTAGGCTCTCTGGAGCCTTCTCTTCTCCAAGATGAACAACCCCAACTCTCTCAGCCTGTCCTCACAGGAGAGGTGCTCCAGTCCTCATCATTTTTGTGACCCTCTGCTGGACTATTTGGAGAGGTTCTGTTCTGCTTGTGCTTAGGGCTCCTGACTTTGTACATATTTACTGCTTACAGAAGCAAAGTAAATGAAAAAGCTAAGCTTTTTGAGTTACCTGCTGTGAATGGGATAGAGATATGACAGGTATCATAGGTGAAGGGACATTTTGAATTCTAGAGTATCCTTTGTTTTTTGTTACAGTCATCAGAATAGTTAAGACTATAGCTTGGTTTCTGGTGTCCATTTCTAAATAGAGGGTGGATACAGTGACATGAGGGAGATAATGTATCTTTGGAGTTAACAGAATGCTGTGGTGACACATGATAAATGTCCTGTCTACTTTTGGTTCAAATGTGGCTCATCTGTTCCCCTCCTCCCTCTGTGTTTCCTAGTCTGAAGTCACCCAAATTCAGGGTCTGGGTACTGCTGAGCCCTTGTAAAAGGGGAGGTTACTGATTGATGCCAGGCTCATAAGTGTTAAGCAAAATGTTTCTCCCAAGAGTCTGATCACGCACTATGAAAACTTATGGGAGTAGATTTCAACTCTAGTTTATAGCTGTAATTTCTCCAAAATACTTGGCTTTCTTTCCTTGCAAGTCTCCCATCTTAAGGCTGATCACTTCAACTATTAATTCAAACTGAAATTCTGGCCAGCTATGTCTGCTTCTGGAAAAGGGAAGGAGAAAGGAAAATAACTGAAACCTCAAATAGAGGATTCACTTCCATTATTGAATTTTATAAGGTGATATGTGGCATATAAAAGTCCGTATTGGTAGCTTGGGATCACATGCTTGTGTTTCTGCTCTCTCTCATCTGGAATAAGCTTGGACTATCTGTGTTATGGTTTGGACTGGAGACGGTTTTTCCCTTTCTCTTAAATTGGTGACTACAGGATGTGGCAGTTCTGATTATACCGAAAATTGCTGTAATTGTTATCAGGCAATAAACATTCAATATATTTTTGTAAGATGTAGAGCTTAGTGGAAGCTTTCCAGTATTTGAGAAAATAACTGGAAGCAAATTGGTAAGGGTACAAATTGAATTTGGACTTTGAACACTGCAAAAGTTGGCCTGCCTTATTCTGTTAAGAAACTGAGGATTACTGTAACACTCACAGCAATGCAAGACATGTTCTCAGCTAAGAATTAATATGAAAGTCTTTTTCGTATAAAAACACATTGCAAGTAGTGCAGGAATGCATACCTGTCACAAGCATAACTGCTGTACAGAAAACAGAACAGGAATGTGAATTAAACGTCTTACAAAGGACATAATTTTCCTCTTTGGTTCTCTCATAGGCCATATATGGGCAACTTTTATCAAATGGACCTGCAATAAAAACGCTGTGTTGTGCATTCACCTTTATAGCAACCAAAAAAAAAAAAAGGTAACGCTTGTATAATTTGGGTGAGAGGTCTTATTTATTACTCTGAAATGATAGTACTTTTTAAAGTACTCCGTATGTGTAGATGGGAGTGAAGATTCTTAAGTTGTTAACATTTGATCTCCTGTTACAATTAATCAGATCCAGAATGTAGCTTAAATAATGTGTTTATATAGTGTTGTCTAAGACTTTTACTTATAGCCTTGCTTTGAAACTGTCCGTGTTGAATGGGACTAAATATAGGTGCACTCTTTTTCCTTTTGATAAAACACATTTCCACCGGATATTCTTCTTACTTTATTTTAAGAATTGATGATTTTAGAAAAAGTAAAGCTAATTCAGAAATCCTGTAAGCATTTTA
Source organism: Nycticryphes semicollaris (assembly GCA_013400055.1). Taxonomy (NCBI): domain Eukaryota; kingdom Metazoa; phylum Chordata; class Aves; order Charadriiformes; family Rostratulidae; genus Nycticryphes; species Nycticryphes semicollaris. Next base: position 105,313 of record VXBJ01005625.1, read on the forward strand.
TCGGCCTAGTAATGCCCATAACTCACTCACTTGAAACATTGCAGGATGGGAATTAGGTTCTTGGATTAAAAAACTCCCTTTTAAAATAAACAGGAGGAAACAGAGGGGAGAGACAGAAGAGTGTAACTTGTTTAACATTTAACAAGTCTCTTGATCCATTTTCTGGATCAGTTGTTGTCCTTTTGAAGATAAAAGCAATTACATTAGATATGGGGGTGGTTTTCATGCACCAGGAGTTGAGAGAATTTTGGTTCTTTACAGAAGCAAGAATGTGAATGCTTGGCTCTGCCTCTAGGGTGATTTTTTGACCATTTTTCTGCGTACATCTGGGAGAAATCCAGACCTCACTGAAATCCGTGAGACTTTGCTCACTGCTTTTAACAGGGCCAGGATTTTGTCTGTGAATGTTCAAGCTTTCAGTCACTGGCCAGCTCCAGTGGAGCTACAGTTAAGCTTTTCTTTTTTACTACTGCAAGTTGCCTCATCCTGGCCCTAGACTACAAAATGACTCCCAGGAAATTTTCTTTCTGGAAAGTACATCCTTGATGATCTTAGCATGGAGTCTTTTTAGCTGGAGTGCACCAATATTTTGATGAAAGACTGGGGGCCCAGTAATAACGTTTGAACATTTGCTGGGAGGTGGATTATATTAGGCTGAGTTGGATCAAAGTGCTGTCTTTTAAATCTTGGCCAACCCATGGGAAGCTTCTGCGTGGGATCCTAATATTAAATAGAGGGCCTCAGTCCATACTGGGATCTCTGACAATGCTGTAACAAAACTAGCAGTCATAACAGATCGTGTAGGAGAGGAGATTTGAAATCTGTGGGTCTCTAATGGAACGAGGGTTTGCTTTATAACACCTCTGCGAGGACAGACAGACACACACAACTGATGCAAATTTATTCAGTTTGGTCATCTGACATGGGCTTCTCTCCAAAATGGCTTGAAGAAAACAATTTACAAAAGTCCAATCGGAGATGCAGGAACTTAAGATATGTTTTTCAGAGTATTTATAGTGTTTAGACCTAACCTTATTGCAGACTGGTGGATCTCAAGATCCTTGATACCTATATCGTGTCTGAAAAATGGATCTAGAAACCAAAGTAATCTATCTACTGCTATCTACTGCTAAGCAAAGGTAAAGAGGTGACTCAGTGTTCATGTGCATTGTTTGTGTCTGACTTCTGGGCTCCACTTTTTGGAAGAGAAATTTTCAGTTTCAAGGTAGGTACCAGTAGCTACCCCAGACACTGAATTAGGGTGTCAAAGAATGGCTTTGCAGAAGGTGACTGAGAGATGAGATTTCCATTTGCCTACCAGGCTGCTGTTCGGTCACTGCCCGAGATTCAGATGTGGGATTCCTAGTTAAGAGGTCTCTAATGAGGTTGCTGGAGATACTTGGGAGGCCAAGGTGACCTGAGAACAGGTGGGTCAGGCAGTGCCCTGCCCACTCAACCTGCTCACAGCACTCATGCCAGTAAGTTGTCCCAGTTCAGTTTGCCTTCCCTCTACATACTACTGGGCTGCTGTCTTTTCAGGTCTAACCCAGAGATTGTGGATTGCTTTCTCTGGATTGTTTTAAGGAAAACCGAGGTTGAATGAAAAGTGAATTCAATAAATCCCTCCCCTGTGATATATCTTCATCGGAAGAGGAAGCTGTCTTCCCAGACAACTCAAATATCATCATTCATCACAATAGTTATATTCGGATTTCAAGTTACCGTCCTAACATGGTTATAAATCTGTTTCACAGTCATCTAGTGGCTGCGTACTAGGGTAATGTTTCCCAGAAGTTTCCACTAGTCATAGTATGTTCCATAATTTTGGAGAATTATGTAAAATTTTGTGATTGGTTGTGCTCTCATTTTCTTATCATGCATGGTTACTGGAGAGCATAAATAAGTGGTGGTATGCAGTTTTTCTGATAATAATTGAAAAAGTAATTTTAAATTATACTGACTATGGAACAAGGTAAAATACCTTGGAAGTTTTGTGTTTTGGGTTTTTTTGTTGGTTTTGGTTTGTTTTTTTTTTTTTAAAGAGCAAAATCTTAGAGTGGTGTTGTGGTTTCAGCCAAATTTACCCAAAACAGATTGACAGCTGGATCTTCCTCCCTCCAAAAAGAAAGAAGAGAAAGAGATGAGGAGATTTATGAGTTTAGAATTAACTACTTTATTAAAGTATTAATACTAAAATTAAAACAAACAAAAGGAAGAAAATAATGAAATAGATACAATATATACAAAACCATATCAAGCTCCCAGGATGATGATCACGTCACCAGCAGGCTTCGGGAAAAGTCCCAGACTGGACTCAGTGACTGACAGGAGCTGGATTCCAGCTCTGGAGCCAGGAATGCTCAGACTGGGGTCAAAGGCAGATGAACAGACAGGGTCCTCCTCAGACGTCGGCCACTGAAGAAAGAAAGTTGACTCTTTGATCACTCAGCCTTTATACTGAGCATGATGGGGATGGGATGGAATACTCCAGTTGGTCAGTTTTGGGTTCCCTGTCCCATCTACTCCTGCCCACAGGTGTGACCCCGTTGACTCTTTGATCACTCAGCCTTTATACTGAGCATGATGGGGATGGGATGGAATACTCCAGTTGGTCAGTTTTGGGTTCCCTGTCCCATCTACTCCTGCCCACAGGTGTGACCCCTCTATGCTTTTCTGCTTCTGACCCTCCAACGGGGCAAATAATGAAGTTCCCTGGCCTTGGTTATTCTAGCAATAAGTATAAGCAAGGGCCTCTCTGCACACCATTTCTTGGGATAATCAGGTCTTACCCAGTGAGAATGATCAGTTTCTGAACAATGTGCTGTTCATTTCAGTTTGGTTAGTGAGAAGAGGCCCAGCTAAAAAAGTAAAAATTATAAAACAGAAAATTGGTTTGTTTTACCTCAAACCAGGACAAGTGGGCAGTATTTAACCTACGGTTTTCGGACAGTCTAAGATAAGAAAAGATTTAGAGTTCTGAATATTCTGTGTGTGCAAAATTGTATATTTAAAAAGTAAGCCTTCAAGAAGACATGTAATTCACCCCTACTAGCTTCCTCTCAAAATTGGTAATATGTTTTGGATTAAATGTACTCAAACAATTTATGCGTCTGCAGAAACTACTCCAGTCTCCACCATGTGTTGCTGGTTTGCCACTCCTCTGCCATTCAAGTCTCAAGTCTGATGCAGTAAATAGAAATGTTATTTTTACTTTCCTTGGTCTCTGTGCAGCTTACCAGCCTGCTGTGTGTTAGCCACACAAGTAACTCCGTGGCAGGTCAAAAGGAAAGTTGGCAACTTTACAGCTAGGAGACCTCTCTGCAAACACCATAGACTATTCCCGTCTCTTTCCTGGATGGCATTGGAGTTTCCTGGTCCTTGTGACTCCTGTGGCTTTTCTCCTCCTCTGCCGAATCTCTTGCCTGCGTCTTGGGCTTCTTAGTCCCACTGTTCCTTCACCTACAAGAAGAAGCTCATGGCAGGTTTGTGAGGGAAAGCAAAGCCCTGCTTGCCAGTGGACAGTGTGTCTCAGATAAAGGAGCGAAGGGTGTGAGGTGGCTCAATATACTAGTCCAGGAGGGGTTTGCTGGAGCCTGGAAAATCTAGCTCGTCCAGACTGGCTCTGCTTTCCTTTCACCCCCTCCTGTGAGTAATGCAAGTTGTTTATTTCTTCATCCTTGCCTTTGCAGGGAACAACTAGGCGTTCATTTCTCTTCCCACCTCCTCCTCTCCTAGGCCTCTCTTTGTTCCTTGTAGAAGCGGAAAGGGACATGGGAAGGGAAAAACTGTAAAGAAAAACATTTTCACTCCTTTTCCTTGCTGGATCACACGCCAGCGGGGGCAGAACCAGATGAACTGCCTGAGCTCAGGGAAGAGCAGTGTGACAAGCAGAGTGAACGTCTCTCGGGCTGGGGCCTGCAGCCCGCCCCAGAACCTCTCCTTCTTCCAGACCCTGAGCAATGACAGCCCCTTGGCTGTTGGGTTGGATTCCTTTGCTGCCGCTCGTGTGTTTCCATATAATACCCTACTGGAGATTTCAGCTACAAGTGACTTAAAAATGATTTAGAACCTTAACTTCCTTTCCCTTTAATAGTTCTCTTCAGTAATTTTATCCTTCTGTTTTTACATTTCTATGTAATTACTGAAATAAATGTTTATTTGATAATTTACCATTTAAAGAGGAGTTTGAAAAGAAATTAATCTCATTAAATGGGAAGACACTATGTAATCTTCTCAGACATTCCAAGTTTCCTCTTAATATTTTACAGTCTTTTTACTATTTACTTTGTATCTCTTTTCTTGAAAGTGTTTATTTTGGGAAGGTCAAAACAAAATTCTCCCTATGTCTCTCATCAGCTGTAAGATGAATGCATACAGTTGGAACAAGTTCCATTGAAGCTCTCATGCAGAATAAACAAAGTCCTGACCAAAGGCTTGACTCATGATAGATCTTTAATGACTATTGTCATGAAAAAGTAGTTAACGTGTTCTCCCCCCAAAAAAGGGTGCAGCTTTGCTGCGGAGTCAGCAACACATCAAAATAGGGGCAACTGGGGGAGGCATCCAAAGAGTGAGGCTGATACGGAGCCAATGGGCATTGGAAAGAACATTAGTAGCCGTGTGTTCATTAAAAAGGGCGATGCAAGTGTACTGGGGAGGTCAACTATGTCACAGGAAACTCAGGGTCAGGCTCTTCAGATGGAATCAGCCTACAGAAGATGGGTATGACAGTAGGGTGTTGTAAGCGTGGAGTTACCACTTAAGCTTTTGTAGGCTGTGGTAAAGTGATTCTGCCTCAAATGTTCGTGTACTCTGTGGGGAATCTTTGGGGATTATTTTGGGAAAGGGAGGTTCGGTATTTCTATAGATGGAGCTAGAGAGCAGGGAGATGCCAATGAAATTACTGCACATCCTTATACAAAGCAGATCTGTTTCCACTGCCTTTCCTACTTGTGTGACGGTTAGCGTAACGCTTGGCAGTCAACAAACGCTGCATGCTGCTCTTGTCATCATGCGGTGGGGCAGGAAAACTGCTGACATAGAAAAGTGCAGACAAAATCGAGCAAAATGATTCATGGCTTGGAAGGCTCTGTGTCCTGGGGAAAGATTAATCAAAACTGGCCCAGAGAGCTCAGGGATAGTAATACGAATGCATATTATTGTAGTTACTGGGTGATAGAAAAATATCTTTGGATGAGTTAGGCCAGATTCACAGATGCTATTTTAGGAGGTACATTTATTATTTTTTTGCAGTTAAGAAAGGTCTCTCTTGTAAAAGTCTAATCGCCCTGTGAGTGAGGGCCTAGGAAACCCACGTTGTATAGTTTACATACCTGTGGTGGCATTCATGAACAGTACTAAGGAAGACTGAGTGGAAAGCCAAAGAAAATTACACTTTTAGGCCATTGCTTAGTAAAAGAAAGCTGCTATGAGAGCTGTGAGACAAGCTTATCAAAAGGAAATAAAACAATTTGGTCCTTAAGAGTGCAAGTATCTGAGAGTCATTCAGATTGTGATCTCATTCTCTGTGGCAGTGAAAAATCCACATTTCTCATTTTAATTTTAGTGCTATATGATCACTGATACATTTTGGAAGATGTGTATTTCTTGTTCTGTAGTGCTAATTAACTTTGAGATGAAGAAGGCAGTGATTGGAACAGTCTCAAAGTTTTGGTACAAGTTAGAAAAATAAGAGAGAAAACATCTGAGAGGAGGGAGTATTTTAGATTGAATTTCTAAGGGAATATATCTAATACAATCATTCCCTGAGTCCGATTAGAGATTTTTTTTCCAAAGAGACTTTTAAACTCATTGGCCAGTTTTAATGGAAAGCCACTGTTTTCTCAAAATTATGAAGTTCCTGTTTATTGTGAGAAAACTAGAGTGAGGAAAGAACGTTACTACACCTATGGAAGGAAAAGTTTCAGTGCACATATCCTGGCCAAGCAACTGACACACAGTGTTTGGAAATGAGCACGGTGTGTGCTGCCTCTTGCTTGACCTGAAGCTGATGGATCCAGGAGGTATGGGGGGGCAGTGTGGATTGCAGGGAGGGGAATTTATCAAAGGACTATGGAAAAGGGTCTTGGGCTGTTGCAGTTTGGAGGGGAGAATGATGCAAGCCACAAATCTGTAGGAAACTAGGCTTTATTAGTTCCACTGCTTTTGGAACAACTTGTTTAAACTTCCCTTGTAGGTAATTAACTTTCTAATGGCACTGTGAGATGGGCCACCTGCAGAACCCTTGGGTAGGGGGATTCACAAGCATGTATGGTTCAAAATAGGGCCTCATGGAAAACTAGGCAAAAGTGTGTTAGAATAATATTTACATTCAGTAGCATTAAGTACATCTGTTTGTTATTAGTAGGAGGCTGAACTGGCTAAAAATCTTCCACAAGAGAGTGACCCAGCAGCAGAAGGCCAGGTACCTCTAACAGCTTTTCTACAGCTACCAATACAGCTATTTTCAAAAGCATGACAAGATTTCCCTCTCAATGTCAATTTAAATATAAAGGAGATCAAGTTTTGATTACTGGAATGTAATGATGTTTCAGTTCTGTCCCTTTAAGCCTCTGGTTTTGTACTTACTTTCTCTGTTATGCCCATGTTTACATGGGTGCAAATTTTTCACAAAAACTAAGAGAATGCAGCCTTGGTTGAAAACTATGCAAGCCAAAGATGGTCAGCCTGTTTGAAAAATCAAGAGTGATAGATGACAGTCTTAAACCTAGTAATTTTAAAATTCCCTAGAATATTGTTCAATGGCGACAGACCATGAGATTTTTATTTGTGTAATTTAGTTTAGTACTCTTGAACATAACTGATGTCTAAAGATTACACACAAGGATTACTGATTTCTATGTAGTTGTGATGATTTAAGCTATCTGGAAATAAAGTTTATCTTCAAGAGGAAAATCTTTGGCATAACTAAGAACTGACTCTTGGTTTTTCAACCATATGTTTTAGATACATATTATGTATGTGTGCTTATGCACAAAACAGCATTAGAGAGATGGGATATTCATGTTTAGGGTTTAGGAATTCCACTGACCTTCAATTGAGACCATTGGGTTCAATTTCCTGTTTCACTATGGATTTGTTCATCATAAAATTTAGTAACCATGCCCCTAACTTGTAACTGTTGTCTGTTTGTTACGTATATCTCTTTCTCTATTTTATTTAGATTTGTAAGAGCCTGAAGGATAAGGAAGAACAGGCATTCTTTGTATGTGTGTGTTTATACATAACACACAGCACATCAAACCATGCAGACCCCCCACCTTTGCTAATCAACTCTTTCAAATCTGGAATATCCACAAGTTGCAGAGAGATTTCTGAAAGTTGTTGTTGCAAACTCTTCTTAACCACACATAACTGTTATCTTTCCTCTAAATTATTAAAAACCTCTCCATTCAGCCCCTCTGCAGGTTTTAGATTCTCACTCACTGTCAAGGACTGTCCTTCTCTCTGGTCTAGTGCCTACTGTCTCAAAGCACTGAATATTTATGTCAATTAGTGATTTCTGGCCAGTCTATATCTTAAATTGTCTTGAAGGTGTAAATATGCCTAGACTTTATGTTACACCTTAGTCTTGCTCCTATACATTGTTGTGTTGTACACTCTTCGGGATGGAGGATCCTCAAGCTATTTTGTTTGGTTGTCATATTCGAAAGCCTGATACAAATGATAGAGCTCAGTTCTGCTGCCCCTCCACAGGAGGGGCGGGTTAGAATGTTATGTTGTTAGAATCTGTGATTCTGTAATTCCCTAGGGTGTGTGAGACAGCTCTATGGGACTGGCAGGCATCCTACATGAGCTCTGAAGAGCTCATGTGCCCCTGGAAAGATGTGTCCCTCCTGCTGGAGACCAACTGGGATACCCAAAGTTTCTCTGGTGGCACAGAGCACTTGTTTTCTTACCTCAAAATATACAAACAGATATTTATTAATTCTGTAGCTTGCTATAGTTATAACCCATCTCATGGAAATCATTCCTGAAGAGAAGAAAAAGTAAAAAGTCCTTGTCCTTTTGATTCAACCAAATCTGGAAGAAATCTATCCCAGTTATGCTCAAAGAGAAATGAGCACTGGGAAGTAAAACATCTCCAAAGAGAATTAACACAATAGCAACAGATGTCAAGAACTGCGTGTCTGGAGCTTAGCAGCAGGAGTAACCACCTTATCATGAGGCTCAGAGTGTTGTTTTGTGGTTTAGGAAAAGCAAGTAGGTATGACCAAAATGACTGTCCTTTGGGAAGATGGAGTCAAAGGGCACATGCTTGAGAGCCACAAATATGAGCTATTCAGAAAACAAACAAAGACCTCCAAACGAAAACTTGCAGGTGACTGAAAAGGTCACCCTGTGAAAAGCACAAAGAATGAAGCAAAGGAAGGTGATGAGGTGTGTTTGAAACAGTGGCCTCATCTCCTCTGTAAGTGCACTAGATGAGGAGCATTGTGGGTCAGTAGATCCCATACTGATGTTGGGATCCTCCAAGCTCCTGCAGTCTGCATGAGGCCTTGGGGCACAGCTGCTTATTTGATGATTAGTAATGTGGGTAGGTAATGTGTTCAAAATGTGTTGGTTTCTTGAACTGTGCTATTTAAACAGTGCAGAATGGCAAGACTTTGAAACAAATCTTAACATTTTATAAGCTGTGTAGCTGCCTGAAAAAAGGAAGCAAATATACACTCAAAAATAGGAGACCACCTACCTAAAATGCAACCCTTCAAATAAGACAAGAATTTCTTCAATAAATTTAAAAGCAAGCAGTGAGTCACGCTTTTTCTTTTATAAATTTTTGAGTAGTGTGTTTCTTTTGAAAGTCATTTGGTATCAGAAAGGCATGGACCTGATTTTCCGCTTTGTCGTACTAACTCCTATTAGTACAAAGTAGGTAGATTGCTCATTCCTGCCAGCTGAAAGCTTCTTTCCTGATGTTGTGCTCTCTGATACCAGCTCTAAACAAGTGCTGCTGCTTGTTTCCTGTAAGACCTTTTCATGCCTGCGTGAAAGCTGAAGGCTCTGCTGAAATCAGACATCCTTTTTCAAACCAAGTTTTATATAAGATAAACTGTGTTCCAGTCAGACCTATCAGGCCTGCTCTAGTATGCTTGCTTTTCAGTGTGCTCATTTCTTGTCCTCCTTCCAACTTTTCTCTCTCTCTCTTCCTCCCCCACCCCCTTCTTTTTTCCCCACCATTCTCATTCAGTTACAGCTACTTTGATGAATCCTATTTTGTTATGTGTGGTCACTTATCTGTTGCAACCCACTTACTGGCTTCCACACGTTGCTAAAATGTGTTTGGAAGAGGGGATTAAGTTACTGTTTCTAGCTGTGAGTTTGTTTGGTCCCTTGGACACGTTCACTGGGAGGTGAGATCTTAAGAGTCCATACAGAGCCTTCCAACTGCAGATATTCTATTTTCTTTCCTCACTGTGGGGGGCCTCGCACAGGCTTCTCCTGTGAGCCCTGCTGCAAGGAAATGCATGTAGCATCACAGCTTTACTAGAGCAAAGTGAAATCTCTCCAACCCAGCTTCTGGTATTCGCTGCCTTTGGAATGTTACTTGAGATGCCTCCTTCCAGAGGTAAAAGAGAGAAATGGGCATTGTGAAAAGTCTCTTAAAGCCATTAATGACCATTGCAGGGAACCTTTCTTGAATAATTCCTGCCAAAATTGGTTCAGTAGGTGAATCCCATGCTTGCTTTCATTTGAGTTAAAATTGGGGAATCAGGAATTCAATTAGGATGTTTAGGTATGAGTGATCAAAATTCCACAGCTTCCATTTTCCCCTTTTTAATGGATGTCCCTATTAGAATTATTTCCTACTAATTATAGTGCTTCTTTGAGAATGTAAGTGTTGTAAGCACTGACTAGGTCATGTTTTAGTCAAATCTGTTCCCTTATGAATGCTGTGACTGATTTAGGTCCTACTCTTCCTTATCAGCTTTTTGCTGATGCCTTCATATGTCCAGTTTTTGTACTTGAGCACATTTGGGGAAGATGACTTGTGTTTCTTAGCAGTTCATAAAAATAAACAACATGCAGTGAGTTTGTTTTTGTACAAACAGGGATATTTACATTATACAGTTCTGTATAATTGGCTTTGGGCACATCTGTGGCTGTGAAGAGTTAAGGCAGAAGCAGAGATGAAGAATCTGTTTAATCTGCTTGATTATTTCAAGCCAAGTAAATATACCTAAGGAGCACAGAAAAGAAAAGACAACTCTCGGGTCCCCCACCCAGTGGTGTTTTCCATGGATTGTGCACCATGCCTCAAGGATCAGCAGCGTGGCCACATGTCGCAGTAGGAGAACCACCTTCACGGACAAGGGTAGGATTATGCATGACATGAAGTTGTGTAGGTCTGTCCTTTCTACCCTGTTTCAAATAGAGTGCTCTTCTGGTATTTCTACAGCTGTGTTCTTCCAAGACCCTTGGAAGAATACATTAATTTCTTTTGCATGATGTTGCATGAGACTGAACTCAGCAATTTCCCAAGACCTCTGGTAATGGAATTATGACATTAAGAAAAAAAAAACAAAACAAGGGAAGCTACTGTTTTCTTTACAAATGCTGTATATGATACAGCAATAAATGGATGCTAACGAAATGGAAACCAGTGAATTTAGTCTCTGCTCTTGAGTGGTAAAGTATCTGCGTATTTATAGCAGCATTTTATCTGAAGAGCTGGGTATGATTTGATGGAATATGCAGTGGCTGCCTGAAACTGCTGGGCACCCAAATAACTGAACAAGCATGTAATGAATTTGAATGTAACTTTCACATCTAGGACTGTGTATGTACAGGCAATTACTTGTGTGAACACACAGAGGAAAACAGAATGTAATGCCTGCTAGGCAGCCAATAAACTTGAATTATATCTTTCTGTTTCCCTCAGCCAGGAAGTCACCCAGCTATTTTTAAATCTGTATCCATGAACTTAGTCAGACATAAGGCTCTTTCTTGAGGAAAAAAAGGACAGGAAAAGATGTAAAAGATCTTGATATTTCCTCCCCCTGTTTATCTCTTGCTGCTTCTCTCTCTCTGTCAGAGGTTTTACAGGTTTTTCCAGCCTAAGGGCAAGAGTCCAGGAGTTCTTTCCAGAAGTTCTGAACTTTAAAGGGGTCCCTATATAGCAAGTAGGCAATCAGTGAATCTTTCACTCAAGTGTTTTTACTGCTGATATGTTGTCCACCTCTTGGCAAGTTCCTAGGAAATTTGATAATATTTAGATACTACAGGGTAGTGATGATAGTCAGATGACAGCAGTTTGTCACTAGAATTGTCACTGCTCTCTGGTGTACTAGACCATGAGGAAATATTGGTATATAAATTGTTCTCTGTCAGCTGCATTTTGCAAATGGAAAAATGAAGATTGAAAGATTTGATCTCTTAAACTTTTCACATTGTGTCCAATCCAGAGTTTTCCTTCTGTTTTTTGCTGTGAAAGAAAGCTGACCAAGTTAGTTAAGACCCTGGGCTTTAATTTGGACAATAAAAAATCAACCTGACAAAGCCTAACCAAAAGCAAAACTGGAGGACTTTCCCATGACTTGCATAGAGGTTTACCTGTATCTTTGTCACAGCACAGCCATTCACACGGGAAGAGCTTAAACTGTACTTTCCAACACTCCAGAGACCCTAGTTTTAGTGATAGCTTGAATCCTCTGTGTTCTCTCTCATCATATACCAAATGAAGGGTCTGGGAAGTTCCTGGATGCTCTCAGTACTTCAGGAGTGCTAGTCAACGTCAAAAGATCTTGCCTGAAAGCAACAGCCCTACTCAGTAGGTGTTTCTGCTGGACTACTACATTGTGATTATTCTCCTGTGCCTGGCTTTCACCCTCTAGAATATGGAATGGGAAAACACCCCATTAAAAGCTCAGTTGGAGAGAGTTATGAAGCCACTCTCTACCCAGTCCGCATATTACAATGACTAGCTGCAAATCTGTAAATCTGAATTATGCTATACAGTATTACACTGTCAGGCATGACAAGGGAATCATCTGACTCCTAGAACAACAGTCTTTTAGCACAGTAATGATCCCAGAACCTCAAAAAAAAAAAAAAAAGTCATTAAATCTTTTTAGGTGTGCTCATTAGAAATGGTTAGATAGTCTGAAATATACAAAAGTTAAAATAATTAAGAATTAAGAAGTTTCTGGTGAAATGCATCAGAAAATTCCAGCTTGTGGAAACAGAAGATGACTGTTAGAAAAATACAGTTAAGTTTCTCCTAATGAGAATTTTTTTAAAGAAGAGCTTTAGAATTGTTGAAATATCCTTCTGGAAGCAAATAAATCCCTTTTTCAGAAAACCTTTTATTACAAAATTTTAATGTGTACTCTAAGTTCTCTTGATCTGAGTTTTTGTTCTGATTTGGGATGGAAAAGAATTCAAATTACTGAAAAACATTTATGGAATAATAAAACAGACTCAACATAGTTGTTTTGAATGGCCAAGATTGTAGATCTTTTGATGAGTTAAAAAATGAGTTTTCCTTTCAAGCAGGCTGAGTTACCATGTCAGATTTCTTTATGTATGTTTCATAATTCTATTAAATATTTTAAATGAAAAATAATGAATTCTAACAGACATGTTCATTTTAATGTTGTTAATTTCCTACCAGCAACATAGAGAAGTTTCTTATCACTAAGTAGCAGTTATTAATAGCTGTGGAAGGATGAGATATGTGCTAGTTTTGCAGTTTTCTTAAGGATTATTTTCTAGGTATGCAATCACTTAAATATCTGTACTAAATGAGTGACCATAGTTTAGTAGCGATCCATGTTTGTCCTACAGGTAAAACTCTCTAAAAGCCAGCAAAGAAATTGGTGTAGTCATTGGATACAAGCTGTCATATTTCTGCATGTTGTAGAATTTCTGTTTTGGTCTGGATTTGGAATCATTTATGAGTAATTCAGTAGCTGAGTAAATCCAGGAGATGTTCTCAGTATTGTGTATCCCTGGACAGAAGTAACTGAAAAATATGTACCTGTTAAGGAAATTAAATATTAGTTATTTTTATGAAATCCACGTTTCTCATGTAGTTACCACATGTATTACCGATATCGATAAAAACTTTAATATGTTTCGGTTCTTAGTGCATTGCATATTTTAAAAAAAAATAGTCTTCTTTTGCCTTCCCATGTGATGAGGTCTGTCAGGACCAGTCCAGCATTAGAAAGTTGGTTGATGTTCTGTTTAAGAAGCAAAGTAAATAAAACAAAATCCTTGGTGTGGCTACCTCTGCCATGTTCTCTTGGAAGGCTCCTAATTGGACAGAGGTGCCCTCTGTCCACGCACAGGGCCTGGTGACCAAACACACGTGGGGAATTAATTCCTGCAGACTTTATAGCCACCTCTGCACAATAACAATAAATAATGAAATAAATGCAGAGCGCTTTTGCTGGTTGGTTCTCAAAGCGGTCTACAGACCACTTAAACAGTAGCGCATTGATTTTTCTCACCCTTGGAATACAGCAATCCTGGGCTGCCTCTTAAAAGCACGTAGCAAAATTATACAGTGTTTGGGGTGGGAATTAAAACTTATGGTAAAACTGCAGGTTGCAAAATATAAGAGTTATATGACTATGCCTGTCTTTTTTCATGTATGTCTGTTGGTGCTGTTCAGAGACAGAAATCTGCAGAAAATGGCTATTTTATCAATCTTTAGTCAAGGAACTTCTCTGGCTCTTCCATGATTACCTTCCTTTTCATTTTTTAATTTTTTTTTAATTTTTTTTTATTTCTGAACTTATTACAGTGTATATCTGCAGTCTTATCAATACCAATAGTTGAACTGGACCAAGACTGGAAAAGCAGTTGCAGTATTGTTGGCCAAATCTGTTAATTTTGTCAATCTAGTTGGATACCAGTAGCAAAGAGACAGAGGAGGGGAACTCCAAATACACCAGGAAAGAGCCCAATCCCCAGCTGTGCTTGGATGGCCCACATTGAAGTCCACACTTTTGATACCTAAGCTAGGCTGATGGAAGTCGGTCTGGGCACGCTTCTCTCTTCTGTGACCATGCTTGAGAGCACACTGGGCAACCTGTCCCCTCTAAGGTTTTGAATATGTATCACAGATAGTGTTGAACTCCTTTATAGATGTTACTCAAGTTGTCAGCCCTTTCTGGGAACTTGGAGCTATCGGTCAAAAGGACTTAGTCATTATGCTTTGATCCAAATGTATTTGCTTGCATTTGCTCAGATTATATGCAGGTGATTTTCACTAGAAAATTCTGGCATCTTTTGGTTCTTCCACATCTACCTTAATGTTTCTTTTCACTGAGGCCGGAGATGCAGCGATTATTTCCCTAGGTTATATTTCTCTTTTTCATGTGTGTGTGTGTGTGTGTGCATACATATCTGTCCCAATTATTCAGTTTATAGGAAGACTTCCCAGTTTGTTTTTCAAAACTCTCTTGCTAACAGTAACAAGTAATATTACCTAAGCTCTCTAAAATCTGTATTAAAATTTTGAATTTGAGTGTTTTATGATTTCTAGTACTAAGCTGCCCCACACCACCATGGTCTTCGTTGGCTCCTCCCTTGTTTATAGGAAACTGATGGAAAAAGATTACAAACTTTACTATGTTTTTATTTTTTAAGAATTAAGGGGAAGAGAGTGTCAAAGACTGAGCAGTCTTTCTTTTTTTTTCTTCCTGTTTGTGTTTTCATAGCCCTGAAAGAATATCCTTGATAATAAAAGCTCTATCATTGAATGTTCAGAAGTAATAAATTATAGACTAATACCTCAGATAAAAGTGCAAGATATTATTGATTTCCATTCCAGCAGTTTAAAGATGCAGGGTTTGGGTGGTTTTCTTTTTTTCTCTCGTGGTAAGCTCTAATGACACACTGTTAGAGGAACTACTGTGTGTTCAGTAGTGAGGAATGAAGCTCTAAAGGTCTGGAAGTTTGAAAAGTTCAGATGCCTCAAAATGCTTGGATTCCTCTCAAATTTTTTTCTTCACTGTATAAATCTACCACCCAGCTGTCATCCTCTAAGGAATTAGCAAAAGAACATATTTATAAGACAAATCGTTTAGCCGATGGAGAGAAATATGTTAGCAATATTTTTTTGATTCACATTTGAAAGTAGAATATTTCTTCCATTGCAGTCAGAAGTCAGGGCTGCTTGTAGGTTCTTTCCAGCAGGCTTACAAAAGCCTTTTTCTTTCTGTGGGCATTTCGCCACACCACTGTGGGCTGTGATCTTGTCAGTTCTCATAAGCTAGTAACACCAATGGTAACAAAATACTTTCCCTAGTTATAGGATGTACGTTTCCATGAATTGGTTTGGTTCATCTCACATATGAAGTGTCAAATCTTTTTTTTTTTTTTTTAAAAAAAAACCCCCAAACCTATGAAGAACACTGGAGGAATTTTGAGCAGTTTTCTCGCTGGTAGAAGCCAGTCAGGCGAGGAGAAGACTTTTCTTACAGGCTAAAACGTAACGGCTAAACCCGTTGGGCATGGATGTAACCTGGAGGGCTGGTAGCACCTTTCTCTGTGGCTCTTCTGGCGAGGCAAGCTGACTAAATCAGACAGGATCAGACCTAAAGCCTGTAAATGAGCTGGTAATTCACAGTACAAGATTTTGCATCTTCTGCAATGCAACCCAGCATCTGGGGTAATAACACCAGAACAGACAAACTGAACGGGAACTCTCCCTTCTTTGCTATATAAGCAATTATCATTCAGGTTGGATTTAAAAGGGCTTTACAGCCTGAGTCGTTTATACAATGTGTTAATGTGTATTACTTCTCCCGCCACAGAAAGCCAGCCACTTAACGGACTGAAACATGGCATCGGTTCAACAGCGTGTAGCAGCAAACTGCGGCACAGCCGGCCGGCACCGAGCGCAGCAAACGTCTCTGGCTGAAGCAGCCTGGAGAGCCGCAGGAAGGGAACATTTAAAATTGCACAGCATGTATGGCAGGATCAGACCTGCCACTTGAGGTGACTTGCGGCAAAAAAAGCGACCAAACAACCAAAAAATTCCCCGGGGTTGTTAGTGATCAGTGATGGGAAAGAGCTTAGATGCCAAGCCTCGCTTGGAAGATGGCACCACTAATGCTGGGGCTGTCACCGGCACCGCAGCGTGGAGATGTATGGCTGTTGACTCAAAAGAAAAAGAAACTTTTGAACATGTCGCCAGCGCTGCCAGCGAGAGCAGCTGGGTTTTCTCCTCATGAGTAGACCCTGCAGGCATAAGGAGAGAGCAAAATTGGAGTTCCTCTGGCAACTCTATTTTCATTTTGTAATATTTCAATTGATGGTGCTTCTTTGAATAGGCAGTTATTAGAGAGAGAGAGAACTGCATTTGCTGCTCTGCAGCAATAGGTCTCTCTTCCTGTGAAAGCAAAGCATTATGAATGCAAAAGACTTTTCTTGCTAGCACTGTTGAGAGGATGGAAGTTCTGGTGGGAAAACTTCCAAGTGAAACTTTGGTTCACTCAGCTGGAGTGGCACAGTCTCCATACTAACAGCGCCTTTTTTTTTTTTTTT
>VXBJ01005625.1:127610-161983 GCA_013400055.1 Nycticryphes semicollaris
CTCCAGAATTGGATGTAGAAAAGCCCAGTTTTTGTCTTTCCCTATATTTTGAAGTTATTTTGACTCAATAATGCTTCATTATTGATGTGCAAGAGTATTTGCATATTGTTTCCTCTCACTTCCAAAAATCCAAAATTCTTGACTTGTACAGAATTTTAAACGCCTGCTCGTATATTCTCTTTTAAAGTATTTGAGACTGTGAGTCACAGTATTTTGTCAACAATTGATTTTGTAGGTCAGTTTCAATTTACTCTTAGAATACACAATGAGGCAACAGCTTTGAACTGCTTGGCTCACTATGCCAGGTGTGATACAGAACCATATATACTAACCTTTCATAGAATCATGGGATTGTCTAGGAATAAAGGGACCTTTAGAGATCATCTAGTCCAACCATCAACCTAATTCTGATAAAAAAACCCCATCATTAAACCATGTCATTAAGCACTACGTCATCCTGTCTTTTAAATACCCCAAGGGATGGTGCCTCAACCACTTCCCTGGGCAGTCCATTCTTATGCTTAATAACCCTTTCAGTGTTAAAATTTTTCCTGATAGCCAATCTGAATCTCCCCAGTGCAACTTGAGGTCATTTCCTCTTGTCCTTCACCTGTGACATGGGAGAAGAGATGAACCCCCACCTCTCTACAACCTCCTTTCAGGTAGTTGTAAAGAGCGATAAGGTCTCCCCTCAGATTCCTTTTCTCCAGGCTGAACAACCCCAGCTCCCTCAGCCTCTCCTCATAAGACTTATTCTCCAGACCCCTCAACAGCTTTGTTGCCCTTCTCTGGACCCATTCAGCACATCAATGTCTTTCTGAGATACTTCTGCTGCAGACATCCACAATGATTATACCTCATTGAATACACAAACATCACTAGACTGAACATTTGGGGCCTTGAAGGTAAAAACCCCTACAGATGTCATATTTCTCATCAGGTTTCTCATTTGCCTTCCTGATACAGTACAAAGTCTTCAGACATGACTGACTAAACTCTCTATGTAAATACAGTCTTACTTTGGGAGACAGCTACTCTAAAATTGAGAAGGTTGATTGCTGATATATTTGGGGATCAGGGAAATAGTTCTACACTCTCTAGAAAGGCACATCTACATTAGTAATTTAGTGTCCTGGAAGAGTCCTTTTGGTGCAGAGAGCCACTCTCCTGAAGGTAATGTGTGTAATGAAAGTTGTGCTATGAACTGAAATACAGCAGTCTGTGATGGGACAGCACACCATGTCTTATACTGTTTGTATGTACCTACAGAAGTCATACGCAGATTGAACTTTTTAACCACAAAGTTTATAAACCTTAGTGAGAGCTAACAAATTAACTATTAATGAATAATTGCAACCACTGCGAGTCTGGTCTGAAAAGCTGTTAGCGTTTGTGAATGAAATATGGAATATTTCTTGGGAGTAAAAAGTTATTTTTCCCGTTTTCATATATAAATGTCATATCTAAATGTTCTTAATCTTTCTGGCAAAAGTGTTTTGTGAGAGATTAGAAAGAAGGCATTTGAGGTGAGTATGGTATGCTTCATGCAAGAAAAATCATGGAGCAGATTGAAGCTGTGGATGTGTCAGAAAGTTCATCCCCCTGACTGGGAAGCTGCTACTCAAACTTTCTGGGGAGTATCTTTTTCGCTGTCCTGACCCCTCTTCCCAAGTCTGGCATTTGGCTTTATAGCACATTGGTCACTTCTTCAGCCAGCATTTCCTCAAACGTTTATAGCTTCACTTTAAAGGTGGAATTCTCATCCTGAAGATGATAATCCTTCATCATGTAAAATGACCATGCTGTAATAAGATCTTCTTGCAGGGTGCAAATGTGTTATTAGGTGTCAGTGTGCAGGCTCGGGTCATCCACCAGCTGTTATTCCGCACAGGTTGTATTTTTTTGCAACATTTGGTGGAACATTTCAGGACTGCGGGATTATCTGAACCAGATGTGAAAAGCCATCTCCCTGACACAAGTGTGCAATTAGTCATAAGTGATTACCCATGACCCCTTATGTGCAAGGGGAGGGAAACTTAGGGTTAACTGCTGTCTGCACCTTAGCTGAAGAGGACTATAAAAGTTCCTCTCTTTTACTTCTCAGACTTCAGCCAGTTATCTGCTTGTTCTTGCTTTTCAGATTTTTCAGGGACATGTAAACCAGGAGAAACCTAGAAACCTGAGTCTGACTTGAAACACCCTAACAGAAAGTAATTGAGAAAAAGACAGAGTCTTACTTTTTCTGTGCTTTTCTCTGTTGTTGATAGTTACAAAGTCAGTGTAGTATCACAGAACTTCTCACTATTTGAAGGGACCTAGATCTTTGGCCCAAGGGCAAGGAACAAATTAAGGACCTCCCTCTGGCTAGATAACCCCTCACGTTTGTATGGAGTAGGACTTTATTTTGAGTTGCCTCTGCCACCATCAGCTCTGGTATCATGACAAAGGGAGAGATATGAGACTGTCTTGGGGCTTTACCTGTCAACATCAACACCTTAATTCTCTCTGGAAACCAACAAGCAGTCAGCGCAATTCCTAGACCACTGCTTAAGAGCTAACACAGCCCAGCTTGGTGTCTGGATAGATCCCAGTGGCAGCTCTGTCCCTGTGTATCTGTAGAGCTCATAATACAGTGGGCTTCCTATGTCTGCTGAGATGTATGTTTGCTGACACAGTTGAATAGATGACTTCATAACAACATGGAAACCTCTGTAGAAATCCAGTTTTGTAGTTGCCATGGCATTGAAAACTGTGTGAAGCTTTTTATTGTTTAGAACCAAATGGAAATCTCAAATGCTTTTGGCAAACTACATGTTAACTTACGTTCTTTAGTTGATTAATGATTTCCCTTTGTAGGACTGGGGTTCATCTTTACCTCTCTGATGTGATTTTCACACCTGCTTTCCTTCAGTTATGGTTGTAGGCTATAAATTGGTCAAGGGTCTACATTTATTTATGAACAAAAGAGCCAGACCTCAAACACAGTGAAAGAAAAGAAAAGAAAAAGGTAGCTGGTGCTACATGACATTGAGCAGCAGGTGGAGATTTAAGCCCTCCCCAAGACTGCAAGCTGTTGTCACAGAAAGTAGTAGTAGTCAGTCAAAGATGTCTAAATCAAGTTGTCTTCTAACTGCTTTCTTCTCTTCAGCCAAAATTGCCTCAGACTTACCAACACAGAACCTTACTTGTTAGTTCCTTTCTGTGTCCAACACAGCTAATCAACAGCTAATGTGGACTCTGAGGATGTTGGGTAATCAAGGGGTACCAGCTGCTTTCATTGCATGAAAGCAGAGCTGTTCCCTGACCCTTTCAGAGGACCTATGGCCAAAGAGCCCAGGATAAAGTACATCAGCACAATTGCTTGTGACTGGAAAAGGAATAGGCCTTCACAATTTTGCTGTGGCTCGTAACCACCTAACAGCTGAAGCACTAGACTTTCACTCGCAGCCATGAGGATAGGTGCCAACACACCAGATCATATCTCCTACCCTATTCTGTTCATTAGCACACAGATAATTAGGGCCAGTGAGAGTTGTCTCATCACAGCTACTTTTGTGGACAGTGGAAATTTGGATTTTCTGGATGAAGTGATGGCTTCTTAAGAGTGGTGACTTTATGTTCCCTCAATGAGGTATTTAAAAGCTTTACCAGCCACCTCTTCTCCTTCACCAGTCAGAGCTGGGTACAAGCCACAGCTTGGCCAGTAAAGTCTTCTAGGCAGATCTGGGTTCCCAGGGCTGGCCTGGCTCAGACAAAGAAGCTTTGGCATTTCTCCCCTGGAGAAATTTTCCTTCCCTTCAACAGTGGTCAGTTCTTTCCAAATCTGCATGATTTTAAGTAAGAAGAAACATCTCAGTTTAGATTTAAGCCTTTCATCAGCTTTCTTGAAGGTTTTTTCCCCCCTTGAGTGCTTACCATCAAGGCTGGACTGCATGAAACACATTTACTTCTGAGTTTTCAAGCACTGCCTGCACTGTAAAATTTAATTGACATCAAGGGAAGGATATTTGTTGGTCAAACAACAACTTTTCAAGATTTATAGTTTCTATCACTCTTGGTTATGACCTTACCCTCCATCCCAGCCACCTCTCTCAGCATGCAGCTGAATTTTTCCAGTTTCATGGTACACTTGAAGTTCTTCAGAATTCAGTATTCATACCGAGTCCTGACAAAGCG
Source organism: Nycticryphes semicollaris (assembly GCA_013400055.1). Taxonomy (NCBI): domain Eukaryota; kingdom Metazoa; phylum Chordata; class Aves; order Charadriiformes; family Rostratulidae; genus Nycticryphes; species Nycticryphes semicollaris. Next base: position 131,787 of record VXBJ01005625.1, read on the forward strand.
TTGAGTGTTTGCCCGAATGTTCGGATAAATATTAGACCCTAGCATTGCCCTCCAGATGGAGAAAAAAAATCAAAACAACCTTTGGAGGTAAGGTCAACTTCATCCAATGCTTCCTTGTCAGCTGTGACAGCTCTGTCCCGACTGTAGACCCTCATCCTTCTCTGCAGCTGAATGGCTCTGGGTACAACCTGAGAAGAAGACAGACGAGGGTTGGTGACATCTGTACATGGACCCAGTCCCTAGGCAGCAAGTGAGATGCTGTTCCAGCAAAAAGGGATTAGCACGAGTGAAAGAGCTCTGGCTGTAATTTCCCTTTGGCAGCCTGGATACACGGTTAACTTTGAGTGTGGGAGCAGGTCCGTGGAAGCAAAACGGCCCGTTTGCCTCCTCGCAGTGCGATATGTGCTGGCTGGGGGATCAGCACTCTTGTTTGGATTTCTGAATCCCTGCCAGATCAGGGCATTTAGTTTGGACCATAAGAGAAAGAGAAGTTGTTCATGAGGCTCGGGTCCAAATTTCCGCACCATCTGCTGTGTTTGGAGATCAGTGTGGAGGTTTGAGCCTGCTGTAATAGTAGAGGGGAAAAAAAAGTAATGTTTAATAAAGTAATTAAATGAACAGGGAAAAGAGGGAGTAACCCAGAGGGTGTCCCTCCATGCTCTTGGTCATCAAAAATTAGGAAGGGAGTAGCACTAAACAGAGAAAAAGGACAGATAGGAGACAATGGAATATTAAAACCAAAGGTAAAATGAAGCCAGTTTTCAGTGGTATAGTGAGGGTGAAGGTGACCAGGCCTTGACTGATTACTCACTTGGAGTGAAAAGTTAAGACTAATGTCGTCTTGGGCAAATTCTGGTTGCAGGTGCTGGAGACTGAGATGGGAAAGGGGAGCATGGTAGCGCTGAGACCCTGGTCTTGCACCAAGACAATGTGAGCAGCCCACATCTTTTCCATGGGACTGCTCCTGAAGTTCTTGGTCTGAGCTCTTTGTGTGTCTGGCTGGAGAAAATCAGACTATGCCTGATGTGAAAAACAGTGCATCTGGGTGATGGGGCTGATTTATATAAACATACGACATTGCTAATGAATCTTGTCGTGATTAATTAAGATTGGAAATTGGAGCATTAGCAAGAAATGGAGTATAGTTATGTTTATTAGGAGAAAATATTATCTCTGTTACCGTTTTGAATCTCATTGCAGAAAATTGCCATCAGATGCAATTACTATACCCATTAATTTAATTGGAAAATAACTTTAAGAAGAAAGGTCTGGTGCTTCATAATAAAGGTGGTGTAAATTTTACGGTAGTTCTTAACAGCCAAAAAAGAAAAAGATTAATGGAAACATCTATATTTTATTGCATAAAAGCCAAATCAGGAGCAGAGTCCTGGATTTCCTTCTGAATGCTACTTCCCTATGTGGAATGATTTTCACTGTCTTTCCAAAAAAACTAGGAACGTGCTTCAAAATTTTAAGTTGCCAGTGTGGCGGCAAGAGTATTAAATGCCATTAAAGCCCTCTTAATTCAAAAGAAAAAGTAATAATATGTGCTGTCAAACCACAGAATGTAAATGATGGTTAAATCACCTGGCACTGTCTTTTTAACTCAAGACCTGCCACGTCTGAATGTGTGGGGTGGTTTTATTTTCCCATCTTGGGGCTGTAGCTTCTCCGTTCCCCTCTCCCCCATGTGAGTTTATTTTCCATTCTGTTTTTTTGTTGTTTAGGTAGGTGCGGTAATGGCATTCCCAGGGCAGCATTAGGAAGCACTAGCTTCCTTTCTTGGAATAGGAAAGCAAAAGCAATTTCAAAGCTGAAATCTGATTATGCATCGTGCCCTGCATTTGGGGCAAATTTTCATGAGGCTAAACATAAAAAGCTACTATGTACCTTTCTTCCAATGGCCAAGGAGGGATATATATTAAACAGTCTGATCTTTAATCCTTGGTATTAGATTATTTATTTGTTTTAGGCAATGAGGGATGTTATTTGATCTTTTCCTCAGTGCCATTTGTCTTGCCGTCTACTCTGCAGATGCACTGGGAAAAGATTATGTTCCTTCATCTCCCAAATAAGCCTTTTGTTTGTTTGTCATGGCTTTTGTACAGCTTTCAAGCCTGCATTTCTGTGTGGGCTTAGGTAAATTTCTGTTCTCCTTGAAGCTAAAAAGTACAATAACCTGCTTAAAGGAATCAAGCTATGAAAACACCACCTTTTTCTTGTGCACCAGTTAATCCCCAAGATATTTAGGAACATGGTATCTGAGTGGACACGCCTTTGAAAGATAATGAAAATAAGTTGATAAAAGGTTAAATGAATATAGAATGCTGAAATAAAACCTGTAAAATGTTCTTTTCAGCTCCTCAATATGTGATTTAAAAATCTTGTTAAATAAATACACCTAATGCATGCACACATACATGTGGCTTTCTGACAGCTATAGGACTTGAAAAATCATGTTACCTTTCCCTGTTGAAAGCATTTAATGCTCTCCCTTACATCTTCATCATCCTTAATGAAAAATAATGTTATCTTTCTCTGTTGAAGGCATTTAATACTCTCCCTTAAATTTTCATCATCCTTAACTCATTAATCCTCACCACACTTCCCTGAGGAAAGGGAATATTGCTACCATTTTATATGTAGAGAGCTGAGGCAGGGAGATATTAAGGCCTGGGCTCATAGGGGAATTTCATGGCGTCAATCCTCCTGTTATGCTGATATTAGTGGGTCTTGGATGCCTGTATGCCTGGCAACCTCTGTGATCTGCACTGAACTATTTTTTTGGCTGAGAAAACCCCAGGAGCCCGGGTTGGGCAGGAAACAGAAGCCGAGGTTGCAGAGAGATGTTAGACAAGTGTTGCAGCCATTGAGTAGAGTTCTTTTTATTGCTTTCTCTTCTTCAGCTACCCATCTCCCAGCCCTCACAGGCGTGGGCTCATGTAATGCCTCACCCTACAGGATGAGATCTTTCAGCTTGCTGTACGTTCAAGGTAGCTCTGGCTCAGTGTCTTGCCTTTGCAAACGAGGATCCCTATCGGGTACCTGACATCCAGTTCATGCCAAAAGGTAAAGTAGGGGATTTACAACATAAGCTGCGTTACAAGTTTCAAGAAATTGACCATTGCTGAGCTACTGATCCTTTTCCAAACAGCTTTGTGAGTACCCAGTCATTGTGGCATCCATGATACTTAAAGTAAGTCATGTAGTTACATTTTGTTTGAAAACAAAATTATTTTTGTTCCCTTTTCAAGTTTTCCTTTATTGCCACATTCTGTAGGTGGAAGCATTAGGAGCTTTTATTCCTCTGCTCTGACAGATTGTCACTTTAAAAATTCTGTAAGTTCTACAATTCCTTGATTCTTTGCTAGGGAAGCATAGGAAAGATGATATTTTGGATTAGAAATCCCAACTGAAGTATCACCATTTCATTGTTTACTTAGATTAAGCTAAAAACATTTGTTATTAGGAACGCAAGAGGTAATTTCCTGCCAGAACACCCAAACCTTTGACATTTTTCCTTCAAAAATCCTTAAATGTGTGGTAGAGCATCAAAGCCTTTTCCCTACCATCATCAGCAAAGGTCAATGGTTTCTGACAGATGCATATTAGGTCTGACTTAATTATGACTGAGTGCCACAGTGTTTTGTAACATCTGTTATGCAGTGACTAAAAAGTGTCTATAATTCTATTTTTTTAAAGGACTAGCAGATGAAAATGACAATTTCAGTTGGGAAATCTGAACTGGCAGAAGAAAAAAAAAAAGTCCTTTTTTCCTGGAATATTTCTAGTAATTGCTATAATTTTGAAGCAACTCAAACTTTAAAAATTCCCACACGTGGCCTTGACAAGGTCAGCAAGGCCTCAGTAACTTTTATGTTTCCTGCATGATCCCTGCAGGTTAAAGAGAGGGCCTCACTGAAAGGAGGCCAGCCTGCAGAATAAAAGCTTTCCTATAGCCCTGAGGAGCAGCTGTTCCTGGGCTGCTATAACCCTCTCCAAAAAGCCCATTTTCACAACTCAAGCAAAAATCTACCTGCTAGATCATTAAAATGTCAGATTGCTCTGGTTACATAAACAGTTTCACAAATAAAGATCCTTGCTTGGGCTCCAGTGTTCAAGAGTAGAGGCTGAGATGACTGCCCTGCTCAGGCATGGCTTGCCATACATTAAGCTATATCAATTTTAGGTTGCTATTCACCGTAATGGTATTTGAGCATCCTTCGTGTAAAATGAACAGTAATTGACAGAGCTGCACTGAACCTCAAGGAGTCCTTGCTGATTCTTCTTTGAAGAGAAACTGTTTTGAAGCCATGGGGTTTATTTTCACTTATTTGTTTTTCTACTGTAGATTTTATTTATTGGTCTTTTAGGCGAGCTGTGGTTTCAGATGAAGATAGAGCCATGCGAGTGTCTTGTTGTAGTAGGGGCACATCAGAAGCAAAGCCCAACCTTTCAGCAGATTTTTCATGGTCAAACAATTTATATTTCAAGTATGGTGTTACACAAAGCACCCTCCAGCCTCAGAACTTCTGCTCTGTGTTTGGTGCTAAGGCTTCAGGACTGCATCTGCAGTGCACCCCATCCAGAAAAATTAAACTAGTCATGTTTCTAATGTACAAAAATGGGGCAAAATCCTGTCTCTAAACCATTTACCACAAGGTAGTCAGCTTTTTTTCCATTTCTAATTTTGTCCAGACAGCCTGTACCACTCTGGGCAATTTATTTGACCTGTGAGACTTATGTTTGTCTATATACAGCTCTATACACCTAAATAAGATCCTGAGACTAGGAGCCTCAGCACCTACAAGCTTTTCAACTCTCAGTGTAGAAACAGCACAGTCAGAACAGTCAAAAGCTGTGGAAAGGTCTGAACCGTGCTCCAAAACTGTCCATCTGCTGAATGGAGGTAACCTTGGATGCTAACCTCAGATCTGGTGTTAAGTGGATGAACAGATGACTCAGCCTTACTTCCTTACCTGAAAAACTAGGGAAATGCTTTGTCAGTGTATGTTTCTGTTGTTGAAGTCTTGTTGTTGAAGTCTTGCTGTCAGAGATGGTGCAAACCTTGGGGGAACCCTCTCTCCCCTGTAACAGTATTCAGATGAGGTGCAATATATCCTGAATTCTCTTTTCTGGCTTGCAAATCAGGCAAAGGAGCTGCTTTCCAAGCAAGGATGCTTTTTGAAAAGCACAGGTCTTCGCAAACAGCTGAACTGGGTCATTCAGATTTGGAATAAGTACATCTCAAAATGCCAAAGGTTTATTTGGGCTGGGCTTGAAAAAAATATTTGAAATCTTTAATTCCTGAACAGTGACTCATGTTTGGCTTTCTCTGAACCTAGAGCTAGGAATCCTTATGCGATCAAATTTTACTTCACTGGTCTTCCAGGGACATTTGTCTAAGCTTTCTCTCTGCATTTCTGAATTACTACTAAAGTTTGTGATGGTTGAGTTACATATAGAGAATCCCAATCTAGAAGCAATAGTAGGATCTGGGGCTCTCCACACATTACAAAATTTGGGAGATGGAAACTTTTCTGTTGAACAGAAATGAATATTTATTTCTCAGCAAATTGCAAGTAATTTTTCTAAATGGTAAGTTCAGGAGCTAACAACTGATGGAGTGACATGTGAGGGAAATTACAGACCATTTAAAAACTGCTGGGCAATTCATCAGATCTTGCTTCATCTGTCACATATGTACAAAAGGTGCTATACATTATTATGCCGAAGCTGTACTGCACTGGAGTACCTTAGGTGGGGATGGCTTTGATTATTTCCTTTTCCTGATGGACAAATATTGAGCTGCTACTGAGTTTGAACAATTTTCTTATTCATATAGATCTCTCAGTGGCTCTAGTTGAAATGAAAATGAAATATTAGATAGTTCACTACAAAGTCAAAGGGAATGGGGTTCAGTGAAGTAGCTAAAGAGGATGAAGAGATTCACTGCTAACTGGAGAGGAGTTTTTTTATTTTCTGGATGATTATAAAGCACCACAGAAGTCGTACCTGATATTTATCCCTTGTGTGATAATTACTAGTACATGGTAAGCATTAGCTTACAATTGCTATTTATANTTCTTACTTGTACCTGTTTGATAGAATCACAAAGAGCAACCAGGATGCTGGGTATGAAGTGGTTTTCTCAAAATGTCTGACAGAAAGAAACTGTCAAATGAAGGCAGACTTCAGGTACTGTTTCTGTATCTGTTAATATCATTGCTTACTGCAACAACACTAGCTGAGAGTAGATCTCACTGAAAATATAGGACCATTAGCCTCTGCTGTTTGGACTAGAATGCACTATTTGGAAAAAATAAAAGCACAAATGTTGTGGATAATGATAGTAATGGAGGGAAAAAATCTCTGAAGTATTTATATTAATTATGCAATAATTTCCATAATTATTCCTTTTGTGTTTTACATTTTTGCATTGTCTATATTTAAATAAGGCTTTGTTATGTTATGGAGGGGATGAACTGGATTTTAATTTGTTTGCTTTTTTTTCTCCTGTTGGAAACAAGGAAAGGGCCGAAAGTCGTGCACGTGGCAGGAGTCCTTAGCCCCTGGCTGCAGGAGCTATTGGTAAGATCATTCAGACAGAGAAAGATGCAGATCCCGCTTTGCCTTTGGTTGTTGATGAATTCTGGTCCACTTGAAGCCTAAGGCAAAATCCTTACCCACTTAAATGGAGTGGGAGACTTTAGATGTGGGTGGCTGTTAATGATTTCTTTCATCCATTCTTTTCTCTTGTTTACCCTTCTGTACATTTTCGTTTCTACTGGCAGTGTTGAATAGCTGATTTTCAGCCTGATCATTTTTGTTTCAGGAAACTGCTATCTGTGAGGGGATAAGAGTGAAAGAATACATTATGCTACAGGTGGCATGGGCTATGTATGTCAGGCCTCTATTCTTAGGGCCAGGGTTAAAACTGAGGTTGTAGATTAATTGTGTAACAAGGTGTCAGAAAATATTCCACAAATAAACAGAACATGGTTAACTCAACACTTTGAATTTATAGAAAGTCTAAATTAGATCCTTAAAATAACATGATTATTGCTACGTTCTAGCCTGAAGCTAAACTGGGGTTCTACTTTGAATGAAGGAGCTCCCAACTGGCAGGAACTTAAAAGGTAACTTAATATGCTGCACTACCAGAAATATAACAGACTGCTTATTGGGACATGTTTAAAAAAGAGAATGTATAATAGTTTTCTGATCTCACTGATATGTATTTCTACAAATAACACCAGAGACAAGTGAAATCTGTTTTATGGTTTGCAAGAAATCGACTGGGCAAAACCCGAGTTTCAGTTAGAGCAGTTCTACATATACAGAGGACTCCCAGCAGAATCTTTAAAAATAAGCATATGTTTCCCCAATGACATCATATTTTCATTATCTGCATTGTACCATAGAATTTTTTTTCAAATAAGAGACAAAGAGGGCTACAGAAAAGTTAGAGAACATAACATTTCAGTTTGGTTCTCTTTATTCCTACTACCGTGTTTAAAATATTTTGATTAAGTAACGATGTATTTAAAAAGCAGGGGTGATGAGTACTTCCAGGGCTGAAAACGATGTAAAATACTGCAGAAGTTGGACTTAAGTCTTTATTTTCCTTACAGATCATAAAGAAGAGATTCATATACCTGCTCACTGAAGTATTTAAGGGGAAGTAGAAAATAGAGATTAATCTTTTAGTTCTCAGTTAAATCTTCAGTGTTATTTTTAGTTCTCTTGTTGGACCATTAAGGTTGTTTCTTTCAGTCCAGTATGCTTGATGGAATGAGAAAATAGTATACCAGAGTGAAGAAATTGTATATGGTAATTTTAGTATATTTTATGTGAGGTAGCAAATAAGTAAATCCAGGTTTTAATGGGCACATCTGATAGTTAGCATCTCGATGTGCGTGTATAAATTTCCTTTATGATCATTATGATTCCTTTATGAAGATTTTGTTTCTGCAATGTCTGTGCATTTATTAGGTACATCCATATTAAGCATATGTGAAGGTGGATGGCTTCTCTATTATGAGTTGAATATAACTGTTCTGTGGCTGATAGGCAGTTCAGCTCCTTTCATTTAAGATGTGTACTGCATGCTCTTTCTAATAAAAATTTGAATTAAAATCTGTGAATGAAATTTGGTACCACTGTCTAAACCACAGGTTCTCATCTGGTTTAGCTCTTCTTTCTCAGCTGCTGAAAGAAATTAGAGTGTTCTGGATTATTCAACTGAAACATTTAATTAAAAAAGAAAAATAATCATTAGAGACATGAATATAAAAATGCCTGTACCTGTTTCTTCTGGCTTGGAGCACTGAGTTCCTTTTTAAGTTGCTTTTAAAAGGGCACAGGATGGACAAAGTGGGACTAAATATATCTAACAAGAGATGCACCTATGGTATGGAGCATAATAAAAACATGCTTTGCGGTTATGTGAGAGGATGTTGGTACAGAAAGGTGTACAGAAATGCTCTCTACAGCCCTGTATGGGCCATCATTGTGACATGCTCATAATGCTAAATTTCATAGCTGATGCAGAGACATTGTTTGAAACATCCATGTCCAGCTGTATATCAAGCCCAGGACAGTGCTGCAAACAAAAGCTGCTTTCGTTTGCAGCACTATTATCATTTCAACTGCTTCAACTCAGAAAGCATCAACTCATGTAAATCGCCCAATGTCCCTGCTTTCAATGCAGTTGTGCTGACCTGTGCCACCTAAAATGCTGGATTATGAATTGCATGGAACTGTGGTAATTCCATCCTCTCTATATGCTAACTATTAGTACCACACTGTCCTGCGGATCAGATTGGCTTAAATAGAATTTTTGTTTTCGAGCATTTTAATCATCATCATTTTCTGCTTTCTCCTAGGCAGCACTTATCCAAATGTCGAAATCCTTCCTTGTAAAGCAGATTGAAGGCTGTATTTAGGAGATGAATTGACCATTTCCAGATTTGCATTTGGGTTCAAGGCTTTTAGAAGGTACTTGCAGGTGCTGCTTGGAGGAGCAGTACATAAGGTTTGAGAATATTTCCCTTGACTTAACAGACTGAGCCTTCACTTTTCTATCAGCTTGCACAAAAGGAAAACCCCAGTATGTTAAACAGAAATATCAAGCACAAAGTTAATGTCATGATTTTCCTGGTATGAGCTCAGCTCTTAGTGCCATAGAGGCAAAGAGGAAAAACAGAGAGACAGAGAGATGGAGCAAACCTTAAACCAACGGTTGCTGCTGTCTTCATGATTCAGTCCAGGCCATCCACCAGCATAACGCTGTATTTCCATCCTCTGCTTTCATTGGAAGTTGTGCTTGGCATGACTGCACTCTTAAGAGCATTTGGACAAATAAATAACATCCCTCTTCGTTATTTATTTGCCTTCAAATTTTAATCAGTATTTATGTAATCAGTAGTAATTTACTACATTCCTATTCAAAGAAATTGGCACAGTGTTTATATATAATCACCCAATGTAGCTGTTTCATTTAAGTACTGGGTTCTAAATACACATAAATTCAGCAATTATCACTGGAACAAATTTTAGCCTTTGAAGTGAATTATACCAGGAGGAGTTTTCTGTAGTTGAAATTGGAAAAACAAACAAAAAAAGGCTTCTCTTGCCCAGCTGAGGAATCTGACTGTGACTTTTATGCACATGCGCTAGGTGTTTGATTTTTGGGGTGAAAAATATATGAAATTTTCAGAAAGCCTTTTAGTGACAAAATGCAGGATTTCCCTCAGCCACACACAAGTGCACCTTTTGGCTTGTGAGGTTACAAAATCTGCCTTTTCCTTTGACTGGTTTTGCTTCCACATAAAACACCTAAACCAAATAATGAATAAAGTGCTGATAGTATTTTAGCCTTTTTTTTTTTTTTTTTTTTCTGCCCTGGGCTTAGCAGGTGTGGGCATCTGTGCCCGTGGGGTCTGAGTCTGTTTGTTAGATCCTCCTAACCCAGATTACAAGGGCAAGCCTATTCACCTGAGCTGGAACTGATGTGAATGAGTTCTCTGCTGTTCTGCACCAAAGCAGCTATGGGATACGTCTTTATGCTGTGGTTGGTTAGAGCTGGGAATAAAGTGCCAAAGTCAGCAGCTGAAATAAGTAGAGTAAATCAAGTTAAGAGGGAACAGGACAACATTTTGGAAAAGGAGGGAATACGGGGTAAAACCATTACCTAGAAGTTCAGGGTTAAGATGATGAGATATAAATTGATTGGTATTTCCTGGGTTTATAAGGGCAGACCCTTGTGAACGACATCATCATGGCAGCTGGCTTTTCGTGTTGCTGTGTGCCTACTTGGGCTGCCAGGATGCTGCAGGCCTTGCTTTCCCTTTGACACCCACAGGAATTTAATCTGAACAATCCATGCAGGGTCTGACCCTTTACAACACTTTTGAAGAAGCTTATGATTGTCCGAGGTCATCTATGTTGGTGATCACAGACTATGTTCATGTGGACATCTGCTGTAAAAATGTGCTTCAGGCTTTGCAGACACATGAGCCTGCAATAATTTCACTACTTGGGTTTAATGCAAATTCCTAAGTAAGCACACACATTTCTGATTGAATCAATGGTTAGCTTACTTTGCTCGCAACTGACGCAAGGTTCCTTAGAAATAAGCTAGATTTTACTCAATTTAAGACATTTATTCTAAGTTGAAGTCTTTAAAGTATTACCTTAGGTTTAATTGGTGTAGTCTTTAAAGCGTTTAAGTGATGAATAATTGGTGGTAATCTAGGAAAAGTAGTATTATTCTTCACGGTAAGAATTTTAAGCCTGCATGATATGAAGATGAGACATTCAAAAAGAGGTTGATGTGGTCTCAGCATAACTGTGAGGATTGGTCCTCACAACCATTGCAACCACAGAATGTGATACAAGAGCCTATAGTTTGAATTTGAAGGATAATTCCTCTTTTACCAAACCAGCCTTATTTGTGAGGTGTCTGTTCCTCAACATTTCATGCAACAGTGCTTTGATGGTCTGGAAGATTCCTCCCTCCCACTGTGGAAACAGAGGTGGTTGGAAGCATGCAGTTCACCACAGAAGCACTTGAAAATGTGTTTCTCGCCTGGTCCTTGAGGAAACAAGAGATAAAAGGGCAGATAACAGGACCTAGATGTTTTCCTACCTAGAACCCAATGAAGGGTCAGAGAAGGCTGCTATGAGTAAAGATAAAGTATCTCACAGCTTCCAGGAGTGAGCAGATCTGGTGGGTTGAAAATTCAAGACCAGAAGAAAGGATTATGGCAAGTGAAATGTCTTCCTGCACCCTGGTCCTTAGGCTGATAAAGACCACTGGTAAACCCAGGCCCAGAATGAATTTGTGAGTAACAAGGTGATTCAATGCTTTTACAGGGCTCTGCTGCTCAACCATTTTTGAATTGATTTCAAAACTTTTACTAGTTTCATTTCATTCTCTTTAAGAAAGATTGTTCCTTGAACCAAGGAACTATAGTCAGTTATGGGGTTATACTTTCTGAATGCCATCAAGGACAAGAACAGTAATATTACAAGTCTTGGTGCAATTAATTGTGGAGAAATAAACACTTGTATCCCGTCATCTGCCAGCTGTGATATACACAAGAGAGGGTCTGGAAAGTCTAAACATCATCTGAAATGCTGCAAAATCAATAATACTTATTGAGGTTATCAAAGCCTCTTCATACGATGTGTTTCATATCGTCCGTCACTGGTGTGATGGTAATGGCTCCATAATGGCTCCTAAGTGCTGCAGTAGGATTTACAATTTGGTGCATGATTAAAATAGGGGATTGTGCTGAGGAATTGGTGTGTATTTTCAAAATTATTAGACACAGTTGGAAACATAGCTGAAAGCAAGACTGCCTTCATATAACATATTGCCAGAACTAACTGCTTTGATTTCTTAAGACTAGATGATGATTGTTTGATCATTCTATTAAAAAAAAAATAAAAATCTAGGTGTCAAAGAGTTTCCTTATGTCTAAACAAGTGTTATTAACTTCAATTATGGCTGCCAGGTGGAGAACTGTGCAGTTCTTTTACCATGTTTCAAAATATTTCATTTAGACATTTTGGAAAAACATACATCCCTATTCATAACCCCTGTTACTGTTCTGATTTATAGGTTCTGCTCCACTGTAAATCATTCAAAATGAAAAAATTAAATTTTATGGCATCAAACTTATGTGGCATCGTGCCTGAGCAAAGGGCAGAAGGAATGTGATTCTTATACTGCCAATTACTATTGAACTTGATTTTTTTTTTTTTTAACAGATGGCTGAGATACACTTATAGAGAAAGGTAAAATATACTTATTCTTTATTTGGACTTTGAATTAAAAATAAAACACTCTCTTCAATCATTTTTTCCATTTGTTTATAAAACTTTGACTCCTAAGGATTTTTTTTTCAAATTATACAAATATTTGCATCTGAAATACAGAAAATTTTGGTTTCAGGCCATGCACTTTTATTGCTGTGGATGGTTAAATGTATCATTCATTTAGTCTGACAGGCTCTTGGAGAAAAAAGGGTCACTGTGTCAAGAAGTGGCATAGGGAGAAGTGTGAAATCTTATCTTCTAAGTGGAGAGAGAATCTTGAAATATACCAAAAATCTGGCCCCTATTCTCTGGTGAGGAAGAGATTTTGGATGGGGGGATATGACATTACATTTTTTTAAAGTCCATATTCTTTGCTTTACTTATTCCCTAGTACACTTTATCAATGCCAGCGAACATTAGTGAGCTGGCATGATTCCTGACTATGAAGTGGTTCCTTTTTGGCAGAAGAAATTTCTGCTCCAGTTTCTGAGGGTTTCCTGGAAAGCATGATGGCATTATAGGCTTAGTTGTAACTTTAACTCATGCAACAATCCAGAAGCTGGTTTTAAACTCTAGTTGAGGTAACTAGTAAAGTCATTCTAGGAGCATGCTACTCAGTAGTTGCCAGTGATAGACTTTTCAGATATTTGCAAATTTAAAATACCAGAAGACATGATTTCAAGGCTTGAGATGGTGGAGAGTCACCTTAGAAATATGGAAATGGGTCATATCTCACATGTGTTTTCTGCCAGAAAGCCTCTTGTTTAACAAGGTTCACTTTGTTTGAGATGGGAAATCTCTTAATCACATCATCCTGCACTTCTCAGCTCACCCAAACCCCCTAAATGTATGGGTGCATCCTTAATACCTTACAGGCACATGAGAGGGGATGTCTACACCTCCATGACCTCTCAGGCACAGTCTTGGTCATGTAAGAGATGACCAGGGCCCTTTAATGTTTCCTTACTGCAGCAAAGTGGTTAATAATTAGTGTTTTAAGGAACCTTTGAGACATACCCAATAGCAGAAGTTCTTGACTAGTATAACATGTGAAAGGCAGCCCCTAGAGACAACACTGAACTGCTAAGCACCAGTCATCCAACTCTACCCTTTGCATATGGACTTTGGGCACTTTCAACTCGGGTGAATATTTTGGTTTTAATAAAAAACTGTACTGAAAAATGTACCAAAAAAAGTAGTAAAAAGCATTGGCAGAAAGAGAGAATGTCTGATCCTTGTCTTTATTTTCCTCTATTACATTAATACAGTCAAGTGAATTGTATCTGATTTTTTTGATATGTTCAAATTATAAGACTGATTTTCTGATCATGTGTAATTCTATGTTTTACTTATATCATGTTAACAGAGATTTGCAGCCTTTCCTTTTATAGCATGTATTATTTTGTCTCATTTTGATTACATGAAGGTTTCTCTGAAATATCTGTTAAAAACTTATCTATAAAATGAAATGAATATTGAAATATCTGAACTCCATCTTGCAGGTAACAAAAGCAATATAAATGTTAACAACATTCCCTTTAAATACAGAATCAAATATATTAAGTACCTTGGGGTTAAGATTTTAACTTCCTTAGATTTATGGTAAGAATTAAAACATCCTCTCTTGTTACATTTATAAACATAGAGCTCATTAGATGAAGGAAATTTCCTTTATCATTAATAGGTCACATTAATGTGATAAAAATGTCTACATTCTCAATAAATTTTATTCCTGTTTTAAGCAGTTACCACATATAGTGTTTATCCTCAAAAACTCTCAATAGCACTTTTATATCCTCCAATTGAAATAATAAAGGGCAAGGAATAAAAAGAAGCAAATTAATCCTCCCCTGGGAAACAGGAAGACTAGCACTGCCAAATTTTAAGTTGTAGCATTGATTTGCTAAGCTTAAACATCTTCTTTCTTTCCATGAATTAAATGGGGAAATGAGTGTCTTTGCTGAAGGATCTTGAAATTAAATATAAAAATTGCCTTGTAGAAAACACCTTTGTGTAAGGGATGCGATACCTCCTTCCGCTCTGCATCATTTTGTTAGCCAAAATGGGCACTTCTGGAAGCTGAAAGAGGTAAGACTTTTATTTATTTTTGAAGCTGATTATCATAACAACATAAAGTGGAAAATAGCCAAAACTGGATGAGATTCCTCATGTAGCCCTGACTTCAGAAGTGACCACTCACAAACTTTTTCTTCAAAAGCTCTGACTTTCTGAAAACTTAACCATATTATGTTATTTTTATCGATTCCAGGTCTGGTTTCATTTGAAATAAATGCCAAGCTTCCTACTGGACGTAAACAGAAGAGTCCTCAAACTCTGTGTTGTGTAGGCAGCAATTCACAAAGTCTAAATACAGAACATTCACAAATTCACAGAGAATTTGTTGGTGGTCTGCAGAGAGCAGACTGGTCAATCTGTGTGGGATTTATTTCTGGTTTCTCGGTGCTGATGCATGTGTTCAGTTTATTCACCGTGAAATGAAAGTGTTCTGTGAAGTAACGGAATTACCTGGAAACAAGGGGCTAATGGTACGTAAGGTAAGGACCAAGAAGGCAACTGCCAGGCTTATGGTAAGAACTAAAACTGCTGTGGAAAACCAACATTGTTCAGAGTAACGAATGAAGCAATGTGATAAAATTGGCAAGGCAGAAGACTCACCTTCCAAGAACCTTACTGCAACTGAAAATCGTTGATGTTCTTTACAGCTAGAACCGGCTTTCTATCGAAAAAGCATTAATCTGTCTGAACTGATATATTTTGGTAGAGAAATAAAACTTTCAATGAAATTTTATATTGAAAAAGCAAAGATCAGGTGTTAGATCGGGGAAGTTCAACTTCATTTTTTATTTAAAATGGCTCTTCCGGCTTTGAAATTTATTCTACAGTATAAAACCCGGTTTGAAATCTATCAGCAAACGTAACTGTAGTTCAGTTTGAAAGAAATATTTTGTCTGGTGAGATTGAAAGAATTTCATTGGTAGGCAGTTTTGAGGAGTTGGCCTGACATTAAGGTTGAAATTTTTTTGGAAATGTCAGAATTTCTCATGTAATGGAAATGCAGATTTTTTCATGTATATTCCTGATACTGTTTTGCTACTTAGTTTTGACTGTATCAGCCACAGAACTATTGTTGATACCCAAAAAAGTGATGGAAATCCCATCTACCCCACTAGTGCCCTGGGAGCAGAAAATGCCGTAGTAAGATCTGTCACTTGAGCAGCGGGAATAAGTGCCAGGCGAATGGAGACAAGGTGCAAGACTGATGTTGAGGTGTGATCATGTTGCTTCATATATAGCCAGAAGAAACCATGTTTAAATTTAAAGTGTCTCTCAGCATACCACATGCTTGTTAAAGTGTGAAAAGTTTTTTGGAATTTGGAAAATTTTGGAAGTTGGAAAAGTTCAGTGCAGGGAGTTTAGCACTGGGGTCCTAGTCATCCAAGGATAAAACACATCCGTGAGGTCATCGTCATTTCTCATGTGATGTGCATGTTATAGTGTGTCAAAGCATTGTGTCGACTTTCGTTATGTAGTTGTTTCCTTCGTAAACACCATAATTACTATTACACCTTTCCAGGATGGAGCCTGGAGAAAATCTCTCTCTTGAACATGACTGTGATAGTAGGTGATCTGATAGAAGAAAAATTCTCCTTCCCTAGAAAAGGTAAAGCAAGTGGAGGTTTATTACAAGCTTTTTTCCCTTGGGGTGTTGTCTAAAGCATTTCTTTTCAAAAGAGGAGGAATGAGCCTTGAGTTCTCCTTACTATGATGGCAATATGCTTTTAATGTGCTAAGGAAGGCATAAAGCAGTAACATTTTTTTATTTTTCTGCCTCAATTTGAAGGATTAAACAATGTTATGGGAAGAAGTAGTCTCATTAATCACCATCACTTTGAATGTCTAGACTTACAGAAGTCCAAACCAAGTTAAACTCAGGAATTAGTCTGGCTGAGAGTCTTTTATCAAAGCTGGGACACTCATCTGTTAGCTCAGAAAAGGCTCCTTGGACTGTGTCTGGTAGAACCAGTATTTTAAGGATGGTACAGCAATTAAAACAAAAATAAATACTTTCTCAGGGGCTAGATGCCTGCGTGGTACTTTCAATTTAACAAGTATACCCTTAACACTGCAGACTACCATTCCCATTAGATTTTAGCAAGCCTGAACAGATTATGATCTGTCTTGGTTTCTGTAGTATTCACATGGTTTTGTTATGGCTTTCCCAGCAATGGGCAAGTCAGCAGCCTGGACACTGAACTCAGAGGTTCTGTTTGTGGGACGGACTCCTTGGAGTGCCTGGAGGTGCAAACTGGGCACATGATGGGTGCACAGCGCACAGGACTCCTGGGTGTGAGTTGGGATCTCGCTGCACTCCGGGGTGGCTGGGAGAACTTCCCACTTTCATGAAGAGACAGGACAAGTGTCCTCAGACTAGATTTGAAGCCAGATCATTTTCTTTGTTGAGAAGCTTTGCTAAACCAGTGCATGACTCTTGAACCAAAGTCATGCTCATTTGGATTCTCAGTCTGTAGATGTGAGGAAGAGTGGGGATGAGAAGTGCCAGAGAGCTTGGACCAATTCCCTCTGGCATCATTTGCTCTGCCCCTGGATTTTGGGCACTATTATGTCTCTTTAAACCCTCTCCACAGCTGCTGTTGAGCAGTCACAAGCGAAGTCAGGCAATAGCAGTGTGTTTGCAGTGGTTGCAAGTGGGTGGGGAATAATGTTGTTAAGTTAAATTTCACTTTGATGTGCTCATTTATTTTTTGAATTTTCTTTGAGAAGGGAGTGCGTAATATTGATCATAATAAGTTTTCATTCCAATAGAGGGAAACCAGGTTTCAAATTAGGAACAAGGGTAAAGTTTAATAGAAAAACCTTTCTCACAGGGGAAAATAAACATTTGGGAAAGATCTTGAAATACAGTGGGATCAAAATTTTAGAACAGTCCTTTAATAAGGATGGAAGAATTACCCACACAACATAGTAACCATTCTCCCAGTTTGCAGCCATAAAAATGATTAGTTATTATTGAGTTTGGAAGAATAAGAACCTTTGGCACTATAGCAGTGAAAAAATACATTTTAAAATATAAAAGAATACATGGAAAGCACTTTTTGTTATCTAGGGAACTAGAAATAATACACCTGCAAGTATAATGAATGGCATAATATTGGCACTGCATGGGGCATTGAGCAATTTGTACTACAGTTATAGGTTCTTTCTTGCTATTAATTTGAAAGAAAATAAAATAAACAATTTTTTCCAAATCTTTGTTGTATTTCTGGCTCTCGTTTATTGTTCACCAACTCTTTTCCTTTGTGTTTTGTCTTTGCCAGCTCTTTCTGTTTCTTTTATGTTTCTTGTCCATTCTCTCAACTGTTTCCCTGGCTATGCTCCATCTCCTCAGATTACCTCCAAAAAAAGGAAAAACATAAAAAAAAGAGTGCCTCATGTCCTAAACTACAAAAGCAGCCGAACATATACCAGAATGTGGCTTGCTTCACTGACGGGTTTTCTTTAAAAACATGGTAAGTAGTAAATACTGGCTTGTAAGAGACTGTTGGGTGATTACTGGGAATTCAGTAATGTATTTTGTATATTAGGTGGCTATGTTTTTAAAACTCTGGCTCTCATTTTGTTATCTTGATTCTAGGGGGGTTTGCAAGAGCAAATACAGTTTGGATGAGCACTGCCAATTTTTTTTTTTCATATAATCTGATTGGTAGCAACACCATCAGAGGAGATCCATTCACACACAGTGTGTATGGTAGCAATGCTGCAGCAAATTTGCCAGGGGGGAATGGGGTGTTGCAAATGTAATATGGGTTGCTCACCCATGGTTGCCTCAATGCTAAGAGCCAGTGAAATTCCAAAAGCACTGCTTACATTAGGCAGGTGTAAATGTGGGATGACACATAATTCAGCTGGCCAGACCTCTTCTGAGCCTTTAAAGAAAGCAGGTTTGAACCTGAATTTCATCTTTTCCAGGTGACCATTGGTTACAGGAGGGGAGATCAAGCACGGAGGTTTTATTTTAAAATAATTAAAAAATGAAAGCAAACCACACAAGCTGTTTTACTTTACTAATCATTGTGAAAAAAAAAAAAATCTTGAAGATTGGCTTTTTAAATAATTCATTGTTACTAATATTCTTCAGTTTGATCACCAGGCCAAGAAAAAACACTCTGTCGATATTAAACCCTCAAGTATGAGATTTATATATTGGAGTCCCCGCGTAGCTGAACAGCTACATTTCAGGGCTGTGCTCACTGAAAATGCCTCGAGCCTTGAGCAGTCTGGAGCTGGTGAGACCACAGGATTCTTCCATTTTCTGAAACCTGAGGCGGCGCCATTAGCAAGTTTGCTGTCAACAGAGCAATGACTCCTAGGCCATTGCTTTGCAGGTACACACCCCATGAGGACAGTCTTAAGTACTTTCTAGCTAGAGCATATGGTATCACTGAGTCAAAACATACTTGAGTTTCTAGGTCTGTGGTCGCACAGCATAGTTATTGCAACCAATAGATAGGAAAATAGGATTTTCGGAATGAGAGTCCTACTGTATTAGTCTGGTAAATGCCAGTGTTATGATACAAAAGAAAAACAATGTTCTTGTTATTTCTGGAGGTTTAAGGAGATTACTCTACCCTGGGATACAATGGTACTTTTCAGCTATTAATGCTTCTAAAACT
This sequence comes from Nycticryphes semicollaris, assembly GCA_013400055.1. Lineage (NCBI taxonomy): Eukaryota > Metazoa > Chordata > Aves > Charadriiformes > Rostratulidae > Nycticryphes > Nycticryphes semicollaris. The sequence goes on from VXBJ01005625.1 coordinate 150,827, forward strand.
CATTGAAATTAGTACTCAAATCCAAGAAAGATTGCATTGTATTCTGCATATATTAAACAATGTTCGGGGGGTAAATTCAAGGATACAAGTTCTTTCATACTTAATTGAAAAAAAAAAAAAAAGGAAAAATGATTGGGTTAGGAGCCATATAATATTTACTTGAGTAAATCAAGTGAACACGAATTAAATGCTGAACAGAAAATAAAACTATTAATCTCTGGTTTTTGACATAAACCACAAAGTTCAGGCAGCTGCAGATTAGCAGGAGGGATAGTAGATAGAGAAATTAAATATCTAAAAAATTATATTTATGCAACCATCAGAGATTAAATTAAAAATTGGAAGCAGATTCCTTAAGGGGAAAGCAGAGAAACAAGAGCTGGAGTAAAAACAAAACCATAGGGCTATCGACACGGGCTGCATTCTCAGTTGCACTGGCCTGCACAAGCATATGAGGTTCCAGTGTGTCATGTGGAGGATATGGAGAGGAAAATTAGCAAGTCATTAAGGAAATGACTGGTGAGCAGTTCATGATATATTGCCAACATCAGCTTATTTGCATTGCTGAATGCTGAAACAGGATGCTACCTGCAGCCTACATGGAGGGAAAACCATCTACGCTAATTATTAATCCATTTATACCTGTAGGCTGCAGTGTTGCTCTGACTATCATTGTTAGTAGCAAAACAGAGATAAATAAGGAAGATAAAATGTATATATGACAGCAAATGACAATCAAAGGTGAATCAGATTTATGGTCCATTAAAATATAACATTAAAACCAGCTGTAGTTATTGCTTACAAAATAGCCTTAGCAGTAGGCTGGGAAATTAGCATCCAGAAGGCTGACTTTAACTCCCTTGTTTGGGTAGAGTTGTTTTGTGGTGGTTTCTTTGCTTTCCTTTTGAGGTCAAAGCAAAACTGTTACAAGACTGTCTCAATCAGAAAAGCATGCATGGAGCACTCTGCGGCAGAATACGGGGAGGATTTTCATAGGCAATGTGTGAAGGCAGGTGCTGGAGCTGGAAATAGTGAAAATGCCTTTGATTATTTTTAAAAATCTGACTGCTTACCTCCTGCAATAACAAAGTGAAGAGCTTGACCTTGCCATTGTAAGTGCTACTGCAAAGTATGTAGAGTGACTGTAAGATTTGAATAAGTGATGGGTTTTTTCAGTGCCTGGTGTGTTTTTTAAAACAGTGCTCCTGTACTTCTTATCCCAGCACATCCTCCACAAATTGTTTATTTTTATGCAGCTTAGCTCCTTGACTGACTTGTAAAACAAAAAAAGGTGACCACTATGGAGCGGAGTGTGTCACTGGCAGAGAAGGTGCGTGAGGGGAGTATTACGTTTACCAATTGCTCCTCTTCTGTAGACGGCTTTTGCGTTCCTCCTCCATCTGGGAATTAATTATATCTGTTCCCCACATAAGGATATCTGCGACCTTTTGCTCAGTGAATACACTCATGAGGGCATCTGCGCTGATCAATAGTTCGTTAAGCACTTGGAAATGTTTTGGTCTGAAAGACACTATATAAATAAATGTAGCATATCCTGCTACATATATCTCACAATATTTGTTCCAGGGTTTGATTTGTGGAAGGTGCAGTGCTTTCCCTTGCAGGGTTGGATTCTTCAGCCTGTAGCACAAATATCTGGACGTGGATGAGGACTTACTAGAAATATTATGTACTTAGGAGAAAAAAATCTATTTAATAGAATCTTTGCTCATGCCAGGAAGCGATGAATTTGTCTGGCTTGCATAGCACTTGTAATGATGGTTATATGGTTAATAATTTTTGGTTGATGAATCTTTCACGTTTTAAACGCACATAGTGTGGGGATTGTCTCCAGGGCGTAGGACACCTCAAGTTCTGCAGCAAAGCTCCCTCACTTAAAAGATAACTGATACCCAAGTGGCCTTTTGATCACGCATCTCAGCTTGCTACAGGTCATTCTCTGCAGAATCATTTTGTGATCTCTGTCACTGGTCCCTGCAGGGCTGTAAGTTTCTTATTGTTTTACCATGTCAGCTGCTTTTTCTGCAGTCAAACCAGTCAACCTGGCTATAGCATTTCTTTTCCTGGAGCTAGCATACTTCCGCACCCATATAGCTGTTTCCCTTGTGTCTTATTGAGTCTTTTCTATTAACTGTGTCTTAGAATTTTAATGTTCAAGCCTGTTTCCTGATTTAAGTAAGTCTCAGTTAACCAATTATATCATATTTCTCCTTACACACAAGCGGTGCAGTTTCAGGTCTCTGTTTTGTATTGCCATTAGGTCTGCTTAGACTTCTCTTATGTGAGATGTGATCGCTCCTCTCTTGTTTCTGAAAATTTTTCCTGACAAGTTTCGTCAGCGGTATCTTCATTCTCTGAGCTCTTCTAGCCTGTGGAAAGAGCAGAAGGATCCTTTCTGTGAATGACCCTGTAAGATGCTGTGGTCACTGGCCAGATGGAACCATAAAAAGCACTTGAATGTTTGAATCCAGCCAGATGTCTCGGTGAGTTAGCAGCATGCAGAGTCAAAAGGGTTACTGGCTAGCATGCAGCCATACTTAACAGGAAAAAAACAATGTTTTAAAAGGGCTTATGGGATCCTGGTTTAAAAGACTTACATGAGGTTCTACTTTTAGGCCACCAAGGAAATGGGAGTGTGTCAAGTTCAGCTCCAGGGTTCATGGGCACAAATATTATTCCCATAGGGCCAATAGTACAAAAAATGCACATACTTAGTCACACCTGCTGCCACATTGCTCTGTAATCCCTGGGGTAGAGCAGGGAATGACTGCGTGGCACCAGGCTATTTGAATTTTACACCCGCCTTTACCACAGAGTTTCTGCATGATTGGTGGCCTCCTGAGAATGTGTTTCTGTGGCTAAAGAAAAAAAGTGTACTGCCAAAGAAAACATAAATATAATTATGCCCCGAGTTGGTATGAATAGCCTGAGAAAGACATGCAGAACCTTCTGCCCTTGCAAAGTTATCTCATATATTTGGGGGATTTTCCTTATTGTTATGTTCACAAGTCAACACAGCTGTACGTTCCAGATTTCTATTCTCATTAATTCCACTAAAAAACATTCACTGAGGAGGAGCATCAAGTGTTTTCTCCTTTCCCTGAGAAAACAGTGCCAGGATGCTAAACAGAGCTGTGACAGCTGTGCTTGCTCCTTGTCTCATCCCTGCTGCGCTGCTCTGGCGCAGGAGGCGGGCAAAGCTCCAGGCGGTTTCCCTCCAGGAAGGGCTGACATTCATGACAGTGGGATCTTCTCTCATCTGTTATGAGAAATATCAAGGGAATAACCAAAACTGCACCAGGAACATTTTCAGATTCCTCTACTGCCTCTTCATCTGAGTTTCTGTATTTACACAGGAACAGTTCAGCTGCTTTGGCCAAACATTTTCAGCTCGATGAGTGTCCTTGGTTGACCAGGTTGTGACACTTTGAAGCAGCCTGGTCTTAGTTTCAAAAACTGCATAGGCTTTGTCAGAATCCTTTAGAGTATTTAATATTACATATTTTAATTTTCTGGGATCATTGTGTATGGATAAAATTTCCATTTTTAATGCTTAGCAGTTATAATTGGATATTGGCTGGCAAGTGCTTTACCAGCATGGTAAAACTCATAAAACTTTTTTTTTTCAGATGTACAGTGGAATTGTGGAAACTGCAAATGCAGCTCATTGTGCTCTATTAGAGAAAGCAGAATTTCACAGCTAAGCACTTTTGCACTTGCTTAGTGAAAAAAGCTGTAGGTGCTGAAATTTTTTAGAGAAAATCCAGGTACACAATCATTATTAAAGTGCCTAACAGTATCAATCTCTCTTTTAATTGCTGTTATTCAAGGTAGTTTTCAAACTACCTCTCAACGTCAAACCATTTTCCAGAGATATTGACAAATGGAAGTAATATTATTTAGGGTCATAACTTCTGTCAAAATGAATTCCATATGTCATTAGCTCTGTTTATGTCAGAGGAAGGGCCTGATCCTGCAAGTCTTGTATACCAAGCATAGACTTACCTTAGATGGGAATTTTGGTGGCTGACTTACATGAAGACCAAAATGTAAAGAGTTAATAAAATACAATCTGAAAATAAGCACTATGACCAGTAAGGGTTAAAGCATCTTTTCCTGGTTTCTGACCTAATGTTTTACTTCAGCCTATAGTAGCCATAGGTTACGCTCAAAATAAATCACATTAACAGGTTCCCCAAAAGCGGTCAAATTACACGATTACTTAAGAAAACCCCCGGGTACATGAGTGCGCATTATGCACGGTATCAATGCAAAAAGACAGCAAGCAAGACTAGAAAAGCTATACTTTTTATTTTGCCAATGAATCTGTTGCACTTTGCAATGTTTAAGTGGGCTTATACAACATAAACATTTGGGACATTTAACATATCAAGCTCAAATAAAAATGACACGCAGATCGTTCACTTCTGAAGCTGCCTTGTGTTCAGTTATTGGAACACTCCATCCCTGTGGTTTCCGAAATATTATAAGTATATATTCCAGATTAAACTTTCTATTTTCCTCAAGGTAGTGTTGCTTTTCAGCCCTCAATGGCTTGGTTTTTGCCTAAAGAATCAGGTCCTATCAGCAAAATCAAAGGCGATTACACAGCTCAGTAGTCATTTAGGATTTCTGTGGCTCAATTAAGCATGTATAGCATGCCACAGCCACTGAGACTCTGTTTATTCAGTGAAAGTGCTCTGTAATTTATTTAAAATAATCCATCTTTAACAAATAAAGAGGCCATTGACTGGCCATTGCTGCAGGCATCCATTTAAATGCTGCCTTCTTGATGGTCTGTTTTGCTGGTTTAAGTTAAATACCTGACAAAAGTGATTCAGTTTTTTGGAAATAAGATTTGTATGCATGATGTTTATTTTCTTTTACACTAGTAATCAGTTAGAACTTCTTTTTAACAGATTGACCATTAAAAATGATTAATGCTATTCACTCTGATAATAACAGTTTGTGACTGCCAGCTCTCTCTCTGTGTGTGAGCACACGTGTGTGTGTGTGTGTCTTTAAAACTGCTCAGAAATTGTGTCTTTATGACACTTTGCTAAACATGTTAGACCTATCACTGTATACATATATTGAAAATTAGATTAGATGACTACAGTCAGTGACAAAACCTCTTTTCTTTCCTAACGTGCAGCCTGCTATTTCTTTTTTTTTTCTTTTCCCACTTGACTGTTTCAGAAATGAGTCATTCATGTAAGCAGCACCAGCAAGCTCCCACAAAGACTTGCCAGTACTAGTGGATCATCTCTGAGCATCAAAAGATTGCAGTATAAGTTCCCGGTAAGTGCTGTTACTTGTTGCACTGGAACATGACCAACTCAGAAGAAGTTTTTTCTCTGTAACGAGAAACAGCCATTAAAAACCATCTTGGGAATAGGGCAAAGCATGGTGCTAAATTTCCAGTGGAAAGGCAATAGAGAAGGCTTTTGGTTAAAGGGCTGCTTCTTAGGGTTAAGGATAAATAAAACTCCAGTAGCCACAATGGTACCTCCTGTCCAGCAGCCACACAGTATAGCTGTGTCTTGTCCTCTTTTCAGACTTAAAAAAAACCCAACAACCCACCAAGAACAACGTCAACCTTAGAGGAGGTGAAACTAAGCTGTTTGTGTTATTGAATAATGGCTTTTTAATGGTAGTTAAACAGAATCATGGACAGCACTCAATATTTCTTTATGTAAACATCTAAAGAGAATGTCACATGTTCACAGAAGAATTTCAAAGTCAGAGCAGTGTGCGTGCTTTGTTGCAATAAGCTTATTTTCACACTATTTATTCTTCTTGCTTTTCTTACAGAAGCCTTGCTAATAGCTCATTTTTACCTGCTTAGATGAGAATAAGCCTCAAGTTGTGGCAGGGGAGGTAATGGGTAATTCTATTTTAAACATGAAGATTTGTTACAGAGCCCTGGAGATTGTAACACATTTATAGTCATTTAGGTTCTTGTGTTTTCACATGAATCTGTGCTACCTCCAGATGAGGACTGCAGCTAGCTTCATTCCCCATTTTATACAGAACAACCTAATTAGTATCTGCACTTACCTGGAAGTAAGACAAAGAAATAAAAAATTCATCTAGTGTGAGACATTAATACACATATTAATTTGGCCTTAATTTTAAGAGTTAACTGCAGGCATGTGGCTGGAGTCATGGAAGAGTAGTTAAAACTACATTATAGCTTTGGGGATGACTGAAGTCAAACTTGAAAATGTTTTGTCAAGGAGTTATGATTTATCTTTAATTCAGTCGTGTCATTTAAAATGACTTGCTGGACTTTGCTGATCCTGATATTCAGGCACTATCTTGTGTTCAAGTTGAGGAAATGATCGTATCTTAAGACGTTAGATCAGCCACAATGGCAACACCACAAGCCAAAGCACTAGCTCCTTGTTAGGAATCATGATTATACCAATGATTGTGAAAAAGTTGTAGCTGTACAGATAAAACTGAAGCATCAGGATCTTATTGTCGCTAGGGTTAGATGGTAGAGGAAACTATCACATATTCCAAGTTGAAATGTTTTGTGATAGTATTTTTCCTTCCACATCTGGGGATATTATCTTATTACAATTGCTGGATGATGGTATTGAGATAGATTCTAACTCATCCCTATGGGGTTTTGGTAATTTTGAGGCAACCATGAAGTATTGAAGCTCCTAAGGTCTTACAGTGAAGTCCAGGATCTTGCACTGAACATCTAACCATCTGTTCAACTCCTGGGCAACACTCTCTGCAAATACCTGAAAGAAGATTGTAGTGAGGTGGGGGTCAGTATCTTCTGCCAAGTAACAAATGACAGAACAAGAGGAAATGGCCTCAAGTTGTGGCAGGGGAGGTTTAGATGGGATTCTTCACCAGAAGGGTTATAAAGCATTGGAACAGCCTGTCCAGGGAAGCGGTACGGTCACCAACTCTGGAGCAATTTTAAAAAAATTTAGAGGTGGTGCTTAGGAACATGGTTCAGTTGTGGACTTGGTAGTGTTGATTTTACGGCTGGACTCAATGATCTTAAGGGTCTTTTCCAAGTTAAATGATTCTATGATACTATGAAATACCTGACAATGAAATCTCCATCTCATCAGTGGACAACAAGAAACATGGAGGGGTAGGATGGGCTGAAATCCTGTCTTGCTGTAGCACAGACATATCTTACTTGTGGTCTACCAATAGGTAGATATCTGGTCCTCTTCTCAGTATCTTCTTCCCATCCCCAAAAAGGCAAAAGCAGCCTTCTTTCTTTTGAAGTACAAATGTGGATGGTAGTGGGTGCTAGGGCATTTGCTGAGAAAAATGTTAGTTAGTGCTCTTGTCTGCCTTGGAAAGTACCAACCCATATTTCCTATCCCATCCAGGAGGGTGTCCTGGTCAAGAAGTGTATGTGGCTGGGATCTGAATCCTTGTCAAGCTGAGGCAGGAAACAGCCATGAGGCTTTTCAGTTCGGAGGATGTATAAGACAGACCTCCACTCACTTTGGGAGCTTCCAGGTCATGCCGAGGTACAACTTGAATATTTAGGTGGCTCCAGAATCAGAAGGAAGTTGAGCCTGTTCAGTTGCAATTTAGGATTTAGGTACTAGATTCCTGCGTTGTGTAACATACTCTTTGATTTCAAAGGCCAGTGGCATGGAAATGTTTCTTCCAAGGTTTAGCACAAGGAGAAACCAGGGTACCAGAATCAATTGCCTAAGGTCACATGAGGCAATGGGGGAAAAAGAAAGTGACCTAACACTGAGCCTCAGGTCCAATGTGTGGGATGACGTTACTATCCTGAATAGGATCTTTGTTCGAGTCATGAAATGTAGCACCCCAAGAAAAGGTAAGAAGATGTTAAGAACACAGATTTCCTTTGCACTTCTAATTCAGAATGTTGCTTTTCATTCATAGTGGTGCAAATATATTACCTTGGTGTGAAACCAGGGAGAACAGGGACCATAGAGCAGGAGCAAGCCAGTGGGTATACATGGGGAAGAGAAACAGAAATTAGGCTGTATGAGGCATTGGAGGGCTTCCAAGTATTTTTATTCATTATTACTATTTTTATGTGAAAGGGAACAGCCTTCCAGGCCTGGCTGATTTGCCTCAGGCAGGGATTTTGGCAAGTTCTAGTCCAAATCCGTTTTAGAGTGTATATGTGTGCAGGGTGCTTGCATGAGGTCCAGAATTTGCAGCATTTTATCTGCTATTGCTCACATTTACCTATTCCACCCTCTTCTGTCAATGCAGCGAGCCTTTTATTTAGTCATATGACCTTCAACTTCCAAACTTACTAGTGTTTTTAGAAGGGAATTCATTGGAAAGGTCTTTTTTTCTTTTATTGAAACACGTGTAAAAATACCAAGCTAAGTGATTAAAGGACACTTTAAAACTGAAAGATTGTTTTTTATATGAAAATCTGAAAACATGGTTTATTACATCAAGCTAGGGCAAAAGTGCTGATTTTTAAAAAATTTGTTAACATTTCATTTGGGTTTATGATGCTTAGAAAAAATAAAGAATAAATGTTTCTGTGACACATTAAATGAATTTAATTTAACAGAAAATATTATTGAGAGACCTTTTCAGAAATCTGTCCAAACTTCAGTTTGATAGCCATTATATGTAGGCAGATTAATTACTGAGATCTTTCATCTTTTTAATCCTGTCCATAAATTGGTTGAATGTTTTAATTTGCTGAATGGTACTTTCTTATCTGTTTGTGACAGCATATTGCTCCCGTCACAAAACTTCAGAGGTACTTAAGTTCTGCCAGTATATACCTCGCCTGTTAGCAAACCATAGTAATATATCCTTTATGCTGTTTTGCAGGACATGAAATGCTTTTATGAGAGGAACAGGTAGATTTTGTGTTTTCAGTGGCTTCTCATAAAGTGGGGGAGAGAAAGGAATCGCCTTTCGTTGGTTGTGTTTAAGAAGAGAGAAACAACTGGGGAAGGTTTTACCCAGTCATACGGGCTTAACCTTGACTTTGAACTTCAGTTTATTGTTGCTTTGATGTTAATGTCGAGTGGATTTTAATCAACACATACTTTAGCCATGATATTTAAATAGTATCTTAAAGTGATATCCGCCCATAAGCAGACTGCCAGCCCAAGTTATGTAGTGCTTATGTCCCCAGTCTGGCTCTGAAAGAAAATAACTTTTGGTGGAATAATAAGCTCACAATAACTCAGTGNGTTTATAATTCTAGAAAATGTGATCCAAATGTAACAGAGAACAAAACCAGAGGCTGCCTTGCTGATAGATGGGGGTGTTTTGGATGAAGACTCTTCAGATCCGCCCCAGGCGGGAGAGGTGGGTGGATGCTACTCATCCCGGGGTGAATCGGGAGCTCTGCTTTGGCCATGGTTTGTGGCTTGAAAGCCCTGTGTGTTTAGAACCTTGCTCTTACCAAGTTCCAATTGTTCCAGTCAGGCTTCACACGTGGCCAGCAATGTCACTGGGGTCTGTCAGCACTGGGGCTTGCTGGTGTGAGTAAAGCACAGTGCTGAGCACCTGCAGATGGTGAAGATAAATTCCTCCTGCTTTCAGCTGCCTTGCAGGCAGCTTTGTGTGTTACCGTGTGGCAAAGCAGTTGAGAACCAGTAGGAATGCACTCCAGGAGCTTGTTTTAATAATCTAAAAAACTGCACCTGAATTGCTGCAACGATTTGGGAATTCTTGTGTGGGCTTTCCATGTGAAATTTAGCAATGTGAGGAGCATAGAAGTCATCTTCCTGTAACGGTGTCTAAAGCATTTTTCTCTGTAACAGCCCACAAATAAAGACCAGATTTGAGAAGAGAAAATACATCTGGGTTTTTTTTTTCATCACAGAAACCCAGTGGAGATCCCTGGGATTTAGCCTTATGAATTAATTTGCTGGGGCTTCTACAGAGTTTCTAACTGAGGCACCTGGAGTGCAATACCCAGATAGAGCCCTTTACATACCCAGAGCAAAGGAAAATAGAGTGTGGTGGGCAGTCTTTACTTTTTCCCAGTATTTGCAAACCAGACATACTTTAATAATATTTAGGGAATGGCTGATTTGTGAAGCAAATAGCTCAAGGTCTAGTGGTTTGATTAGTCACACGTTCCTTCTGAAAACAAAGCATATCACATGTAAAGGCAGCTTGGAATAAATTATCTTAACTCCATCAATAACTTCAGTGGAGGATCTCTCCCACTGTGTATTTCCACAGTTTCTGGGGAGTCATTTAAGACATGTGGGTATGGAAGATTAAGACTGTTGCAAAATTGTACATGTCTAATTACCCAACAGTGGTATTACTTTTAACAGGAGAGTAAATTACAAGAAGTTCTTGGGTTTTTCAAAAATAAATATCATCATTATGAGAAAGGCAGGACATACAGGGTTTGTGCTTGCTCATCACAGCTAAATTAGCACAGGATAAAGTTATACAAAAAGCTTGGTGAGAAAACAGGTAGTTAACTTAAACCTGATTTTAACCAAACCTGTCACCAATGAGTTGTTTAAGGCTTCTTGTAGAGGGGTGTTTTGTAATGAAGGGTGATTTCTTTCTCTTAAAACCCTACTGCCAGCCATCTGTTGATAATTATTGTCCAGTCTCTGCTGAGAACTTGTGATATTTAATATTTCCTCACCACTTGAACAAATAAGCGATAATAACTGCAAGGCACTTGACCACAGGAGTAGAAAGGTGCATAGCATGAAAAAATTAGTGTACATCTTGGTTTTTGAAAACAACTCAATTTTGTATTTGTGATAAAGACAAGTCTGAGTTCTTGAGGACTTGGAAAATAGGTGAGTTGGACAGTGTCTCTGGAAAAAAGTATTTTCATTAAAATGACAATTCAGTCAGAAAGCATAAAAATTGTTCATTGTTGTTTATATTTCTTATTATTTTTAATTTATGTTATCCTTTCTCATAAAAGATGTTGAACAATCTATTTATTTGAGTATTAAATATTTAGGGCAGGTTAATCTAAAGACGTCTCAATTTTTTGCAATGTTTAGTCTTTTAAAATGTCAGCGTTTTTAGAGTTATGTTCAGCCCTGTGTAGAAGGAGTGATGGAGAGCAGAGATCAGTATGTCTAGTTTAGAAATGGTCTCTTCAGAGAACAAGGTCATACAAGAAGCTGCCTGTAATTGCTTTTCTGT
>VXBJ01005625.1:162001-302077 GCA_013400055.1 Nycticryphes semicollaris
ATATATATATATAGCATCATTATGTATAGTATATTGTTACATGATATATATAATTATTATGTTAATAACAAATACTAATTAATATTTTTAATCCAAGTACTTGGAGCTTTACAAATGACTACAGTATAAACATCACCACATTCATGATGTGGTAACTTCTAAGCTTATTTTAAAGATGGGCTGACAACAATATGTTTGTGTTTAAACTTTCACAGTCTGACATTCCACTGCCTCTGGAATGACTTCTGTTGTTAATGACATTGCTCAGCATTTCCAAGACCCAAATCCAAGATTTTCTGAGTTGTTTCTGGACCCACAACTTCAGAACTCTTCTAGTCCCAGTACTTTGAAAAGCTGTTCCTTATCAAAGTGCCCAGATAGTGTGACAGCAAGAAAAAGTGCTCATTGCTTTTGAATAAGTGACGGCTTTGGATGATTTACCTAAAATCTCAGCAGACATTATCCATTAGAATATACGTTTTATGACAGTTTTTTGTTTATCCATTTTGCTTTTCTTCAGAGGATTCAGTAGATAGAAGCGTGATCGACCTCACCTCAAAGCTACTGAAGTTTGTTGGATGACTTGGCTATATCTACCTCCATCTATAAGACCGTTTCCTAAGCAGCTGTTTTGGAGCCTTTCCCTGCTTACCCTCACCTTCACTGCCTGCATCCTGTCTGATCTCCCCAACCCCATGTACAAATGGCAGAGCGAAATAAAGAAAAAATAATTGCAGGAATGCTTATTTTTAATCCTTAGTTGAGGATGCATTTCATATAGTTGCCAGGTGCTAGTACTAAATCCCCTCTCCCCAGTAAACCTTTAAATTTTATGGGTGTTTCATTATCAAATTGAAAATAAAACCACTGAACAGGAAATAATTATTCTTAAAGGTTCGTGCAAAATCAATTATATTATCCCTTGATAATGAAAAAGGAACCACAGGGCCCTGATGCAGGGTGAATTTCTTAACAGATAAAAAAAATACAGCACTTCTTTTAAAGAAATTTATTAGCAAATATGATTCTTGAAAGTTGTTTGCATTAATGAACATTCACTTTCCATTCATCATTCTTTTTTCTTATTGCTTTAAAAGGATGAGAAACACCAAGGAGCCAACAAAACCCCAAAGCTACCAGTTGGTTACAGATTGCCTCCTTTTTTTTTGGTGTATATCTGTTCTCCTTAATTGTTCTGATGGAGTAAAAGTGAAAGGTTCCTGGGATGTTATGAAAAACATGACAATAAAATAAATGGGAATATGATAGGCGGATGGTTAGAACAGGAGAGACTGCTTTCAGTCCACACTACCTTTTCTTTTTGCTGTTGGAATGTAACAAATATTAACTGCTACTGCTCTGCTGTACTTCATTACATAAATATTTGTGTAAATTCACACTGTGAATATATGAAGTGCTTTGATGGGCAAAGAGGAGAGTTTCCCCATGTGCTGGTTTCTTCTTTATGTGAAGCAACAGCCCCGTGCGCACTGACCGAACTTTCACACTCATGCTGTTCAGCATCAGCTTGAGTTCTCAGGTCTCTGTTTTCCTCCTTTGTAACTGGTTTACTTACCAAAACCAGCTCTGTTGCAATACAGAAATTCCCAAATAAGTCCTCCAAGGCAGAACTATGGAATTTCAATTACCTTTTTTTTTATAAAAAATGAGCTGCTGATCTGGAGGCCTTTCTATGCCCCACCTCTTTCATAAAATTAATTAATATATCATGTAAAATTCCAAGAAACTGTACTTGTTCCCACATGCAGCATTTCTAAGCCTTCAAAGAAGAGAGCATTTAGATCTGGAGAATTTTTAGTGATCCACAAAGCTCTGTTTCTAACAATGAGTGGGGTTTTTTTTTCTACTGCTATGAGTTTTGCAAATGTGCTAGTGGCAAAATGCATACAGAAATCAACAGGGAATTTTGAATTAAATAAAATATTTGAATATAATTGCTCATATACTGATTTTGTCCCTCTCCCCCAAAAATGATGTTAGTATATCTTTGGTATCAATGCAATAAGCAAGGCCTTTCTTCTGTTGTATAAAATTTGTAGCCGTGGGAATTAAATATGTTAGAGAAGCACGGCAAGTAGAAAGAGGAATTATTGACATAATAAAAGAAGTCACGTGTCCCTGAAAACCTTACTTCTCTATTATATATGTTGACAGAGACAAGAACGTTCCTAGATCACTTTTATGTGTTGTTGATTCCAGCTCCACTTGTAACATAAAAAAAAAAAAAAGAGAGCGCTATGAGTCTGGAATAGAGGTTTCTTTCTTTAGAAAAAACAACAACAGGAACAACAAAAGTAGACCAGTATTGTCTTTATAGTTTTATCTTTCATACAGCGTTAACCCAGGTGAGCTAGTCAGTATGAAAAAGTGCTTAAAAGATTCGGCCTTGCTCTCTGCTAATAAATTTTCTTTTAGCAGCTCATAGTTTTTATAATGTTTTTCAATCATTGAAGTAGCTTAGGAGACACATCAGTCATGTCGCATTAGGCCTCTCTCAGCTTCATAAACTATTCTATATAGAAGGAAAGAAATTCTGAGGAAATTGATATGTGTTAATTTATATATTAAAACTAAGAGGATAGAAATAAAGGATCTTTGTTTAGTAATTACTTTGTCCCAGGTTTGTAAAGGTCTATATGTTGCAAAGCACCATGATGTGGACTGGAGCTACTGATGTCTAGATTTTAAAACAGTTTAACAGTTAAAACAGTTGGGGTCTTTCATGACTATTAAGGTATGAATCCGATGTAATTGCTATTTGTTAGACTATTTGAATTGTGAGTGTATTTTGAAAATCTGTTGTGACTTTCAAAAAAATTGAAAATATGAAGTGGTGGCTGCAAACATCCCAGTCAGATCTAGAGAATATAACAAAATTCCATTTTTTTCTCAACAATTATTTAATCCTTTTCTTTAAAATAAAACAAATTAAAACTTTTAATGCAAACTAGCCATATAGAATACTATGCTATACATCTCTAATGGTCTGTGTCTTTGTGCTGCAGAGTAGCAGAATTGCCAGTTTTTGTGATTGTTATGGATCCAATATTTAATGGAATGACATGGCTATATGTGGAAGTAGATATCTTATGACTATTAAGGGCTTCAGTTCATAAAATTCACTTATTGTCATGGTTTAGGCTGGCTGGCCACTAAATGAATGACAAATGATCTCTCTAACCTCTCTCCCTTCCTAGAAGAGAAGAGAGAGAGAATAAGAGGGAGAGACTTATGGGTTAAAAAGAGAACTAAAATTACTTTAATGAAATACTAATAATAAAAAGAAAGATCAATAAGAAAATAATTAAATATATACAATCTATATTCAAAACCAATATCGAGCTCCCAGGATGATGATCACATCATTGTCAGGCACTGGGAAAGTCCCAGACTGGACTAGTGATGGACAGGAAATGGACTCTGGGTCTGGACGCAGGAATGCTTGGATTGGCATCAGAGGCAGAAGAACAGAGTCCTCCTTGGATACCAGCAGTTAATGAAAGAGGTTGACCCCTTTGATCCCTCAGTTTTTATACTCAGCGTGATGCAGATGGGATGGAATACGCTGTTGTTCAGTTTTGGGTCACCTGTCCTGCCTGCTCCTCCACACAGGTGTGACCGCTCTACTACGCTTTTCGGCTTCCAATTTGGTATGTAACAAAGTTAGCTGACCTTGGTTGTTGTAGCAACGCACATAAGCAAGAGCCTCTCTGTGCACTTTTCCTTGGTATTAACTTAAGCCTCAGACCTTATTATTCTGAAAGCAGACACTGTTTGAAGAATATGATGTTAATTTCAGAAAGTGCAGTTAGTTAGAAGAAACTTAACTGAAAAGTAAAAAAGTAAAATTACTGAAAAGAAAATAATTTCTGTTCTATCTCAAACAAAGATATTCCTCAAGTTCTGGCTAATTACATTTTGTTCCCAGGAAACGGAATATCATTTTTTTTTTTCCTGGAATTTGAGTATTTGGTTAAATTCAAAGAGTCAGCTCCTCTGTCAAAATAATACTGTTTTTGAAGGCATAGATAATACTTCCTATTGATTTTCTCAGACTTCTAATTACAATATCTTGTTTTCAGTTTATAAAGGGAAACTCCGACTGAGACAAAGTTTTATCTAATATTATGCTTTAATTCTCTTTAATTTAAATGCAATTAGTGGTATAGTTTCCACAATTTGAAGCACCATGACTAGCAAAGTATATTTCCAAGCACAGTTTGAATGTAATTAATGAAATGCCTCAATTTAGGAAAATCTGGACATTTTATTATTACAGAGCATGCTCACAACCTCTTATGATTTTTAGCGCTGAGTGGCTGATGTCTATACTGTGAAACCTGGAGTGCTTCCACCTCTTGGTCACTGTATTCTGTCCTGTTCCTTCATGACTTGCAATTGAGTTCTTGGCTTCATGGAAAGTCAGCTCAAGTAGAGTGGCCAACAGTGGATCACTGATATCTCCAAGGGTCCATGATGGGGTCCAGTATGGAACAGAAAAGTAAGAGATGTTGTGGGAGAAATACTACACAGGTTAGATATTGCTGTAGTTCCTGTGGCCAAGTGTGGAAAATTAGTTCTGTGATAGCTCTCGTGTAATCCAGTGTGTTTATGTGGTGGATTGACCCTGGCGGGCCTCTCACTTACTCCTTATCTCCTAGTCAGATAAACAGGACAATAGGTACAGAAAAAGTGAGTGAACTTGTGAGTCAAGACAAAGACAGTATACTAAGTGAAAGAAAGAGAAAAAAAAAATAACACCTCTGAATCCACAAGTGACACAAAGGCAATCACTCACCATGTTTCACAAACATACCAGTGCCCAAACGTTCTCTGAACAATGGCTGCCTTGAAAGACAAAATCCTAGAATCATAGCATCATTCAGGTTGGAAAAGATCCTTGGGATCACTGAGTCCAACCATCAACCCCACTCTACAAAGTTCTCCCCTACACCATATTCCCCAACACCACATCTAAACAACTCTTAAACACATTCAGGGATGGGGACTCAATCACCTCCCTGGGCAACCTATTCCAGTGTCTGACCACTCTTGCTGTGAAAAATTCTTTCCTAATGTTCAGCCTAAACCTACCCTGTTGTAGGTTGAAGCCATTCACTCTCATTCTATCCCTAATTACCTGTGAGAAGACACTAGTACCAACCTCTCTACAATGTCCTTTCAAGTAGTTGTAGAGAGGGATGAGGTCTCCCCTCAGCCTCCTCTTTCTCAAACTAATCTCCCAGCTTTTTCAATCGCTCTTCAGATTTATTCTCCAGGCCCTTCACCAGCTTCGTTGCTCTCCTCTGCACTCACTCCAGCACCTCGACATCTCTCTTGTGTTGAGGTGCCCAGAACTGGACAAAATACTCAAGGTGTGGCCTCACCAGTGCTGAGTACAGGGGGATAATCACCTCCCTACTTGCCCTGGTCACACTATTTCTAATACAAGCCACAGTGCTATTGGTTTTCTTGGCCAGCTGGGCACACTGCGGGCTCATATTCAGCTGCTTGTCAACTAGAACCCCCAGGTCCTTTTCTGCCAGGCAGCTCTCCAGACACAATTCCCCAAGTTTGTAGTGATGCATGGGGTTGTGGTGGCCCAAGTGCAGGACCTGGCACTTGGCCTTGTTGAAGTTCATACAGTTAACATTGGACTGTCCATCCAATCTATCCAAGTCCCTCTGTAGAGCTTCCCTATCCTAAATCCTCCACCTTCACCTGCTCTCCCAGTTTTATTGCTGAGCATGACATTACACAGTCTGGACTACCCTATTTGTTCAGTTCAGGTTCTCTGAAAAAGGAGTATTCCATTGAATAAATAGGGGGCAATACGATGTTTATACAATCAACTTAATTCTGCATTTTCTTATTTCAGGGTGTTCAGTTTTAAAGCCTTTTCAATATTATTTCAAATCAACTTTTGTTTGTGTAATACTTAATTTTACAAGGCCATCATGTAGCTCAGTATAATTTATATTTCTAATGAATTCTGGTAGGCTCAGGTAAAATTTGTGGTTTTACAATGGAAATTATTTGCATAGCAGGAGATGGGCATACAGACATACATTTACACATTAAGAAATCTGATAAAATAGTGAAACTTTAGTGTTTTAAGAGAAATATTAATGCTTCTCAATATCCTGTTAGAAAGTCAACCAGTGGTCTTTTCATCAGGAAAGCTATTAGGGAATAATTCGAATGTTGTTTATTATCATTATTTATTTGGATGGTGAAATGTGTCAGCTTCTAATACAACTGATCTTTTTGCATCTAATTGAGGTTCATTATCTGGCTAAATCAAATTATGAGCAAATTCCTCTAAGATAGCATACTAGTCTCTAAAATTCCCAGATGAAAAGGGCCAATTTAACATGCATTCTATCTCAGTTAGAAGTTTAAAAACCTGAGCGACTCAAGAATCCATCTAGTATGGAGTGTAATCAAAAAGCAGGGCGGCCTCAGAGGCATCCATCAACAGAAACAACCAACTATCACCACCACACATTTTAGGAGCCAACCCACAAGTCTAGGTGTTACTGCTGGAAAATATATAATGCAGCTTCACATCAGGATCTTAGAGCTGCCAAGCATATCTCCAGAGTAACTTTAACAGTGATTACACTTGATGAAGGAGGTAGAGGAAGTATATTCATGTGCCAGCAGCACCAGGAGGATAAGGCCAATATTGAAGTTAAAGTACATTTATGTGAATTCTTATTCCACCATTAAACAGCCGTTTTTCATAGGATGAGCTTTGCCTACGAAAGTCTCAGGTGTTTCCGCTTAGTGCTGGTCTCTTTTTGTAAATATATAGACTTTTAATTACAACAAGTAGGCTAGCTAACAAGGAAATGTTTGAAAACACTGAAGACAGTAAATCTCGTAACCATGAATTGCCTCTATGATACCATGCTAGCTTCTGAAATTCCCAAATGAGAAGGGCTATTTTAACATGCATAAGTAGTTTCACATTTTTGTTGGAAAGAGAAGTCAAACTTACGACAAAGTAAGAACTTAGCTGAGGATGGAGGAGGAGTGTTATAGGCTGCAGTCCTAAAGATTGTGGTGTTGTAACAGTCAATATTGACCAAAGAAATATACTTTATTCCTGTATTTTATTTAAGTTATCTAGTGCTTGAAGTGAACACCCAGTCCATAGCAATCACAGCCAGCAAACAGATGTCTAGCCCAGAAGAATCTAAAAAGCAGTTCCATATGTTCCCACTCCTCAGAATTCACATTAAAAGAACAAGCTGGAGCTTGTTAAAGAATTTCTGTCCAATTTTACCTTTCTATCACAATGTGCAAAATCCATATCTGTGTAGGCAGCCAAACCAAAACTTATTCTCTTATTCAGGCCTACTTTGATCCTTCCTGATGGTGTTCTGTGGAGAAATGCCTCTCTATCTACAGACTGCATGCTAAGCATGGGAGTTTTTTTTGCCAAAGTGCCTTGTTTTGACCTGTTCTAAGTTGGCATTGAAAGACACCTTAGTCTTAGTAGAAACATAGCCCTGAATTGGGAGAAAAACACTGGCTTGGAAAGAAAGTGAAGGGGAACCCTTCTGAGTAATGAAGCTGTGCTATTTTTAATGCTGGCTACATAAACAAATCCATCTAAATTTAAATAAGTTACCCTGCCTTGCAAGCAGGGTTTGTCAGAGGGAAATCATTTGTTCTCCATTAAAACCAATGGGTCAACAATCTCAGCTAAAGATTGCAGCAAAGAATTAAGCTTTCTTCATGTCTGAATTTAAGTGTGGATGGACATGTAATTTCCTTTTTTTTTTATTTTTTAAAGAAAATAAGTTTACTTTGAGGTAGAGGTGGTCTTTTCTGTACTGGAACAAACCCTAGCACAATGGAGGTGTTGAATCAAGACAAAGCCTACTGTAATACCAGTAGTCTGCAATAACTTTTCTGGAGGAAGGGTGTAAAAATAAATCTGTAAAAATCCCATTTATGAAGAAACATTTCAGTTTGTGTGTGAGACAGGCAAAAACTAAATCATTCACAATAAAAAGTTCTACATAGAGTTAGCAGAGAAAGATGAATTTCCTCTATGTACTGGAGAGGAAAAAAACACCATTTCATATAGAGAGATAGAGAGAAACCCTCTACTGCAACTGGGAATGCATATCCTCCATTTCAGGGCTTCAGATTGAGGAACAGCTTTGAAGAAACCTGGAATGTCTTAATAAACTTTATTTTTAATTCTTCTCAGTTAAAGAATAATACAGAAAAGAGCTGTTTGATCATACATCACCTTGCTCTCCTCCTTGGTCTGGGTGATTTTGTGGTCAAGAAAAGAAAAGTTACTTTAAAAGGAAGAATAAAGAGCTTTTCAGGCTTTGACAATCTTGGAAACCTCCAAGTTAAACAACAGGATTGGGCCACAGCTATTGATTGGTCTTCTAGCGTTTTTCCAGAACACAAGAAGACGGTTCACCTCCAGTGAAGTGCTGTTTTGAAGGTAATGTTTATTTCTTCCCAGATATAAGCTTTCCTTGGTCTTTCGGCTTTGTCATGCATTTTCCTAGTCTTAGTTCATCAGTGAAACTGCAGCACATATGTGAGGGTATGTGAGTGTAAAAGGCATTAAGCTCACAGGGCAGGCTGCAGTCTCATCCATTGGAGAACTTGTTTTGCATGTAAAGAGACACACATGCAATCAGGGGAATAAATGGACACTCCCTGATCTCAGCTAGAGTAAATATTTTTCACGCTAGTGAAACATCTGCTGATTGCAGAAGAATATGATGTCACAGCCACTCTCTTCACAACATAGTTTTTAGAGGTTGCACAATGCTACCATCTACATCTTTTTCCCAATATACTGTTTTCATCCCACTGATGGAAATGTAGACACTAGCAAGTTAATAGGAAACCTAAGAAATCCAGAGTTCAGCAGTCTACCTTGCTTACCTGCCTAGCTCCTGATGAAGGTGGGATGATAGATGACATGTATATTTGACAAAAAGAGAATAGCAGTCATTGCTTCTGCAATCATTATTCTAACTATTGCACACTGTACCTGAAATTAGCTAAATACTGGGCCTGAATTTGCTTCTGTAGAGACAACTTCAGTGTATGGATGATGTATTGTAGACACAGTTTGCCCTTACAGTTAGTGTAATTTTTTCATGGGTAGATTGGTTATGCATGTTTAAGTAGCTCATTACCATACAGATTTTTAACCCTTATCCTATACTTTTGTTAAAGTTGAGAAAACTATTTTTTTTTGGTATTCTAGATCCATCAGCAAAGGAAATGGTTTCTCTGAAACTCAACTTTCTGGTTCAGTGCTTTGACAGTAAATATGGAAGTAAGAAGCAGGTCTTCCCCAGCTCAAACACACATGGCATGTTATTGATACAGAACAGAAATGTACTTCCAAGTAGACACGACAAAAAGCAAGGCTGTAGCCAGCATTCATGGGAACTGAGACATGATGTAATCTCAGACAAGGTAATCAGTGTAAAAATGCGCTCTCTATTTATTTTTAAGATCTTTCTATAGCTGCTGATCATAAAAGAAAGCTGCTTCTCAGAACACTACACATCTGAATGAGGTTTCTGCTGTGCTTCTGTGGTCCCTGTTTAAGCCTCTCTTCAGGAAAATATTTTATACCCCCCAGAAGTATTCCTGAAGGAACCAAAAGTGATTTGACTTCCTCAGTTTTTATCTTTAACTCTTCGATGTTCAGACTGCAAAGAATCTGTTTTCCTATACACCTTATGCAGTCCCAGTGTATTTAGTCATTCATACTAGTGTGTATCCATGAAAAATTAGCCGATAATCTCCTTACCTAATGTGTTAAAGATTCTTTTTCATTAATATAGTGTCTAAAGTACCTCTGCACACAACATTTCCAGTGTTCGTTCCAGTGTTTCCGGACAACTTACTTTGCACTTTACTGACTAGGAGACATGACCAAGAACACTGGCTTCAGCTGATGCCAACCTTTTCCTTTCTTCGTTTCTGTTTTGCAGAGAGCTACAGAGCTTCCTACTTAGTTTTTTGGCATATATATATATATATATATTTATGATTAATTATTAGTTTGAAGACTTGTTTTCAAGGAAAAGCAGTAAAGTTTTTTCTCAAGATTTGCCTCCTGCAGCTTTGATACATTTAGTCTCTTATGTCCCCAGGGAGCGGTGGAAGAGTAAGACAGCTAATCTAATTTCTTCCAACCTGTCTTCTTGAGAAACAAATGGCTCTATCACAGACTGCTTGTGGGGATGGGCAGTTGGGAGAAAGAAGTGAGAGCGGGTAGAGGAATTCCTTGAGTGAGCAAATCTGAAGTTGCAAGGAAGCAAGATGTGGTGGTGTGCTCAAGGAAAGTTTGGAGGAGAAAAATCAGTGCAACCAGTTTGAGGCAACTCCATAAATAGGATCATACCTGAGTGTTGGACCTTACAGTAGAGGATGTCAGTGTCTCTGGTGAAAATGGGGATAAAGAGTTCTTCCTCTGAGAGTATGTTTAACAGCAGATGGATAGCACACAGCTTGAGGAAGGTTTGGGGGTGTTGGATGTGAGAAAGGATTAAACTTTCTTCTGTGGCAGTTCAGGTTCAGGGGAAAACTCAAAGTGACTGGCAGCCAGAGAGGAGAAAAGGGTTAAGAGGTGAGAGGAAAGCAGTCTTTGGGGAGCAATTGATTTCCTTGCATTTGTTTTGTTTGTGTTTTTCCATCAGTGGGGAATGACCATAAGTCCACCTGCAGTTTTGGTCGACGCTGCATGATTTTTCAGTCTACATACCACAGAGGTGAGTGTTTATGACTTTTAGCAACAGAACGGAGGGAAAAAAACCACATAGCTTACACAGTATCTGAAAGTTTACGTGGTGGGGAATGGACAAAGTCTTTTGGATCCAGTTCTCTAATAAATGCCGTATATATAAATTAGCAGAGAGTGCCGACCTTCTCCACTGGGGGCGCAGCTGAGAGACTGAGGGTTATAAAGGTGAACACCAAAGGCTTTCTTAAAAACTCAGTTTTTACCTCTTTACAGCTTGCTTTATGAGGCATGCAAAGCTCATATGTTTGGAGAGATTCTACCTTAATCCCTAAATCGAAACATAAATTAAACTATCCAAGAAAGAGCAACGTTTAAATGCTAAAGTGTCCTGTTAAGCTATCTGTCCCCACATTGAAAACCCACTCTCCTATATTTTTCATTGTTATCACCACTTCTTAGGCCTCCATTGCTTTATTTATGTACACTTAAACTTCTCAAATACAACTGTGGAAGTCAGATCTTGTTGTCCGTAATATATGGGCCAAGTTATTTCATCTACTGTTTTCTACATTAACCTAGTTCTTCCTATCATGTAGGCAAGATTATTTAAAGCTGTAGAGAAAGTGTATTAATTGTAAGAGTATAGCTTTGCAGATGGATGTACTTTTTGAATGGGAAGTTAGTTCTTTTGAGATTCTCAATCTCTGACCGTTGCAGAACAGAATAAAACTGAAGTGGAATGCTAGTGAGAATAAACTACTATCTGTTTATTTTTGGAATAATTTTTGCTTATTGTTTCCTCCTGGTACTGCCTGTGGTTGAAACCGGGCTACCAGATCATTTAGACCTTACATCTAGCCCAATCTGAACTCTCCATTTTCCCATATTTGCACCCTGACCCTCCACAGGCTTATCTTTTTACTAATCCCAGAGGATTCAATTCAACCACTTCCTTGTGGTTTTTTGGGTTTTCTTTTTTTTTGGTTTGTTTGTTTGTTTGTTTAAAAAACTGAACTTCCTCAGAACCACAGTTCAAAGCTGATCTTACCAGTGACTGTTAATTCCAGGAACAATTTGCAAATGCTTCTGGAGTATTGTAAAAGAAATTAGAATAACAAAACCTCTTTGAAGGGAATGTCTCAGATGCATTTGTTATGAAATGCCTTTGAGGTATCTTATCAAACAAGGCCACTTATTAGAAGCTGTACACTACACAAAGGAGTCTACCAGGCTCCACTACTTTAGGGGAAGTAGTATTGGGATATCAATATGCCCTGTTATCATTCTCTTTCTCTGTGTACTTCTTCGTTCTCTGTTCCTCAGGCAATTTTCTTCATGTAAATTAATATTAGTGACGTGTAGTTACAGAATAATGTCACTCCCATTGTACATTCTTTGTCTCACTGACACCTTAATTCTGGGAATTTTAATGTATGTCTTCAAAGCAAAGTGTAAAGCAATTCCTCATGTGGAAAACAAGCAAAGATGGGATAAGGAAAAGTAAGGTCTTAAACTAGCCACAGGCATTTAGGTTACTTTCATGAAAGAAAAAAAAATGGTTAGATTCTAGACCATTTGTATTCCTGAGGGAAATTATTTTGCTTATTGTAACTGGAAGGGAATAACTGATGGTGTTAATTTGCCCTCCAGACAAAGCGGTTAGCTACAGCTGGGTGCTAAACCAACATTATTTTCACAGAATCACAGAATATCAGGGATTGGAAGGGTCCTTGAAAGATCATCTAGTCCAATCGCCCTGTTCTAATACATACCCACTACTGTAAAAATTATATACATATAAAAGTACCATTAATCCAAGAATATCTTCCTCACTAGAGCCTGACCCAGAGCACAATGCACATCAAGTGGAACTATAGTCTTCACAGATGTGGAAAGTTTCTGAGAGCACCTGACTAGATTTGAAGACACGCTCAGAGGCAGAGAAAGTACATGAATGAGGGGACTGTTCTCAGCTTGAGAGCTGGCCCACCAGAACATGACACTTTAGAAGAGTGTCGAGGAGTTATCAAAGGAAACAGTTGGGAGAAAAGTTCCAGCAAATCAGAAAGGCAGTTAGTAAGCGAATGTAGGTGAGAACAGAGTTGAGGACACTGAGTACAAAGTATCTGTAAAAAACCTCTTGAATTACTCAAACTTGTCTGTTTACCTTCAGACCTGGAAAATAAGTTTGTCTGAATGACAAATGCCATCCAGTGAGACTAATTTATGTAAAATTAATGGTTATTTTTGAAAGTATACTTGAATGCTTTCATTAGATATAAATACATCATTTCTACAAAATTCCCTCCCCACAATTACGATATCATGATTGAATTACTGTAACTCTTTGCACAGACAAATTGCTTATATTGTCAAGACTTCTAAGACTTCTGTTCATCAGTATGTAGCAGTTGCTGATTAGGTCTACAGTAGCTTTTATTGTGCTGCTTAACTGCCCATTCCATGGTGGTCTATGCATTTCAATGACAAATGACTGCATGTAATTTAGGTGCTATATCATTAAGACAAGGAGGGGCATTTATGTTTTCCTCTATGTAATATAACTGTGAGTGCACATTCACTTTGGGGAATTATGTGCTTATTATGAAAAATAGTGCATTTTCAAGTAGTTAAAGACCTTTTTTTGGAAAGAGTCCCTCCTCTATGTATATATTGAAGGTATTGCTGTGACACAGCGTGAAAACTTATGGTATAGTTATCTAAAAAAACTTATCCACTCCCTATAACATGTTTAGATTGCTTTTTTAGACTCTATAAAATTTTAGCTAGCACTAAACATAGAACTTCATTCATCATCACGCAAGCAAAGGCTGCCAAAGGAAGCCTACTCTTCCTGAGCTAAAAGTGGCAACACTCCAGTATTGGCAGAAATCAAATGAATCATTTCCTGCTTTTAGTTTTAGATAAATAATCAAAGAAGATTGTCTAGATTCTGATCCAAAAGTAATTTTTCATAGCAAGGAATCAGACTACAGCTACAAAGACTTTAAGTGGGGAATGTTCTCCTGCTAATTACTTAACTGGAAGGGCCCTATGGAACCTATAGTCAGATCAAAATATCAAAATCCAATTTAAAAGAAAAAGTTAAATAACCATATTGGCTTTTAAGTAGAGTAACTTGAAGTGCACTGAAACAGTGAAGTTTGCTCTTGATACATTGAAGGAACACGGTCCAACAGGCTCTTGGTGGATCTGCCTTCTTTCTGGGGGAGAAAAAATGCAGAGCAGGGGCAGCAACTGCCACTCCTGAGAGTGGACGGTGGTGATTGTGGTGAAGTACATGTTGAGGAATTATTATCTGTGAACTGCCTCTTCTTCTTTCATTTCTTCCCCCTCTAGTATCTGTCATTAAGATGGTGTCTGGACTGCTGGCATGGTGGTGCCAGGCTACATCTGGATATGTGTGGTAAGGGGAGACCTAATTAAAAGAGTTGGAGGAGAAAATAATGGAATGATGGAGATAATGGAGACTGGGAAATGAACAGAGGGAAATGGGCAGGCCAGGGCATGAAATCAGAGGTCAAGGGAGGAAACTAGTATGGCAATGGCCAGTGGAGAAGACTTGGGAAGGTTTGAGTTGAAAGAACTGCTAGAACTGGATGTCAAGAGGATGGGGCCAGTCTTTTTTTAGTGGTGCCCAGTGACAGGACAAGAGGTAATGGGCACAAACTTAAATGTAAGAAGCTCTACCTAAGCATAAGGAGGAACTTCTTTACTTTGGGGGTGGTGGAACACTGGAACAGGCCGCCTAGAAAGGTGGTGGAGTCTCCTTCTCTGGAGACATGCAAAACCCACCTGGACTCGTTTCTGTGCAACCTATTCTGGTGGACCTGCTTTGGGAGTGGGGGGTAGACTAGATGATCTCCAGAGGTCCCTTCCAACCCCATATAATTCTGTGATTCTTTGTAACTGCTCTGAGAACAAAAGCAAGTAGGAAAGTGAGCAAGGGTATGGTCTGTGACATAAAGCATAAGACTTGAGGTAGGGAGAGGACAGGACCCATTCACAGAGGCTCAAAATTCACAGATAAAGCATGCATCTTACCTGTTTGTCATACCTGCCTGACCTGAAAGATGTTGGTGTCTGGATAAGGGTTGTTTAATTAACTGAAAGGTCAGACAGTAATGGGAGGGCTCATGACTAGGTCTGTAAATCTGCAAGTGAGGCTGGAAGCAGGAGGAGAAATGATGCCAGAAATCAGTGAACAGTGATGATGGGCAGAAAGAGGGATGCATGGTGACATCTTGAAGGGGAGGGAGTAGAAATTGTGAAAAATTGTGCAAACTAGAACACATTTCTTTGTACATTTCAGACCCTGTGATGGACCTGAAGCCTCATTATCACCCATGAAATCTACTGGCAGTGTATTTTCCCTCTTAAGCTGATAGGTACAGCGAGAACCTCCTATTGCTGCTAATTCCTCTGTGCACTTAAGTGGCAGAGATTTGAGGGGTAAAGTTCAGCTTTAGTCATACACAAACTGGGAACAGATTCAGTTGCATAGGATGACATTTCCTGGTTTTAGTTTCCTTTTAAAAAAATGTGGATCCACAACAAAAATATCTTTTAAGCACATAGGACTTCAAGATTATGAACTGCGGAAAAAAGTTCTCTATCGGGAACTTGGGGGAAGTTGTATATGTATATATATAGGAGGAGTGCAGGCAGATGAGAAATCTTGGCTTATTCAAGGCCAAAAGAGCAGCTCAGTAAATAGTTTCTGGGAAAAAAAAAGAAAAAGAATTGAAAGAAAAGATCAAAGAACAATTACAGAGTCCTAACCAGAACGTCTTTTGCTTAATGCCTGATTAACTGTCAACTTCAGTGTTTATAAGCTGATAGAAATGCGATTAAATGAAATTTACAGTCCTAATTTTCAGTAAATTTGCATTATCTATATTATTAAAGAGTAGAAATTACTTTTTTCCCCAGGTGATAGTAGCATGACATCATAGAATCATAGTATTGCCTGGGTTGGAAGGGACCTTCCAGATCATCTAGTCCAACTGTCAATGTAACATTGAAAAAACACATCACTAAAGCATATCTCTAAGCACCGCATCTACCCATCTTTTAAACACCACCAGGGATGGTGAGTTTTCTTTGGGCAGCCTGTTCCAATGCATAATAATGCTTTCATTGGACAAATTTTTCCTAATATCCAGTATAAAGCTCCCCTGGTGTGAGGCTATTTCCTCCTTTCCTATCACCCGAGTGTGTACAAGATCCAGCCGTTACCAGACCTGCTTCTTTGTCTCTATTGGTGTTTCTCACAGAGCTGTAAACTAGGCCATAGATGTCCCATGGGAAGTGTTACACGTCGGATTTACTTCATGTGATAACTTCCCACGTTCGTGGCAAAACTCAGATTTTTTTTAATGGCAGTGTATAATGGACATAATGGACTCCAGTTTTGCCACCAATCCAACGTGAGTGGAGCTTGGTCCACACACAACATTAAAGCCAGTTTGAATCATGTCATTTATGATGATGAAGTCCTACAGTCCATGTTGCTCCTGTCAACAGAGACAGAAAAATCCCTGTGTGTCTGAGATTCTCAAACACCCAGCTTTGAAAATAAGTCTGCTCACATCTGGGCAGCCTCCCACTTCCTTACAGGAATGTCCTGGGTCTGGAAACGTGAGCCTTCTCAGACATAGGAAGGGAGCGAATCCAGTTATCCTGACTCTCAAGATGGATCTGAATCATGAAACATTTCTCTGTTAGTGATTGCTTCAGCGGAAGGGCAGTAATTTATGTATGTAATATAAAAATTATGTATTGCAGATTTGTGGCTAAATCTAGTCAAGAATTTCAGTTTAGGATTTTGTTCGTAGGACAGAAATCTATAAAATTGTCTTTTATGGGTTTATGACCCAAAACCCCAGCATTCTTCACAAATCACAAGATTACAAGTCTGAGGGGAACGTTTTTCTGAGATTTTGTTTGGATCTGAATGAAGTATTTTTCACTCAATCTAGAATCCAAATCACAAGGGTATTTTTGGCATAAGTCTTGCAGTTGAAACCACTCAGAAATATGCAAGAATATTGACTTGATATGTGGTTTTGGATCATTTCAAAGAGTAAAAGGTGTGATTGGCTGTCATTTCTGGGATAGAGGGTGCTATTAACTCTTTTTATATCAACAAGAAACAGAAGCATAGTATCACATCTTTATAATTCATATAATCTCAGCATGCATTCTGAAATCAGTGTCACTTCACAGGTGCCAAGACTTTCAGACTATAATGGCATAACTGACAAATGATAACATTGCCAGGTGGGGTGATCTTAATGACTAGTCTTGTGACATCTAGTTTTCTTCATGCCTGAGTTTCTAAAATCAAATATAACATAAGAATGTTGTTGTATTCAAAAAAATAAAACAATGCATTAATTATTGGTTGAGTGTCTCCTTTCATGGTTGCAGACAGAAGCTTAAAAATGTGACCACACTGTAGACTAAGAATAATATAACAAAAGACACTTTCTTTTTAAATCTAAAGTGCAAGCCAGTTTTATAACTTTTGGGATCTGACTCATGATTTTTGAATGTTTGGGATTGGCAGTATTGTACTAATATGTTTTGTATCAAAACGCAACTTTAGAAAAATATAACTTTTACAGTCTAGAAGTTTGTAGGTCAAGAGGCTACAAGGTATGGAAGGAGAGAGAAAAATGAGGGTTTCCTCCCAAATTAAGACCCTTCAATACCATTTCTTTCTTAAGGAACTGCTGCAGCAGCACCCAGATTTCCAACCTTGTGTCATGGGGCAAAATTTGCCTGACAGGATGATAATGTCTACTCAGAGGGGTTGCTGTGTCTCCTCCATACTGTGTCACCGCAGCTGGCTCCATGGGGAAGCGCCAGTTCAGAACGCCCTGACGCTACTTTCCCTCTGCGCCCAGCCCAGGGCTGTGGGTGAAGACCGCATTTCTGCCCACACTAATGAAACCCGGTGTCTTCCAAAATAAATATTGTTTCTTGGTTACTAATATAAATAAATGTATTGCACATTACATTTTTGGAGAAGAATGTGCAAGACCAACATTTCTGAAGTCGAATGGAGAGGTCCTCCCTCTGTTTCCCTCCAGTCCTCATACAGGCTAAATTCCACTTGAGTCACTGGGAATTTACATGACTAAAAGCTACAGAGGCACACAGAAGTACTGCAGGGTTGGGTTATGATATTTCAACAAAAATTTTGTTTGAGAAGGTGGAACAACTCTGGTATTTCTTTTTTTCTAATGTTATTTTTTGAACTAGTTGTAAATTCTGTAGTTTGCAGCTCTCTGAAGAGAAAAATGAATAATTTGTTCACTAAATGGAAAATTAAAGAAGACAAATAGCAAAGTTAAGAGTGTGATTTATTACAGTTCACATCCTACTGTATGTCCACAAGTTCTTTTAATGCTTTTCATAGGAAACAAAACCTTCACTCTTTCCCCAGTGAATTTATAAATACTTTTATTTCAAGAAGTTCTATCTTTCCTCTCATTTCATTTAGACTTCCCTTAATTATATTCATCATAGTTGCAATAGATGATAGTGCTGGGGAGAGACAAGGAGAGAAGAAAATATATTTCCTTGTATTATCAGTCTTTAAAAGTCAAATAATAGTTTTTGTGTAGGGAATGGGACTAAATTGTTTTTTAGTATTCAAAGCTAAATCTGTGGTGTGTAAAGAATTAGAGATAGATCAACCTTAACACTCAGCTGTTTGGATTGTGTTAAATGAGTCACTTGAAGGCATAAAAGTGTGGTCATACTGTGCTTCAAATAATTCATGCCTCTTGTAAATGTATAATTTAGTAAGCAATTTAATAATAGTAAGTTTTCCCATCATGGTTGTATAAGATCATGTCACAGATCCTTTTCTTTACTTGGTGGAAACCAGTGTGGTTCCATTGTTGTTGATTTTTGTTTTCTTTTTAATTAAGTTATTTCTTTTCTGTTTTTCCACAAGGTGTTGATGTGAGATGTGGGATTTTGAAGCTGAAAAGCCAAATTCTTAACTAACGTCACACCGCTGGTTTCAAAGTTTGTGTGTATGTGGGGAGAGATGGAGTTTAAAAAATGGTTTGGGCTAAAATTTCTCCTTCCTTCCTCGAAAAGGAGATTGCCTCACTGGGAAAAAACTCTGATCAGTGCTGTTCCATGAACTGTTCTTGAGCACTGTTTGGGAGATGCTGACACCATGCCAGAAACACTCTATCAGAATGGGTGACAGCACTGAGCCTGTGCTCTGTCATCCATGGTTTTGTCAGCAGATATGTAACCAGGGAAAGCAGTTTGGACCTGCTACTCTCAAGCACTATCTCCCAAAACCACTTAAAATATCTGATTTTTTTTTTGTAGATGTCTCTGCAGATACTCACATGTGTGACCAGGATTGTTATGGCTTAGATGGGCAGTGTCAAGTGGCAGAACTCCTCCACTGCTCACACGTAAGTATGTCTTTCACGTGTTTAGGAGCTCTGCAAAAAAATGTTGCTATTTCCCACTTTTTCTACATTTCTTTTAATATCAGTACATGTAAGGTATAGCCCAAGAAGTGGCAATGTGATGCTGATTTAAGCCCACTTCTTACAAGTGCCTGTTTACCATTCACAACAGAGGGAACTCGGTCATTTAACTTGAAGTAGTCGAAATAACTCTCCTGTGAAGGAAAGTGTAATATATAGCTGCTTGAGTGTCTAAATTTGGCGTTCAAGGTAAGAAGCATTAATTCTGATGTTTGTCTGAATTTATTAATGACAGAGTTTGTCTACAGTTAGTGCTGTGGCACTTCTTTTGGTGTTTCTGCCCGTGGCTCAGGTATGTTCCTTCAGGCATTTCCACTGTATGATGTTGCATTTGCTTCTACACAATTGCTTCCCTGAAGAATTTTTCAGAATGCTTTTTTACCATTCTGAAAACTCATTTAGCACTGTTTATTGACCGCACAGCTAGTTTGAACTGCGACCTTGGCAGCTCTCAGAAATTACACTTTAAAGGAAGAGTGATATAGACTTGTTATGGTTGGTTACAAATTAAAACATGCCCTATGATAAAGTATATCCCAGAAAATACAGAAATTAAGGGCTTCTGATCTCTAATTGGTAGCTGGAGCTATTCTGATGTTCTCTTTCACGTATGTCAGGTCTCATATGAGATCTCAATGTCTCATATGAGATCTCAACATCCCATATGAGGATTATCTGCAACAGCATAAAATTAAATTATGGACAATTCTTGGCTTCCTAGAAGCTTCCTTGGCTTCTCATTTTCTTAGTGCGTGTTTTAAAACCCATACTGTTAATAAATTAGTAAATAATTGTCTGGTGTTAGAGGCTAAAAGGAGATTTATCAGAAAACAAAAATGAATTAAAACAATGTATGAGTTGTGAGCTATGCCACACAGGGAGAAACTAAAGATAAACATCATCCAGACGAAACAGAAAAAATGGATGCATCTATATGAGCAAAATGCAGATCTAGCTCTGCTCTTTCTGTACTCTTTCTGTACTGCACTGTTTCTTTGTAATGTGAAAATGAAAATAGAATCAATGGAACAGCATAATTCTGTCAGGATGCAAAAGCTATTGGGTACGGAAGAAAAGTCTTAATGAATTTTTTTTTGAAAACTTATCTTTCTGTAACTGGATAGCTGTCTACTACAGACACAAAGAATGACACAAGGCAATTAAAAGGGTGTCTGCTATAACAATATGGTCTCGTTCTGTTTAAAGCCATAGATAGCACAAGAGGATAAAGCACAAAACAGACAAAACTCATAGTTCGTGCCTACTAATCCACATGAGGTGGAGCAATCGTACAACTTGGGAGCCATTGTAAAGTTTAGCTAGAAAATAGGTACAACAAAGCCCTGAGTCAAATTAAAGCTATTTAATTTGAATTATGAGCCTGAAAATGTTGGGTGAAATTTGTGGAAAAGAGATCAAAGACCAAGTAGCTTGTGGATGTAGTGGTCAGACAGGAATCTGAAGAACACATAATACACTATTGCTAACCTGAAAGCATTCACAAGTCATCAGTCAAGTCTGGAATGTCATGAGTTTGGGGAATTTTTTGATATAATAAATACAGGACTTGTTTTGTCTTTTAAAGGCTGAAAATCAGGGCATTTTTGAGTCACTTTTTTTTTTTTTTTTTTTTTTTAAACCAAGTTGTAAGCCATAATATTATGTTTGGAAAGAATGAAAGCTAAGAGTCTTTGCTCAGGAAAAAAAGAACTTTGAGAAAACACTTGTTGGGTGACTTGCAATAAAGGTCATAAAATTTGGTGATGTAGAGATAAATTAATCTGGAAAGTACTGTAGCTGAGGAAAACTACTGGCAGTCACTATGTGAGAATTTGAAAATAAGGCCGTTTCATTTTTATAAAAATAACAGTAATCATACATAGGGCTGAAACAAGCTTAGACTTCTGATATTTGACATTCACAAATGGTTCCTGTTTTATGAAAAATATATTTGTTATTCATAAATATTTGTTTATTTACTTATGTGTTTTCAAGATATGAGGTGAGTTTTTCATTTCATCTATGCTTTTCTGCTGTATGACTTTTCTCACACTATAGTTTTCTGTCCAGTTTAGGAACAGAAATAGTGGCAAGCAGAATGCTTTTAGTATAATATTTCTAGAGGCGAGGAAAAAATGGAGAATACTTTTTTGTGATGGCTTGTAGAGTATCAAAAAGGTACATGAAGTAGATTTTAAATCCTACAGTCAATGATGCCATTATTGTGTTAGCTGTAATTTTGTAAGATCAAAAGCTTTTATTGGTCTGGGTTAGTATGTTTGACCTCTGAAGTTAGTAATGATCTAGACAGACAATGAACACATACTATGTTATACCATCTTGAGGTCTGGATGAGGAATTATTTAACCGTCTGCTTTGTGATGGAATCAAAAACTGATTCAAACTCTAATCAGTAATAGCTGCTATCTGAAAGTTTCTATTTTCTGTTAGAATTAAAAATGACGAGTTTAAATTCCAGTTCGCAGTTGGGTGGTTTGGGGGTTTTCATCAAAGTGCTTTTGTTAGCAGTCTAAGAGGAGGAATCAAAGCTACAGAGAATTCCTTTGTCATTTTATTTCTGAATGCTAGAAATGTTTCTAAACAATTATTTTATTAATCTGTTTTTTTAAAAGGATGAAACTCCACCTCTTCCTTTCAGCTGGGGAATTGAATGTCAACTTTCCTCCTAAAGGGCACATTTTATGGAGAAGTTATAAACCCTGAAATTAAGTTTGTAATGGAAAATCTGACAAACTCAACTATGGCAATGCAAAAATATATTCTTAACACTTAATGCATAAAGAGCCATATATATGAAACATATTTGCAACATACTGCATGTTTATTACAGATTAAACACTTAAAATGGAAGAAAACAGCACACACCCCAACTATTTCTTAAATATTTGTTTAATATAACCAGAACATATTGAAAATTGTAGGACTGAAGAATACATGGTAAGTGTTTAAATAACATCAAATGTAATAAAATGTTTCATTTGAAACATTAAGCAGGTGATAAAAACATCATGTAGAATTACTATTTGGTGTACTTTAAAATAATATAATTAGGAGAAAATGCACAGGGAAAATTTAATCACTAAAGCAAAACCGGTGTAAATGAGGCGTGCTTTTTTACACTTGTTCGGGTTTTCAGAATTTTGCAGCAGATCAGAAGCTTTATCAATGGCTGTGGCACAGTGTGGTGGGACTGCACACTTCCATCCTCAAGGGCATTGGGGTGTGTGGACAGTGCAGTAGCTCCTGCCCCTTTACCAGCCACGTCAGCGGATCTAGGAAAAGAGATAGTAAAGGAAATTTTTCTCTTTTTCCCCTTTCAAATATGAGCAACCTAGATGGGACAGAAGAGGTGAACAGAAAGCAGCTTGAATCTCCTGCAAGAGAAGGTCACAAAGAGCAAGAAGGTTTGGCAAAGGAAATGAAAAGAAGAAAATGACTGGCACCCTTAAACTTTCCTCACTAAAAATAAAAATGAAAAGAAAGCGAAATGGAAGAAGACATAATTCATGGGAGGTGGTGCTTTCTGTGAGTAGTCTGTCCATTTGTTAGACAAGTGTTGGAAAATAAGTGTGCTCCACATATTGCCTTGTAGCTGGTTTTTTTAAGTTTGTGAGGGGGCAAGCAGGCTCAATGGGAATTTTGACCATAGGTCCATATATCATTTAATGATTTTTATATAAATTATATTCGTAGGACAACAACTATAATTTTAGAAGCTGAAATAAAGCCATTAGTATCATTATTGATTCAATATTCCTCCTATTGCCAGAAGTTTTGCAGCTTGTTCTCTGCTGCCATGCACTGTTTTTCTCCCTTAGTTACCTATGCTAAATCATCCTTTCCATCACAGGAGAAGCAAGAGGATCTCTCGCTCTTGCTTCCTGTCCTGCCAGCATCCTCCTGAATACTCGCTCCTGTTTTCCCTCAGAATACTTATTCATTTACCCTTTCTGCCTTTGCTGGCACCAAAGAGTTACTGTGCAAGGAGAAAGGTCTTTTCTGTCTGGTAAATAATAGCCCTAGTTATTATTTTGAGAGCAGGCACAAGTTGCTGCTACTTTGCCTATCCTTTTCCTTAAGGCATAAGATGTTTTCACTGCCCTGCCATTTCTTCTTTCTCCCCAAGGTCGGTTTCATTTTCAGTGGATACACTTAGACAAGTCTTGGACTCGATTCAGTTAAAATTACCTTATGTTTGGCCTCTGTATCATGGAAGCACAAGCAAAGCAGCTAAACACTGTGGAAAGTTGTTGTTCTCTGTTTTCCCTGGCCATGCATAAAGTTCTGCAGTGCAGAAGCTCAAACATTTTGCTTCGAATTGAGTCCCCTGGAATGATATGCTTTGTGGTCTTATGCTAAACTGTAGACAGAATATAAACTAGCCATTGCTTCTCACTGCTCTTCACAGTAGCTGTTCTTTTTTTTTTTTTTTTTCCTAAATTATGGGAACCAGTCTAAGGTTCAGACTCTATGTCTAGACCCAGGAAAAAGCCCAGATTGTCTTGCCTGTATGGGGAAGAGATGCTGACAACTCTGATAGCTGGTGAAAAAAGTCTTCTCCTACTCACTGGTACTGTACAAAATCAGGATCAGTTTCAAGAATAACTCCTTAAAATAGCAGGCAATATCTGCTCTGCCTAGTATTGCTTCAGGACCCACATTGCCCTTTTGCCTTTTGGCTGCAAACCAAATGGAGCAAGCCAAACTGGGCTTGGGAGGTCTCTTGACAGTGACTCAGTGATGTGCTACAGCTCTAACTTGCTAGTCCTCTCAATAATTTGTGGTTGTAAAAAAGAGGATACAATGAGAGAGGTTAAGAACTTGCCCAAGGACACAGGCTGGGACTAATTAACTAATGCCCTGCCTATTTATTTTAAAATTACTCAGGCTTGCAGAACAAGGGTCTATTTTGGTGTCAAAACAGTATGGCATCATTCTGTATAGCTGTGAAAGACTGTGCTGGCTGCAAAATTTTGGAGAACCAGATCCTGCAAGGACAATCTGGAGAAGAAATGGAGTTACAGGAATTTCAGAAGCAGTAACAGGTGTCCATTAGTCAAGACCTCTTCATGTTGAGGAATATCTCCCATTCATTCTGATCCTTTTGTTGGTGAAAAGCAAATCAGAGAAGAGCACAGACGAAAATATAAGTTTCACTTTCATGATGAATTATTAGCAAATATTTCACTTGTGGCAAAAATCTACAAACTCATTAAATGTTTCTTGCTGTTGTTTAAATGACGAATGAGCTCAGTTATTTCATAACAAACAGCTCTGCATAGGTCGGGTGGAGAATGGATTGAGAGAAGCCCCTGGGGAGAAGGACTTGAGAGTAATGGTGGATCAAAAGCTGGACATGACCTGGCAATGCGTGCTTGTAGCCCTGAAAGCCAACTGCATCAAAAGAATGGTGGCCAGTAGGTCAAGAGAGGTGGTTCTGCCTATCTTCTCCACTCTCATGAGATCCCACCTGGAGTACTGTGTCCAGATCTGGGATCTATTCTCTTGGAATAGGTCCAGAGGAGCCCCTTGAAGATGATCAGAGGGCTGGAACACTTCTCCTATGAGGACAGGCCAAGAGAGTGGGAGTTGTTCAGCCTGGAGAAGAGAAGGTTCTGGGGAGACCTTATTGAAGCCTAAAGGGGGCCTACAGGAGAGATGGCGAGGTACTCTATCAGGATACCATTACCAAGGTGCTCAATAGGATGAGGGGTAATGGTTTTAAACTGAAAGAGGGTAGATTTAGAAGAGGGATTTTTTTAGGAAAAGATTCTTTATTGTGAGCATGGTGAGACACTGGAACAGGTTGTCCAGAGAAGTGGTGGATGCCCCATCCCTGAAAGTGTTCAAGGCCAGGCTGGATGGGGCTTTGAGCAACCTGCTCTAGTGGGAGATGTCCCTGCCCATGGCAGAGGGGTTGGAACTTGATGATCTTTAGAGTCCCTCCAAACCCAGACTATTCTACGATTAATGAAAAATACTTGAGCAGCATTCCAATTTGCACTAACCCAATTTAGTTTCCATTTAGACTCAATTTTGGTTTAAGCTACCAAAAATACAGTTGTTTAAGTGTGATATACTTTAAAACACTCCAGGGAGAAGCAGCAGTTAGCTGTAAATAAAAGGTCAGTGAAGACTATTGAAAAAATATAAAGTACATTGAAATGAATAATTTTGACTATAAAATTGAGTGATAGACTACTTACAATCTATTCATAGGCAGTTCATACATTTAATGAATATATTAATTAATATTAATAATATAATGAATACTAGAGGGGTGCTGTTGGTTTAACTAAAGCCATTTTAGAAAAGACATCTTCAAATTAATTGGACTCTCTAAATGTCTTGATTTTGTTTTTTCTCACTATAGTTCATATTTTTCATGATGGCAATAGCTTTATACAGGATGACTATGAAACAAGCAACTTATCTGTGAAAAAAAGCAATTTGCTATGCATCAACAAAATGTCAGTCAGACTGTGGCTATTCTGCTACAATTCAGCAGAACAGAAGTAGTACAGTGGATATTTTATTGCCTTGCTATTGTAAGAAAATTTGTGGAATTCATAATAAACAGGGAGAAGGTTTACTATGTCTCTACTTTTCTAATAAACAGTATTGAGACTATTAGTAAATATAAATTAGAATATTGAAATTGATGTAAGAAACCTAGTAAATAAATATAAAACAAAGTAGAACATATATTCAGCATTTGTTCATTTTAATTTTAACTTAAAGTTTAACACGCTGAACAATTTCTGTAAGATCTGATTTTGTTTTCACAGCACTAGGTGAGTTATCACTAGTAGCTATGAGGTAGAGAGAAATAAAGACTATAAAAAGAAAAGAGGGGTTTAGAAATAAATGTATTTTTTGAGACAGCTTGCATGCCTACATCTGTTCTTCTGATGGTCTAGAGATGCTTCTCCTGGTGATCAGAAGGCCTGACTACAAACAAAATTGTATGCTCTGTACACTTTTTTTTTTTAACAGCTCAGGTTAGTTTGTTTATAATTACTCAATGTTTAACTTTGGTGGATGGAAAAAAAAAGAGCTTAGTTCCACATTTTTAGTCATATTGGGTAGAAATATTTAAGGCTAAGTGTTTGTCAGCTGTGCATTTTCCTTAAAACCAAGCAGAGCGATAAGGTTTCGACAGCCTCATTGCAGATTGTTTTGACATCCGTTTCCTTTATTTACTCGTTGTTTTGAAGTTCTTACAATCCGTGCCTTAAGTATACACAGCCATATATATTAATGTACACTGGAGACAAGTCCAACCTATTAGAAATTTAGGTACAACAGGCTTATAAAAGTTACTTGATACCTTATAAAGCCCAAGATACCTGACCGGTACATAGGCACTGTTGCTTGATGTAGTCAGGTGATAACATATGTACACTCATGCTGCCGACTTCAGCAAGTGTCAAAAGTTCATGCTAAGTACTACATAAATTATCACCTAATTAAGCACTGTTATGGTTTGGATTGGGAGGGAAGTGTAAACTTGATTCTCCTTAGAGAGCTATATGCAGAAATATAATGTAGAATTAATTTTACGGATAAAGGTCAAAGATCAAAGTCTGAACGTATTTATTAGAAAAAGGAATTGGAAGGGAATCTTGACTTCCTTAATTAAATCCTTTTCTGCTCATGAAAATACTAAGAGGTTAATTTGATTTTATGTGTACTTCCCCTTATATTGTAGAGATGTCAGGACCATGGATCAGTTACTGGCAGTTTATACCTTATAGCCGTTCTGAACTTCCCATTGCTCCTCTTACACCTGTAGTTACTGAATTGTAATTAAGAAATGCTAAAAGCCCATTCTCCTGGAGGTTGGAGTTTAGGATTAAGAGATAACATTATGGAATGGTCTTATCTTAAGACATTAAACATTTTTACATGTGTCTGTCAATTCATACAAACCATCCAAAGATGTTATTAGACCTGAAGAGACATGCACTTCTGCTGGGCAAGCGGTGATGTTGTCCTGACTGGCTAAGAATTTTAAAGTATAGGATCTGATGTCTGCATCAGCTCAAGGAAATATTTAAGACCAATAATTATCTTCGGACCCCTGGGAACAGGGGAAAGCCTTTAAAATAATTTTAGCTGTAATCTATCTAGATCCATCACACAAAATGATATGTTTCTTCCATTTGTTCCAGCACTTTGTATGACCATATAAGAACACCTCTAAATGTGCAAAATGCCTGTTCTTGTGATCGTACCACTGTTTGCTTCAGCTTTTGAGTTGTACTTTTTGAAGAGGCCTGATTCTTTAAGAAAAGTTTGTGGTTCATGTAGAGATGTATACAAATTCCCTCTGGATGCTTTAGATTACAATGCCCTTTAGGACAAGGACAGCATCTATGTATGTTTAATATATCTAGGAAAATGTGGACTCACTGGTGAGCAACATTTTTTTGCCACTGCTAGATCATAAATGAAGTAAAATTTGATAATGTCCTGGGTCCTGGGTCCAGAGGGAAACAGTCAAAGATATGGAACTCAAGTGAGGAATCTGATGTCAGGATAAATTTTAAGAAGCACTTTGAGAGGGACAAAGCTATGTATTTTCAGGCAATAAAGAAATTCTTCTAAGGCAGTCTGTGGTACTACCACCGAAAACAAGAAAGTCAACATTAGCTGTATGGTAGTTACAGCATTGATTCAGAAAAGTTTATGTTAGTTTATTTTTTCCTCCAACTAGACAGCTACCAGCGGAAAGCAGCTGAACACCTGGGGACATCTATGTTAAAACAACACTTGCAAGTGGAAAGAAACACTGAGTGGAGTGAAGGGGAAAAAATAGTCAAACAGAAAGAATCGAGGTAGCCAAACAGGGAGCTTCTTATCCCAAAATGCCTCTGAGACTTCTCCTTCTCTGCACTTCAGGAAGATAGAGAGGGGGAAAAGCCAGGAGTGTGATAGTTTTTTGTGGCAAGCAGTTTTCCACATCACAAAGACCACCCCTGCCACAACCGGCACCACAGGTAGTCTTTGCAAGTATGCCGAGGGCTGCGTGACTGTAGAGACCAAATAACTTCCACTTCTCCTCCCCAGGTAAAGTCTGAAGCATGTTGGCATCCTTGTGTTGGAAAATTTGTGTTGGCATTACCAATACCAAGAAGAGACTTCCCATGCTACACTGGGTCTGACCTAGTTATGCATTCAAACTGTTGACTGAGGGAGAGAGTAGCTGTTTGCATAGCTCTTGAAGATCTTTGGTGGCACCGAACCACCTCAGTGCTGGCATGAGAAGCAATATTTTCACTGCCTTCTATGGAGATTTGTTCTTTAGGCCTGTTTCTTTTGAATTACTTGCTTTTACATATGGCCTTTTCTACTAAAAAGTAACTAAAACCAAAAATTACATATATATATCTACATGTGCAAGGGAACGTGCGTAAC
The DNA here is from genome assembly GCA_013400055.1 of Nycticryphes semicollaris. Classification (NCBI taxonomy): domain Eukaryota; kingdom Metazoa; phylum Chordata; class Aves; order Charadriiformes; family Rostratulidae; genus Nycticryphes; species Nycticryphes semicollaris. Next base: position 190,760 of record VXBJ01005625.1, read on the forward strand.
TAGTATTGCTGAGCTGGAGATGCTGCTCAAGAACTAAGGCCAGACCACATGGTTATTAGATGGACTGCCTTCTGTGGGTCTTTTTTGTCAATGTGTGGATGTCACATTAAAGTGGAATATACAGTTTTTACTTTACCCCCGAACTCTATATTGTGTCCTCTATTGCGGTGCTGTGATACCTCTACACTGCAAAATTGTGTGTTCTGCTAATTTTAATATACTTTAGTACCACAGAACTGAAAAGAGGAGGCAACACCTATTAAAAAAAAATAGTTAATGTCACATTATTACAAATATCTTGGTGTTTTTCTAAGGCTGTCATGCTATCAGTATGCCCTGCAATAATCCCAGCTTTCGTCAGACAGGGAACTGCTTTATGCAACATTTAGAGACTACCTGAATTATCTGAATTACCCACTTCTGTGGGCTCTTCTTCATGAAGTGTTGCTTGTATGAGTGCGGGTGAGGCAATGAGGAGAAGGCTTACCTCCCAGCTCTTCCTGGTTTCTGAAGCACTGCAACCTAATGATGTTTAACTAATGGAGGCTTGTAAAATGAGCAGCGCTGCAGAAATGCAAAGCATTATATTATTATTAATAGGGTATCCGAGTACCTTCCCAAAGGTACATAGGGATGCCCAGATCTCATGTTGTCCTTTAACCCTGCAGGAGCAGAAGAGAACTCAGATGCCATCTTGGGGTGAATTTTCCGGGGCTAATTGCCTACAACTGCTGACAAACCCAGCTTCCTCTTATGGAATGAAGATCTGCTTTTGTTCTTTGTGAAATTGAGGTAACACCCACAGTGTGTCCAGCAGTCACTCAACAGCTTTGTCATGGTTATTCGGTCAGGCTGCTCCACTGTGTTGGTTCTATGGATGGTTAAAGCCTACTGGTTAAAGCAAAGCTGCTCTGAACTGTTATTAGGAGGGTGGTGATTTCTGAGCTGCCCCTAAAGGCAGGGAAATCACTGGTTGTGCTACAGTGTCTGTTTCCCCCCTTCTATAGCACAGGGAGACTTAGAATAAATTAATAAATTAATTCAATGAAATTTGGATTTCATTTACGTCAATGAAAGAACAATTGTCTGGTCTATTTCTGTCTGTGCCATTTATTACCATTGTCATCGTGAGCCATATGTACTGCTCGGTGCCTCAGTTTTCTCACCTAAACAGCTAAGACCACAAGGAATTATTTTGAGTCCTGCACTTCCACAGGTGTTGAATTATTATTTTTTTGCTATAAAGGTAGAACATGTGTGCTCTCTGGGTCTTAATTTTCTGTATACACAAGCCATCAATTGCATCAGGTGTAAGTTTTGCTGAAAGGCAGACTGGATGATGCAGTAAGTACGCTGGCATGAAAGAAAATCCATGGTCTGCTCTTTTGAGGTCTTAAGCAAAGAAGAACACACGCACCTCTGGCCTGAATGTGGTTTACTGATCTTTCAGTTCCACATCTGAAAGCTTAGGATCAGCCAGTGAGCTAGAAATCCTGCTGGACTCACAGCCAGTGTGCCTGCAATGCTTCTTTCAGCAAACACAAACCAAGTTTAAGGGCCTGGAAAACCGTACAGCAGTTCACTGGCCTGAAAGCAAAAATAAACCATGCACAGTATGTCACATTAGTTCTTAACTGTCTCCAGGAAGTTAAATGTTTGACAGGGAAATATGTTTGCTTGTGGCCTCATTTGATTCATGTTTTAAGGAAAGAATTGAAGTCATACCCCCAGCAGAGAATATACATCTATCAAGGAGAGGATACTCCAACCCACAGGATGTCACCTTCCTGCAGCATCCTCCCTGCTTCCCTGTGGTGACAAAGTGCCATCCAAGTAAAGGAGATTTTAAAGAAGGGGTATGATGTTGTTTTCGCTTTTTTTTTCTGACAGGAATGATTTAGATGGCAAAAGAACCACATTGCATCCTCTGTGAATCATCTTGTTGGAAACCAGGAGATATTTCCCGAATTATTTAAGAAAAGGTGACATGCCTTCATAATCTGTGTTCCGTCTCCCCCTAGGACACCCTATAGGATGCTGGTGATGATCACTGCTGGCTCCTCCCAAGTCCTTGTGCCCAGCATGGGTAATCTGATGAACCATCCATCTGTATCCTGACTGCCAGCCACTACCAAGGTATACAGCAAGTAATGTGATTCTGTGTGGGATAAAATGGATGGGATCAGCATGAGTTGGTGTAGAAATCTTTCCATATTGGGAAGGGATGATTTCATTGTGGTGTGTCTCTTTGCACCTATCTTTCCATTCCTTGTCTCCTTCAAGTAGGAAAACATGCAGAAATATTAGTAGAGGCTTTCACAGAGTTGGAGGAATTACCCCCGTGTAAAAAATGTATGACAGAAGACTGGGTGTAGACTGTAGGAGGTGTTTTATAAAGTACAATTGATAGAACACAATCCAGTTTGGTGTTTATTTATCTTATTCTCCTCCTCCTGCCTCCTCAATCTGTTTTCTCCATCTCACTGCACTTCTGCTGCATCTGATAAGGGTGCTCTCTCAGACCAACTTCAGTGTTAGCTTTCTTGAGACAGAGCAGTAATCTTTTGTCCTAAAAGTAAAGATAAAATGTTTACAGATAAATGGAAGAAATTTGCTAATGTGATAGTCCATGTACCATCATAACTGTTGTCTTCCTTTCTTTGTCTCACCTTCAATTTCTGCTAATTTTTCCTTTCCTCTCTTAGACATAGAGAGTATCAGGACATTGTAAGAAACCTACAGCTAAACTCTGCTTGCAGCACTTCTCCACAGTGCTGCAATTGATGTGGAGGTAACTCCAGAGCTTCGTTAAAGATGAGAGTGTTTGTGTTTTTGTGCCCAGAATGCTTAAGCTATTTTAAGTAGGGAAGCAGGTATGCTAAAGCACTAAAAATAAATATTTAAAAATACTTGACCTCAAAATACCGATCCACCAGAAGCAGAGGGTAAAAAGACCTTTAAAAGTGTCTTCTCCTTGTATTCTACCCAGAGCAGAACCTCAGATTTACAGACTTGTGGTTAAGGCAGATCTAGACTGAGCTGCCACCTCAGTTGGCATCATAGGAAGGGCCAGATATTTTTCAGATTTCTTGTCCTCTTGCCGATAGTGTTGCAGGTCTCAGCATAGCATGGGAGTTTCTGATCTGTTCTGAATGAGATAGTATAGTTCACAAAGGGGACCTTATGGGTCACAGCCAGTGCAGAGGAGATGCTGTTATGAACACCACCTCTTATACGTGTTGTGGCCATGGCAGGAATTGTGTTTTTGCACAATGTTAGCAAAATGTGTGCAATTTTACCTGCACAGAAGCGCGTTCTCCATCTAAAAAAGGACTAGTTCTACCATCAGTTTGTTCTTGTGACTTTATTTACTCTCTTTCAGCTCTTCTGTGGTTTTTCTTTTTCACAGTAGGAAAGGAGCCAGCCCCATGTGGCTCACCGGCTCTCTATGGAGTGACAGGAACTAGACCACAGGCTGGACACCTCAGCAGGCGGAGGTCCTTGCTCCTCTGAAAGGAGCATCAGATACAATATTAAAGACGGGTGTGTTCTTTCAGCTGCCCAACACTATCAACACCAACCAGCAGGATGATCTGGATTTCTGCTGCCCTGTGCCAGATGGCAGCGTTTTGATACTCTGGTCTTCATTGCAGGTCTGTACTCTGTGGTTATGGCAAGACTTCAGCCTGAAATAGCTGCTTGGTTTTTGAAATGCAGGCATGGGCCACTTCTTTGGATATTTCAAGCTGCAAGTTTCAGTTGAACTCATAAGCAGCAATGGGTTTTAAGAAATGAGGAAAGATTTTCCCAGGTATTTAACAGCTGAGTGGAATAATTCTGTGTTTGCAGGCAGCTTGCTCCATCATGAATGAAACTCAGAGATCCATTGTCACAGGGCTTACTCTTTGCAATGTACATCTGTAAATACATATACAGCCAGAAAATACTTTGAATTTTTATGCCCTACAGAAACCAAAATGCCCTGTCTAATATAATGATAAATACAAATGATTCTTCAGCTCAGGAGTGTACAATTTGGATTTTAATTTGAAAAGAATTTGGTCTTTTAGGGAAAGTTTATGGTCTTAAGATCAAAGCTCAAGTCTATTTTTATAATTTTTATTGTGGACCCCTCCTGTTCTGAAGATTAAAATTGTTTCTGTAAAAAGGCAAATATCTCCATGAAATCAATGTATGTAAATATGTGAGCTTGTTTTTGTCTTACACTGAGGGTTGCATTCCCTCTGGAAAAGTGTGGGGACAGAAAGGAGAATTGCCAGGCGTAAATAATGGCATATAACAGCAAAGCAGGAGTCTAACATAAGAGTAGGCAGTGTTTGGGCATTTTGCTGAGCAAATGTGACCCTGGTTCATATGGAAACACACTCCTTATTGCTGGGGAATGGCTGGCGGAGTTTCAGTGGTCAATGTTGGACTGGAGGTTCTTTTTAATTCCAATTGGGACAGCATATTTTGTCAGAAGTTCACCTTTTCCTTTGTTAATGGCCTTGGTGTGTTGGGGAGACCTACTTCAATGTTACAGAGTAGCAAAGCCTGAAAGTAGCAGAAATAGGGACTATTGTATGTCTGGAATGCTGAAAATGATAAAGAAAACCATTTCATAGATGCCTGTGAAAAGATAAGAGTTTCTTTCCCTATTTCAGAAAGTGAGAAGACTGTCACAGGGAGCAAGTGATCAGTAGTGATGCTTGCTTGCTTGCTACACATGCATGTCTCTCCACGAACTCAACCGCTGTTTTCAGGATGTTTTGTGACACCACAAAGCAGCTGTTCTTTACTCTTCTGACTAAGACATTTATATTCAACCCTGACATTTTAATCTAATAAAAAAAAAAAAGCTTTTTACCTCCTTGCAGTATAAACAGAGAACCTCTATATAATGGGCATCTGTGGAATATGGAATTAATCCCACTAGTGCGGAAAAACCTTCATAAGTCTCTTGCGGCTTCATCACTCTTTGAGTTATGAGGTCTTCCTCTCACTTGCGGGATAAAGTCCAAATCCCACAGAAGCTTATTATGTGTCCACTATTTATTAAGACTTCATCATTTAAAACAAAACACTTAAGAAAGACACGGGGAAACATTTAAAATCAAAGAGGTTTCAGTCTGAGGAATATTTGTTGTATTTGAAGGTTTTTCAAAGCACAGAAGAAAAAGTTCATTTTAGTCCTGATAACCACTGAACTTGCTGTTTCTGCTTATTTTTCTTTTTTCTTTTTCTCGATGGAGAGATTCTGAATGTTTTTTCTTTCTTTCCTACATGATTTCATAAATCTCTTAGTATCTTTGTGAAGACTTCACTTACTTTTCTCTGCCTTGCAGCCCAGTGACTAGAGCCATTAACCATGAGTGAGAACCCTTGTTCCCTGGTTTATGGATGTAAAGCGTATGTACTTGCTCTACCTTGACTTGCAGAAAGTCCTTTATATGACACACATTGTTTTGCAGAAGTGTAATATAACCCAAATTTACTAGCTAAAGCTCATACCTAGTAGCTTAGCAGTACTAACTTTCTGTACCAAGGTTTTTCTGGAGCTAAGAAGGTTCGGCAGAAGGGAGGGAAACCTGAGCTTGATTTCAAACTCTGTCAGGTACTCTGTCTGGGCACATTTAAATCTCTTTGTCTTCCCTTGCCTTAGTTTCCAATAAACAGACAGTTAGAATGCTGATTCTTTTAGTCACCTCTATTTCTCTCTGCATTTCAAATAAAGTAGAAGATAATGTCCACCATAAATGTCCAAATAATTTGATATAATGCAAATGAACATAGTCATTATATTAGCCATGCTGCCTGGGGGTGAATTTAATTACTTCATTGTAGTAATTGATGATATAGGTTTAAGCAAGAATCTTTAGAGTCAGTAGTTTACCTAGTAAGTATGAGATCAGATTAAAAAATGTCTTTTAATTGCTGTGATGTTTAATAAGATACACAAATGCTATTATTGTTATTGCAGTACTAAAAATATTTTAATTTTGCTCTTCCTGGATTTATAGCACTTTTCTACATTTCTTCCTATTTGAAAGGAGTAACTGTTATCACCTGTATAATTCCCCTCTTCCACAGAAGTAACTAATTCTCAAAACAGTTGTGAGAAATAAGGAGCTCTATCTTACACTGGGGAAAATGAGACAGAGAGAGTTTAATTTACTGCTTGAGTGTCATTCTGTGTGTCAGTGGCAGAGCTGGGGTGAGAAGCCAGAAGGAGCTGGCTGCAGGCCCTGAACTCGTGGTGTGGCATGGCTCCTATGGTGAAGTTAGTCCATCTTGTCTACTGAAATAGGCGTATACTTCTTCATCACCTTGCAGAGAAATAGTGGTGAGGTGAGAATACTGAACCTTTGTATGGTACACATAGAGCAGGTCTGACATCTGAATCTTCTCAGACACCTAGGGCTGCAGGCACTATGCTCCCTTTCTGCTGGTCTTGGGGTCAGGTGAAAAGCACAGCGCAGTTAAAAGGTGTGTGGCTAGAAGAATGATGGTGTTGGGCCTGTTCACCCCTTAAAAAGAAATGTTAAGGTAAGAGAGCAAACGGCCTCTGGGGAGTGGGGAACAGAAGAGGACCACTCTACCTGTTGGAAGATTGTGGACATGATGTGTCATTCTTCAGATCTGGAAACAAATCAGATAAATTTAGATAAATTTCAGGGGAGCAGCCAAATCTTGGGTGCACACTTGGGCTCTGAATCTACTCACTAATTCCTATTTCTTCCAGTTAATCACTTTTCTTTCCTTACCCTTAATAGAGAAAACATGATCTGAATTTAAGGCAGACAGGGGAATAAAGAACAAACAGCCGTAGCTGATGGCTGTTTCTGCAAAAGCTAAGGGCTACTTCTAGTCTCCAGTGAGAACTCATGATAGGCCTCCTTTTATGAGAATCCATGAGATTTACAGCAAAAAAAGAGTATAGCCCGTCAGAGGGCTTCTACTTGATGACAGATCTTTCTGCTAGTCTTTGCTGCTGAGTGGCACTGAATTAGCACAAAACGACCCTTTTATTCTGCTGTAGTATGGATTTATATTCACAGGGGCAGCTCCTCAGTAGGGGTAAATTGTCTTAACTCTTTCAAAGGACTTGAGTATGGCCCTTTGAGGTTTGATCCTGGCAAAAGGTGAGCATGTGCTTTCGGGCTCGATAACTTTATCTATGAAAGTCACTGTCAGCATGTGGCCCCTCCAGTCTTTAGCTTTCTTGTATTGTTTCACCCAGCATTTTAATGACATTGAAAGGAATTTCAACGCATTATAATCTATGCTGTTGTAATTGTAACACTATGCTGCCTAATTGTAATAATTTTTTTGATGTAATTTTTTTTAGGTGTAAAAAATTTTGGGATGTGATGAGAAGCAACAGAGACAAAATTATTTGCCTGTATTTTGTAATTACTTTGCCACTTCTGGCAATTTTTTTTATAATTTTGAAGAATTTATTGCATATACACGCATTTAAAAATAAATCTTGGACAATCCTGATGACAGTGGTTTATTTCATCCTCTGCTGCATGCATAAACGTGTAAAAATAATAAAGTGTACATAAATTTAGTTTTCAAATTAAAAGAACAGAAAAGGCAAGCAAAGCATGGGCTGCAGAAGCAACAGGAAGTGAGAAGGTGGTGAGAGTGAAACAAGAATGTAAATCACATTTTTTATGAGTGGCCACCCGGACGACAGAGTGCAGAAGCAGACCGGGTTGTTGTGAGAAATAACAATGAAGAGTGCACATGTAATAATACAAAGTGCCTAAGAGAGGGGAAGGACCAGAGCAGTGGTGGGGAAGGTTTTCCTAGAGCAGGGCTTGGAGAAAGTTCACTGCTTACACTGCCTCCTGCTTCCTTTCTGGTTTCCCTGACACTACCCCCACCCCCCCGGTCCCCCTCAGCCTTTTCTTTTTCCTTAAACAAGGTTGGCTTTGCTAGGGATGGTCCAAAAAAGCACCCTCTTGAACAATAAACACAAATGACTGTGGTGGTCCTGTCAGCTTTGGATCTTTGTAAAATAACCAGTGATCCACAACACTTTCTGGAACTGATTTCACAGGCTTTCCCCCTACCTCCTCACTGACAGCCTGGAAAAAAGCTCTCCCCTACCACTGTCGGTGAACGCTATTCATTTCCCCGTTATTGTAAATTCTTACATGCAAAGAGTCCTAAAGAGCTATCCCTTTGAAGCAAAGGTGATTTTGCTACTGAAGCAGTAACAAATCAAACACTACGCTCACAACTCTTACATTTGAAAATAAAACTTCCAAATGATTAAATAGTTATGCATAGCAAGGCCTTGAAACTTTGATGATTTCTCCAGGCTCCATAACCTATAATAAAATATAAGTTTTTGTTAATAGTGGCATAAATGTAACATTGTCTCCTCCTCCTCCTCCCTCCCCCCTCCTTTTTTCCTAAGTGTAGGACTTCCAAGATTTTTGGAAGAAAAAAAGCATCTGTTTTTCTGTATGTTTGCTTTTTTTATAGACTTCATAAATCCAGCAGGCTTCTAGTTGGACCACTAGGCCCTTTCAATAGAAGCATGTTTTCACTGGGATTTCCACATTCATAATTATTCCTCTCGTTTCTCTGCTGTGAGGAGACAAGCTGCTATTTCATTGCTTTGGGGAAGTTAATAATATGGTAGGCAAAACATCAGGAAAAATTATAATGAATGAACCTATACAAATTGTAGGGAAACACATGCTGCTGTTATAAAATGTTCCCATCATAAATCCTGGCAAATCACTCTGTGCACAAGTGAATAACTTTTTAACACATAAACACTCAATTAATTAAAGGTAATATACTATATACGCTCAAACTAGTGTGACACAGAAAAGACAGATTCAAATAATGGCATTCAAGATTGTGGGCCCAGTCGTGTCTGCCACAGTCCTCCTGAGAGATTTGGGAATAATAACACTCCAAAGTAACTCTCCTCTATACCTGAAGTGAAAATGAAGTTCTCAGCCTCAGCATTGCAATACTATATTACTGCATTCACTTAAGACCTAAGTAGGAAACTCCCTACTTTTTTTCTCACCTTATTTCATACAACATAGCAAATATTTCCTCAGTTTCATGGAGGTCACCGTTCCCTCCTCCTCTTACTTACTGTTTCTTACTCCTTTGTATTTTTTTCCATCTTACGTAGGATTCTTGGAAGATTATTTTTTTTAACAATTGTATTATTTGCAAGAGTAGTTAATGTATTGATATTGCCTTTTCCATCACTGACTGTGGTTCAGCTCCACTAAAATATATTTGTTCATTTTAAGAGCCATGTTGGTTAGAATTTGCCGGGACTGTTTTAAAAATATTCTTTAAATAAATTTTTCTCTCTCTAAGAAAAAAACAAAGAGAGAAGCAAACCAAACAAACTGTGAAATGTTTTCAGTTTTGATTATGTTTGTGTCAAGATCAGACAGAGACTCACCAGCTGTAGAAAAATAACCAAGTTGTACTCACATAAGAAGGAACAAAGCAAGATTCAGTTCCCCAGTGTAGGGGTTATTTAGTTTTCTTTTAAGTGGAAATAGCTCCAGGAAGAGCCACTGAGAATAACCCACCAAAAACTAGCTAAATGCAGTGACTCGGGTGCAAGACTTACATTCAAGGATACTTATGTTCTCATATCTGCCTGAAGTTAAATGATATGGCTATATGATTGGACAGATCTTTTTATGCTTTCAGAGAAAAAAAAAAATTAAAACCACATTTTTATGCAATATTTTTAAGGTAGTATGGGAACATTTTTTAATTCTTCAAAGGTTTCTGAGGTCAAGGAACTTTTTCCATTCGGATTTAGACTATATATATATTGTATATATCTATACAATAACCAGTTCCTATGTGTATTGCTTGTGATAGAGGTCATGTATTGATTGTGTAACTCTGAGTGAATGAAAATTAACATTTTTAGCCCTACTCTGCAGTGCTCTTTTTTGCATAAGTCAAGTAGTTATATGTTGATCTACTTTCTTATCAATTTATGATTCATAGGTCTAACAAGAACTGAAGTTTCCACAAGATGAGTAAATACAGCAAGAGACATTGCGACAAATGAAACAAAAAGAGAATAATGAAATCTATGGCTATTCTCCCCCTCCATGAGGTAACAGAGAGTAATAGCTGACAGCAATAACTGAGACTATTTTTGGGTATGTGCTGTGTGATCAGCTATTTGGAATTGATTTATCACACCTAAACTTCTGCTTCAGTGGTGAACCAGAATGGGTATGTGGCTTCCAACACCATAAACAATAAAGCATGACATGACAAGTGCGCATTTTCTCTTGCCAGCTATTGGCAGGAATTGTTCTTGTTATCTTCTAATTGAAGTCCAAAATTTTCCTCAGTCAGTATACTCATTTGAGGTTGACCGTGATATTTTATAGAAACTTGCAGTCCTTTTTGCATCCTTCCCAATAAAACGACCTATAAAGATGACAGGGTTCCTTAAGTAAGCAGAGGTCAATTTTAGACAGGGACTGTCCCAGCCTAGAATTGGAAATCTTTTGGTGAGGCCACTCAGGTTGAATAAACTGGTAGGATAGGCTGGAAAATGAGGTGCAGCAGGATGAACACCTGTCCTCTCCAATCACAGCAGCTCTGATGGTAGGTCCCTCAAAATGCTGTCCTTGAACCCTTCTGTCTCATCCAGGGCATGTTACTATCCCCTGCCACCATGGGGGAGTCCTATGGGGCAAACCCCACGCATGGTCACAGGGAATCAAAGGGGAATCCTTGGTCATCCTAGGAGGGGGGTGTGAGTTGTCACACCATCTAAAAATAATTTATCACCTTGATAGGCCTCATGCAGTATTCTCTTTTCAACCGGGTTAGTTTGTAAGCCATCTGGATTGATAGAGACAGGGCTCCCTGAAGTCTATAATGAAAAAACCACAGCACTGAGCACATACATGTTGAACTCAGCACTGTGATTATAGATTAGGAAATTTCATAGAAAATTACTGGCAGAGATGTTTCAGAGCCTAAAAATGAACCCTTGTGCTTGGCCACAGCTACTTTAAGTGATTCATAAGTATTTAGACTATTTAAAGGCTTGTTAGTTGCTTTAAAACTTTATCCTGTTAAACCTTATCCTTCACTTACGACATAAGAAGTCTATTCTAGAATTTATATCTTCCATTACCCTGCCCTTATTCATCATATTTTGTAATTGCTCTCTCAAGAGCGTATATTTTCAGCTGTGGAAGTTATCTTATATAGGCACATTACCAAATGATGGCTATTTTCATGCCAACTTTAACACTGCAGTCCCCCAAAAATCCTTTAAATCAAAAGTTGACAGTAGCTGCTTGGAAACCCATAGGAGAAGAAATTAATACGAATTGATCCAGTCCACATCCTGTCAGCTGTTGATTGCCCGAGGAACAGATCTTGTCTTAGAATGGAGATTGTCTTAGTCCTTTGTCTACTTTTTAATCTTTGGGCTTCTCAGTGTTCTGTGTTCAAAACTTCCACTGTTTAGGTCTTTGCTGTGTAAAACTTGATGCCAACTTAGTTGGTTTTGGTGCTTTAATGTGTATATTGCAGTTCTCATCACAATATTAATCTTTTTTAGAATAGAATAGAACAGAACAGAATAATTCAGTTGGAAGGGACTTAGAATGATCATCTACTCCAGCTGCATTTTGTTCTTAAAACAAAGGGCTGGGCAATCACTGCTAAAAGTATTATAAAATTCGGATACAAAGCAAGCCTGGGAAATTCACATTGCAATAAGATGCTTTTAGAATTGAACAAACAAATAAAACAAGGAGATCAAAATGGAAATAATTCTGTAATCTTTACTAACACTTATTAATTATGCCATATATTTGAAGGAATAATGGATGACAAAATCAGAACAGGGAATAATATGCTTTCTGGTAATCGCCAAACAAAACTTCAAATCATGGAATATATTTTTGTTATGCTTTTTCCTTTTTAATTTGACATGAATATAATATACTGCTAATCATAAAGAGCCTTTTAGAGAGCTTTTTTTTTTTTTTTCCTAAAAGAAAGTGTCTAAACTAGCAAACTTTTTGAGTGTGTTATAAGACGCGCTGGTGGAAGTTGGTTTACCTTATTGAATTCTACCATATGAAAGGTAGAAACCAGCTGCCTTATGAATAGCATTAAGCAGCATTACGCAGCCATTCAAGATGGAAAGAGAAAATGTTGGAAGCCAGTAAAGCATAACTCCTTGAAATGAAATAACTGCACGAATTTTAGCGAGGTTTTATGTGATTGCCTCTTTGGAATTTATTTAAGCTGTCTGTCTGACTGCCAGGCCAGAACACATACGCTGCTTCCAGTGGCCAAGCTGCCTCGTCCCAGGCTGGGCTGGAGCATCTTGTTGTGCTGTGTGGATACAGCCAGGATCCGCAGTGATTGCCTACCTGCTTCTGGCTTTGGGCAACTGCTGAAAAGCTGGACACTACCTACAAAACAGAGACGTTATAGATAATAAACACATGTGCACACAAGCAGCCGATAGCAGTGACATTGCTAAAGGAGAACAGGCAGGGAAAAAGTAGAAAATAAACCATTCAAACAGGAATAAGTCTGCCTGGAGTCGTCCATACACATGCACTTGTTAAACTGAGAACCAGCCCTCTGGTCCTCTCCTTGGAAAAAAAACTCCTGATGAGGAGACGACTTGCTATGGATTTGTGAGTTAAAAGCTGGCTTCTCCTATCTGGGCTGAGACTCCTTCCACTTATCCGCTGGCATGACCTCACTGGGAGCATAGCTGAAAGTCTTCCTGGGCTGATGCAATACATCATTCCTGCTTACTTGCTGCCTCCCTTTCTGTCCTCAGAGATTACCTGTTCCCCCCCACACACCTCAGGCAGTAACACCCACAGGGATGAGGCATCTTGGCAGTCCCCCAATGCCAATGACCAGGCATTGGAAACTCAGCCTTCCTGGACAGGATCTTAATCTTGTGGTCCTTCCTGCCACAAAAGATCAGACTGAACTGGAGGCAGACGCTGTCCAGAGCTAGAATAAAATGTTTTAGCAATAAAATCTTCCATCAGAACATATATACATGCCGTTCAAAATCCCTCCTCTGGGCACTGTAACAGATTCATCTACCCCAGATGAGTGGCTGGTGAAGTATTTCCTCCTTCTGCACTCCAAGTCTCCACGGTCAGCTCAGATACCAGACTGATGGACAGTGTCTCAAAGTCTTTTACGCTGTCCCCTCCTAATTGTTCAATAAACTTTCAGAGTGCAAAGTAACAGCTAAGGTGTTGCGTCACCCTGTACGGTGACAAAATACATGTACAAGGAAGGAAGTGTGAATTGTTATTTCCAAGCAAAAGAAGTGCAGTAACAAGAATAAAACACATCAGAGCCAACAGTTCTGTTGGAAGCAGGTTTTGTTCTTGTTGTTAATAACTTTTATAACGATAGTCTTCCAGCTGCTCCCAAAGGAAACTTTTTCCTTATTTAGTGCCTCCAAAGTTCCTTGAAATGCTTGGATGACTGCTCCTAGGTAAGTGCCAAAGATTATTTTATTCACTGAACTTCAGCACGCAGAAAATGCTTTGTCTCATTAAGTAGTGGCTTGATTTTTGGGTCATTGTGAAGTAATTTTTATGCAGTTTGGGAAGAAGGGCTGTTTGGATTAGGTCTGGTGTTCACTATGCTGCAGAGTATTACTGAAATTTTGAAAATGGTACACTATTTTATTATGTCACAGAAAAGGTGCGTGTACATAAGCAAATGCCAATTACACCTCTATTATGAAATTAAACAGAGCCAAGCAACTTCCTGGATACTGGAACTCAGACATCTATACTGCTAAATTGCTAGAACAGTCCCTGGATGGTTTTGGCCCTGGGCAGCAAGCACTTTCCCAAGCAGTTCCTGCATTCACCTGGAATTTAGCAAAGGTCCATGACTAGCAGAGAGGGTGCATTTGATTGCTTCTAGAAAGTTTAGTAGTATGAACTCAGAGCAGATACATGCATGTTTAATATACTAGTGTAGACATAATCCTTATAAAAACACAGATACTTCTTCAACGCTGTTTGCAAACTAAATTTTGGAAGCAAGTATTGCAATTTTCACACTCTGATGAGCCAACCAGCACCTGTCTTCAGGTTATTGCCATTACCTGGGATGTGATTGGGAAACAGAATGTGTCTGACCATACTTCAGTATTTATCTAATGAGGGTTGATGGCATCTGTGTGTGTGTCTGAAAGAAAGACTATCCCAAGTTCCAAGGTTGAAAACATTCTACTGATGGTTGCATGGACAATGAGTAAATTAGTAAATATATAAAAGATATTGACATGTACTAACATGTGTTTTACAAAAGTGCTCCAAAAGTCTGCTTTACAGTCAGTCAATCATCTCATAGCTGAATTCAAGTACAAGAAGAATATTAGTATGCCCAAATGAGTATGTCCCTATGCAATTATATTTCTATTCTCACGTGTGCCTGTCTAATATTTACAGAGATCATGGAGCACCCATTTCCACGGAAGAATTAGATGATCTTGTACCAAAGCCTTACCGGTTGTAGACAGAAGAGTAAGAGGAGGTAAGACCCCTGAAAATGATCATTGCAGATGAGTTTTCACATTAAGTGGGAAGTGGTGAAAACTGATGTAAGAAAGACCCCTTTCTGAGCAAAATGTGAGATACTTCTTAACGTAAACTTAGCTATGATTTCCTCAGCTGAAATTATGTTCTTCTTACAGCAACATTTTCTGAAGCTACTTTAGCTATAGTTCTAGCTGAATTCAGTTTTTGCTTGCTGAACTAACAAGAATGTACTTACAATTAATTTAGAAGTGAATGCACTGCTAAAACAGAAGATTCTGTTAAATCTGTGATTGTGTTATGGTTTTTCATATTTCAGAAACAGAAATGGTTCTGAGAACCACGTTCAGTGAAGGTTCTGCAGACAGTGCTAGAGGAAACTAAATCTTTGCTCCTGCCTATCAAAAAGTTAGATTATTTTTTCAAAACATTGTAAAATGGTGAAGCAGAAAATGGTGTGGTTGAGGGAACGCAGACTTAAACTAGAATAAAATATTTATCTCCAAATACTGACATTCAGATGCCAATATTTTTTTAGAAAAGGAAATACTTTGAGAATAAAAAAAGGATGAAAACTTTATTTTCTCTAACAAAATAAGGTTTCATCATGACTTAAAGCTTTTAGTCATGTTTTACTTGTCATCCAATATTGTAGATTGGTGTAGATTGGTGGTTATAATAATAATGAAATACATTATTGATTCAAATCTAATCTCTATGAAATCTAGCAATGGTGACAGTATGGATCCTTTTGAACAAAGGAAAACAAACAACAAGAGCCACGTAGATACTTGGGGTGAAATTCTGGCCTCGTGGAAGTAAATAGTAAAACTCCCGTTGACTCCAACAAGGTCAGGATCTCTTCCCCTTTCCCTCCACCCCCAGTGTGTAACCACAGCTGTGCTTTTGCTAAGCAGCATGCAAGAACAACTTATGAATCACATCTGGTGACCCTGTTTGGCATCCCAGCAGAGAAAACATCAGGAATATTAACCCCTTTGTTACATAAAATAAAACAAAGAGACTTTTTGGATAATGCAAAAACTATGGGAAAGAAAATAAAAAGAGAATAAAAATATTTTAGGGGAACTGAGAGTCAGGGCCACAATGAGAGAGACAAGCTGCGAAGGCGTAATTACAAAATTTAAGAATAAACACATTTTTCTTTCTCTTTTAGGTTCAGCTTCCAATGTAACTTGATAAATTTCTATGGTTTGTTTCCACTTGTTCTCACTGACGCAAGCTGGCAATAGCCTTTGTAGGATTTCAGGCTCTCTTGAGTCGGTGTCTTGATCTTCAGTCAAAACCTCTTCGTTTTCCAAGAACCTCTTAATTTTCCATTTCCTTCTTGGCAAAACTTAAAACCATATCCAAAAGCTGTATTAGCATTTTTTCACCTGAGACATTGGAATTTCTACCGTCACTGGGCTTATTTCCCTTTTCTGTCTTTGGAAACTATCTTGTAAAAAGCAAAAGTTAATATCCAACCCTCTGCTACATTTTTTTCTTGTTTCTTTTTTTTTTTTTTTTTTTTTTTGTTTTTCGTTTTTCTTTTTTCTTTTTCCTTTTTCTTGTTGGGGTGTGTGTATATTTCAATCTGGAGAGAAACTTCACAGTCTGAAGTTTAAATCATACCTATCTATATTCTGGGCAGCATGAGCCTTTTAGATATAAACATTCCCAAAGCAATGCATTTTTTTATCAGAATCTAGAATGCAGTGCTGTACTTTCTCACTGACTAAGCATCTAGCCATAAAGACACAAAAATTCCTGCATTTTAATCTCCCCATAAGGCTTTAGGCTAGTTATTTAACATACTTTACTTGTCAAATATGGAGAATTTAGAGAAAGTAGAAAAATGGACTTCACAGAGCGGTATAGACCATTATATATATATCTAAGCATATAAGTCATTCTGGTTCTCCTAACGTCATTGGAGTCATTGTCTTCATATTGCCCTCATTTATTGTATTTGAACAGATTGCTGTAGAACATGTTAATTGTATCTGAAGGGTGAAATACCCCGATTTAGCACATCTGCTGGGCCATATGAAGTCACAGAGCTGAACTCTACAGGACAGTCACCGCCCACCAGAATTGATGGAAGCCCTGCAAGTTACGAATGATGGCATATCAGAACATTGGACACATCTACTTGAAGTCTAGTTCCCCATAGCATTTGATCTTACATCCATCTCTCTTGAAAATGGTATCTTTGCTGTTTGTGAGCATCTGCCTGCTCTCTAGTGGGAGCAGGGTCAGAACATCAAAGATAAGCAAGCGTTTAATCCCACTGAGATCAGATTGTCAGAATACAGAAATCTTCAATATGGAAATACTCCAGTACAGAAATAATTCTAAACAATTTAATCTCTTTAATGCAGGAAAATAACTAAATATGTAATAATAGTTAAGTTCTAAAAAACTAATAGGTTTGGATTCTTTTGCTTGCCAACATATTAATGTGAGATAGAAATCAGAAAAAGTAGATGTGTTTTAAATAAATAGAATATGAAATTCAAAAGACTATCTGGAAAGGTTAGTATAAGATGTCTGCATTTGAACATCTGTGTATGGCGTTTCTTTCCATATTAGTTACAAAGTACAAGGATATCTGTCAACTACAGGAAATATAATATCTTACAACTATGAAGAAATAGCACTATATCATAATAATGCAGAGGAATTCAGTGAATATAGAAGTCAACACAGGGAGAATGAGTGGAATATATGCAGGAAACTATTCCTGTGTATAAGAATATTAGTGTAGCCCATAAGCTTCTGACCATCAAATCACTAAAATAATATTGTGAAATGTTGTTTGAGAACTTTACACCAACATTACATTTTTGTCCAACATTTTCAAACCTTTTGCCCTGCAAAGACTTTTTATATTGGAACTAGATCCAGTATGAAAGCACACGCTGCAGTTTTAATAATCTATGACAGAATTTCCTATCATGCAAAAACATACTCTTAATAAAGTGTGAAGTGTCAGCAGGCACAAATAGGGCAACCAAGACTAATAAATGGTCGTAATGGGGTGTTTCAACTATCTGCATAGAAATTCATCCTTTGCAATGGAGGATTTAGAGAAAGAACTTCTTGACCTCTCGACTATATTTTTTATAGCAGTTTGTTCTACAGCACACATGAGGAAAAGTTACCTTGTCCTATGTAATATACAAGTGTTGGTTCAAGAAGTAACTATCGCTGAGCCACTAATTATTGGTGACCACACTGTAATTAAGTTCAACATTCTCAAGGGAGTGATTGAACCAAATGTGGGACTGTGACACTAAACTTTTGATAATGAAATTTTTTCAAGGAGAAAGTTTGTTAGAAAACCCTAAAGTGAAAAGTGAGGAAATTAAAATCCTTACACTCAGCATGGAGGCTTCTTAGGCATCCCAGGAGTCACAGAGGAATGAATGCACCTTAACAAAAAAGAAAATAGAAAGCCAATTAAAAGCTGGTATAGTTAGTTTGCAAGATTCAAGATGTTATTTAAGACAAAACAGTAGCCTTCAGAAAATAATAATCTAGTCCAAATGAAGGAAAGAAACCGATATGGAATATGAGAATTATAGAGGTAAAAGGTAAGATATAAGGTGAGGAGCTGTCATAGACAAAACTGAAAATGTGTCAATAGGGAATTGTGTGAGAAAACAGTCTGATTCATTTTTTCTTCCTTGAGAAGTTATGGATTATTTAGTTACTAGAGAAAAAAAATAAAATGAAGTTTAGGACACTTTTCAGATGCATCTGAGATAGCTGTAGAAAAAATTCAATCAAAAGAATTCACTGTCAAGACAATAAACTGATAAATTGGAAAGCACCAGTTCATGAGACCTTCTGAGATCTCATAGAAAGAGGAGGCGTCTGAACTGTAAGCTGAAAAGTACAGTTTCACGTGAAGTGTGATTCTAAGCTGAAATACGGAACAGCAGCGAATGTTTAAAAAGTATGCGAGTAGCTTAAGAGTTAGAGGTGACTGTGAGTGGAATAATTAATTAGAATAATCAGCAGAAAAAATGATAAAAGAAAGTTGGTTAAGCATCCTAGAAGCTGAAAAAAAACCCTCATGAGGGGCTGCTGAGGAGAGGAAGAAGCTGCCGGTGAAAGACTGGCCTGGCAAGGACACAGGGAAGAAATGGAGCAGAAAGTGGCAAAGAGGTAGGAGCTGAAGAATGAGCGTCACGGCAAAAGGCTGAAGATCTGCCCTTTCCCCTCTCTCCCAGCTAGGTCGGTGAGTGATTTAGCATTGACTTGAATGCAGCAGGATCCTACCTAAAGGGTCTGGTTTTGGCTCCAAACCCAGACATTACGCTGGTCACATCTGTTCACCTCCTGGTAGCATTCACCATTTAAACAGAACTATCTATGTCTGACAGAGATGCCTCCTCCAATTATGCTCCTTATGCATAAGCCGAAACAAAAATTGAGTGGTGTTGTGGTATTTTCTCATGTTATTTCGCGCCAAGGCCTTGATTACATCATGTAAATAATGTTCCTGTTTCTAAACAAATACAGCCCTGCCTCTCAGTCAAACTTCTGCACTGCGGTATCCTGACCTATTTCAACAGATCCCAGAACGCATACTGGGATCTGAGTTGATGGTTAAAGGCTTGGATGTGACTTACGCCAAGGTCTTGCTAAACAAGTCTGATAACGAAAAGAACATTAATTGAAGAGTGTCTGTTGGAAGGATATAACAATGTTCCAGCGTGAATAAAAATCAGGGGCTATATTTTGTAGGCTGATTTTTGAGAGGCAAATCTACCAGAATGGGTCTTATTTCATTCTCCCTTCTGAAGGATACAGATTCATGTTACACTTTGGGAGACAATTTGACTTTACAGAGAGAGGAACAAAAACCAGAGAGCAAGCACACGGCCATTTTAAATGGCTTACACATTTCTAGAAACATATTCCTGAAAAATATAAAGCCCTAAAGGAAACATGCAGCCTGTGGTGTTGACGGAAAGGGCTTACTCACACTCAGTTTGTGTAACTTGCATAACTCACTCACTTATAGCTTTGCTTTTCATGAATAACGCTGTCACTCCAAAGTCTTGTCAACAATAATGCCTTTACACCAATTCATAATGTTGGGCATTTTGCACGTACATACATGCTGTTCTTGGAGCTCCTATCCAGATAACAAACCGTCAGACCGGGGACAAAATTCCATTTATCTTGCACCTTGACATCCTCCCATGCACTAATCCGTTCCCACTGGGACTGGTTTTAACAATCTGACCCTCCCAGCAGTTAAAAACAGCTGCCATTTTTTTTAAACAAACCTGCCAGGAAAATATTTCTTGCTTTCCTCACAAATGTGGAATTCTTAGCCACCCTCCCACCCCCAAATTACATTGGACTGATTCCCAGGCCATGTAATGTTCAGTCCTGGGCTAATGACTGGTTTAAGTTTCAATAACCCGCAGTTCGTTAGGACCAGAAATAGATTATACCACGGTAGAGATGGGATTCCCTCTTTTCCAACAGGATATGGCCTTTTTTTTCCTTCTGCTAGGTTTGGTAGAATATAAAATATCAGAGTTTAAAAGTCAAAGCTATATAGGTGATGGTTAATGTTTTAAAATGTTTTGTATTAGGCTTCTGCCTACAGCTACAGCTGCAACTGCAACTGAGGCCCCAGTCAAAAGCTGTTGCAGAAACACACGATCACAGACACCCCTCACCACTGGCTCTTTACGTTCTAAAGATGGAAATGGTGGAAGGGAGGATGAGTTGGTGAAATAAATTAACTGTCGTCCTGCAGAAACACAGTTAGTGCCAAGCTGCGATTGAATGCTGTGATCTACAGCTCCAGCCTTGTGAAAGTACCAGCAACCCAACTAAAATTATTAGTTTTAACTTTTAATTTTCCAGTTGAAGCTGAGGTATGTGAATTTGCGGTCTTTAGGCTTTATAAGCTCCGAGAAAAGCGACTCCAACATAGAGCTTAAAAATCCTGCAACATGTGTAAACTAGCTTATTTGTGTCATGATGTAAAACACCTGCTGATGTAAAGTGGCCTTGAAGATTTTATTGCTGCTCCATGGTCAGCTTAACTCATGAAGTCAGACACACATGACTTGTGTGCTCATCTTATTCCCACCCGCACCCAACACTTCATTTATCTACTCCGTTAACATATGCAAAACCTCCCTATTGAAAAAATGTGAGTGCTGATACGTTTTTACAGTTAACCTTCACAGTGTGCCTGTCACCAGCATTGAACTAGTGCCTCCTACTGAAATGTGTCTGCTTTTGATTTAAACCATTCTTATACCAAATGACATGTCTGTTCTGTAGGTGCAACTTGGTTGAGAGGGCAGAGAGCAGAGTATCTCCTGTAATGAGAAAAGAGGAGGAAAATGTTTGCTTATCCACTGTCAGTTGAGGAAAAGCTAACAAATTGTATTTTTCAGTAAAGCATGGGTGTTTTCCTCATAAGAGCAAGGGAGACAAGTTGCTTAGCCTATGAGGGGATCCTCTAGACATAGTAGGTGTGATTGGTAGTGCAAGAAAGACCTCTTGCTCTCCATCCCTCCCCTGCTTTGGAAAGACAGATCTGAATGAGTCTTTGCTGTGTTTACCTCTGGCTGTGGTGTTAAACCTGGAATACACAAAGTTACAGCATCTTAAAAAGTATAGGGAATCGAGAGCATCTCTGCAAAGGTTGCAGCAAGTTCAAAATAGTGCAGAAGTGACCTTCAGACCACCTTTAGGTAGAAGAAGTCTTTGGTCTCTGTTTTTGGAATATCAGCTGTATCTCAAGATTTTCCTCAGCAAGTGGAAATGAGACCAGCTTCCAAACTATCAAATAACAGTGAACCACACAACTTTGCATGCAGATATTTCTCCCTCATAAAAATAAATATTTGTACATAGCTGGTTTTTTGTCTCATGCTTACATGGCTTTGTTTTCAGCAAATCATTAAAAAAGTGATGACTTACTGCTCTGCTTTTTTAAATCTAGTCACAAACCACAATCGCTTACAGGAAATGGAATGTTTACTTGAGTTTATTATACAAGGGTCTGGATATGAGCTGTGGGATTTTTACACCTCATAGCAACGGTATTACAATTTATTTACATCTTCATGTTGGCAGCTGCACAAACTCTTATGAAATAGGACAATCACACCTTAGGGAACAGTAATTATAGGCAAAGGTATAAATAGTATAAAGAAGTGCATGCATTTGGCACTTAAGTCGAAGAGAATAGAAACTATTCTGGCAAATCTTCAAAAACACAGTCTCTTGTTCATTATGAGGGCATGAACTAATTAAACCGAACCTGTCAGAATCGGCTGCGTGAATAAATTCTAGTCAACTCTGGCACAGTCATGCTCCAAACCCACGAAGAGCAAAGTTGTTTTAGTGATGTCATAATTTGGACGTTCGGAGTATGATATCACTTTTGACAGAATTAATGCAGAATTAATACCATATGTATAAGCATTAATAAGTATTGAATTGAACACCCAGTGATAAGTCTGTGTCGGTTTCCAAAGTAACAGTCTGTTTTTTTCTTCATAACGCTTACATTAATGTAGTATCAGAAGGCAAATTTAAAATACATTTCAACACTTTCATAAGAAAGCATTTAAGTTTTACATCTCTGCCTCTATTTCAAGAGCTGTTTGCATAAGAAAAGCAATTAAAACTTCAGTGCTCCTTTTTTTAATAGTAACAAAATCAGTGTTGTAAGAGAAGAATTTTAAGGCAATTGTAAACTTAAAAGAAATTGTCACTATTTGATAGCCGAAATTTTTCTGAGGTTCAGATGCTCCATTTATAATAATTTGGGTTTTTTATACAACGAATCCTGAAGTTAAAATGTTGTGGCATTTAGCAGCTTGTTCGTTCCTAGTTACTGTCAGTGACCAGGTGTTACTCTTTTCCAAATGCTTTGGCTGACTCCCATCTCCTTCCTTTCCCAGCCTTGATATATTAAATTCTTTCCCTCTTATCCGTAATGTTTCTTAGGGTCTTCCTCTTCAGTTTTCCTTTCCCTCAGGATATGGTTATATTTTGAGGATTTACGGCTGAAACAGAAATTCCACCATCGTCTTCCCATTTAAGGGTGAGTTAAAGGGCTAGTGAACAGAGTTTGAGCAGGGCTATGGCAAAGTTTGCCAATGGAGCTAAAAGTACAAAGTTAAAACAAAAGTTGACCTTGGGGTGAGAGAAGCCCTCTTGATACTGAGTACTATTGTAATAAACTCAGAAAGGAAATGTAACACTGACAAATGTGAAGAGTTGCATGTGAGAAAACAATCTCCATTCTACATTCATAAGGGAAGGATTTGAACTAAGTGTTGAGAAGAAGAAAAAGATATATAAGGGTATGAAAATTCAGCTCTATATTCAGTAGTAATAGGAAGAGTAAATAAAATATGAGGAATTAGTAAGAAAAAGGTAGTGAAGCAAAGAACTCTCTTTTTGTCCTTGTGCATCCCCGGTCTCTCCTTCTCAATGAGGGTGTAGAAGAAAAGCCAAAGATAGTGTGAATGACAACAAGGATGATGAAAACTAAGGAGCAGCTTCCATGTGAAGAATAATTAGGTAGACTAGGATCCCTTAGTCTAGAAAAGAGATGACTGAAGGAAGTATGGTATAACGATTGCTGACAAAACCAATGTCAATTGAGAATACCAACAGAGCTCTTTTAGAATACAATAAATAGACATTATCATATAGCAGTTTCGTATGTTAAGTTCAAAATAAATAGGGGAGGAATTTAAATTGGGTATTTTGTGTAATTTAACTGTACAATTTGTTGTTGTGGTCTAGTTGTGGTAGAAAATGATACAAATTAGTTTGTTATGATAAAAACTGGATTTAAGTCTTACCCAGCAATCCTATCCTACGTGGACAATACTACAGTGACAGCAAATGGCCCTGTTGATGGTCTTACTTTGTGTGTGTCTACATGTTACTGTTTAGGCTCTTCTGACATCTAAGCAGATGACAAGCAAGATGACAAGCAAGAAAATTTGCAATTGTTCTGCCTCCTATTTGTTAGTGTGCTGAATGCCCCTTTAACATGCCTGAGAAAGGGAGGGCATGGCTGGGAGCAGACAGAAGGACAAACTTGGAGTGAAATGGCTTTTTGGTGATTGGGCAATAAGCAAGTTTATCTTGTGCAGTGGGTTTGTTCTGTTCAGGCAGCAGCCTGTCTCTCCTAAGCCATCCCTCACCGCTAGAAATGCGGCATTCGCCCCTCTGATCGCAACCAGAATCACAGCTCAAAGTCAAATGATGGGCTAAAAGTGTTTATTCTCTCTCTCTCGGCTAAGTGCTTATTGCCAGTAGTCCAGTTCAGTGCTAATTTGCTTTATGGAAATATTTGTAGTTGTCCATGGTTTTATAATGGGTACAATATGTTCTGGAGAATCATTGGGTTTGGTTTTAAGAAAAGATCATTACAAATGAAGGCAAAATAAGGAGAAGATCTCATTTCTTGCTGATGATTAAAAAGCAAACTGAAGTAAAGACTATTTTCAGATTTCCTTGTTACAACTCCTGATTTTGTTTGACTCCTTTCCAAGTTCTGTATATTTAAACAAAGAACAAGTAATGATCTCAAAAGCAAACCAGCGTTCATTGCATTTGCACCTGCCCTGGATTCCTCCTTTTTGTTTTCATACTACCCCTCCGGGTTTCTGATAAATTCATAATGCGTTCCGGGCTACCTTTTCATCATACACCCACAAAAACACAGATCCACATGGGAGGTTTCACAGAATGCATTAAGCATGCAGAATCCCTTTATTGCTTAAGTAAGAAAAGCAGACTATCATTTACAAGGAAATCAGAGCATCAAAGGGGGAAGGAGAAAGATTTAATTATACAGTAGCTGCACAGTTGTTGCATCCAGAGGAAGAAGGATTTTGCCTCAGTTCAGTCTTAATGTGCAAGGAAAACCTACCAGGACAGTGAGGAACAACAGACATGATTTTTCAGTGTTTTTCAGACACTGATTTGGTCTGAAGAATTTAATTTGTACTATTTTTAAACTATACTCTGGAGCCTCTGTCTTAATTTATGTGTTTCAATATTGAATGTTAATTGCAGAACCTGTAGCTCCTTCCACTTCTAATGATATGGGTGTGTTTGCTCAAGTATATACTATTCTGAGTGACTTTATTCTTATTGCATGGTATTTATTCCAAGCAAAACATTAATATGGCTGCAATTTTCACATTTCTAATTCCCTCACTATGATGGTTTCCACAACAAAATTTTCAGAAGTCTTTTTTTTTTTTTTTTTTCTGGGAATATTCCTTAGATGGGAAGGTTTTTGTAAAGAGGAATGTTTTACATTTTACTCTTAAGCTTGTGAAGTTTGGACTTGTTTTGCCTTGGGGAAAGGAATGGGATGGTCAGGACTATATGTGAAAACATTGCAAGTATCAGTATCTGTGGGTGAAACATGGCCTCAACAAAGAAGAAAATTCTGTACTTTTTATTGGGTTAAGAATTTCCCTCATTACCATGAACAGAAAAAAACCCAGGAAGGTCTTGAGGTAGCCAGGCCACTACAGTACGTTTCTCAGAATAAGAGCAAGACCTTGTAATGTCTCAGTTTCTGTGTTCATCAGCCATGAGTCTGTGTGTGTGAGAGAGAGGGGACTTAATTCTTTTTTGGAGACATAGCCCTACTGACTAGCATTGTAATGAAATGTAACTGTATATTTCCCTACAGGGTTGGTAACTGAAAGACAGTCCAGTCTGGGATTTTTAAACATGATATTTAAATATGACTTTCATATTATATTTGGTATGTCTTCCCATTTGTGGCTATAAAGTCCAGGCTCATTTTCCACTTGGGCTTTACTTAACAAACTCTTCTTGTGTGTTTCATACTCTGTTTTTAGATTTTTGGAACTAATTCTTCCCTGAATTTCCACTAATATCAACCTGTCAAAAAGGTATTGTTGGACATGAGGGACCTGGCTGAAATGTCTGGGTTTAAATTCAGCTGGTGTAATTCGCACTGAGCATTACGATACTTAAGTGCTCCCCCACCCTCTGCAAACACACACACACACACATATTTACTTCTATTTCTAGTCATGATACCAAACTGCTGAATTTGATTATTAGATGTGAGGTTGTACACTTCCATGTCAGGCTCTCGTCAGAAAATGACAATCTTCCAGGTGTTCATATACAAACCAAGGAGGTGGCAGTGACCATCGGGTTTTATCCTGGTCCTACTGAAGTCACCTGGGAATTTGCCATAAGTATAACCAGTAGTATTAGACCCCTGGTAAGGGGGAGTTAAGATCAATGTGAATGCATAATAATGTTAATTAACTAATGTTCAGTGCTTCAGCAACATAAGCAACAGGTAATCCAAGATTTCACTTTCCCAGGGAAATAAAATATTTTTCCTGGCCTCATATGATTTTCTTGCACACTTTTTACAATGTCTCGTGTGTTTTAGGAGATATTTTAAGAGGCCTGTCCTTTTTATGATCCTTTTGATGTGTTTTGTTTAAAATGTGTGCTCTTAACGGGTTTAATATGCCCAGAGAATCTGAAAGGCACCAGTAGAGAAAAAAGCCTAAATAGATAAATAAAGAATACAAATACATAGAGTACATGGTTTTCCTCAATGTCAAGCCATTCATGTTAGTAAGAGAGAAGTCTGAAGGCATCACGTAATCTTTTTCTCACCTTTCAAACTTGGCTTGGTTGAGAATCATACCTTACTTCAAATGAGTAAATTAATATCTCGGGGCTGCATTTCAATAAATAATATAATGATAAAATATATATATATAATATTAATAATATAATGATAGATAACATATAAAAATAATATAATAATACAATTGAGCAATTTTATTTCAAATTAGCTTTCCAATTTAGGTCTGTTTAGGATTTCCAGGCCTTTTGATACATGGCAGCTCATTCTAAATGTTCTGAGAGTTCTGCTGGATATTTCCATCTTTAAGAGGAAAACAATTCCAAGGCTGAGAAAAAATAGGAACATAGACCTACTTATTAGAAGACTGGCATGGACATCAAGCATCAAGCCCCCTGTATGCTAGCTAACTGTAAAAATCCCAGTCCTGAATTGGTTAAACATCTTAAAAAGAAAAGTTTCTACTGCAAATGCTGTCTGTATAGTAAGGCTAGTCCAGCTCCTCCTCTGACACATCGAGCCTGACTTTTAATTCCCAGGCTAAATGAGCTAGGTAATTCTTTTTTTCTTGGTCCAGTATTTAGTTTAAATAGTTCTTCAGCTGCTTTGGTGTTTACATCTCATGGCCTAGGAATATCAGTTAATCACGGTGCACTTGTGCAGATTGCCTCCTTTAAGGACAGAGGCAGAGGGGTGGCCTGTGTTCCTTGTTTAGAAATGCATTGCAAGAGAAAGAAACGGGAGGGGTACGTCTTTTCAGATGCACTTAGGGAATAGATGTGCTGGAGAAAGAGGTTTATTTTCTTGTTAAAAAAACCATCCGTGTTCGGTCAGATTATTGCAAAACATTTGTGTTTGTCACAAGACACTCACCCATGGCTAAGCATCTGTTACTTTGTTCTGGTGTCTCTATCAGTTTGTTACGTTTCTCTCTTCCATGGGCTGTAATTTTTTAATGATTCTCTCAAATGTTGTTGCAGACTCTTGATTGTTCATTTGGTTTTTAATTGCCTTTGAGCATTGTGTTACCTCAGCTGTCTTCTATGTGTTCAGGTAGAATTTGAACAGGCATTCTGTGGCACAGCAATTGTAACTTCAGAACACTCTTTTATACGCATCCCAGAATGACAACAGAGCTTGAATTTGCTTCAACAGTTATTGAATGTATTGATATCAGACCACACTGAGAAGAAGTAGCTGTTCCGTGCTTAAAATATATCACAGAACAGCACAATGATCCAATTTCTTTACTATAAAGTAATTTTTCTGTAATTGCTAACTAACACAAATCCATCATCTTCTTTGTTCCCGGTATAAACAAAGGGATTTTTATGATGACACCTTTCTTTTCTGGTTTTTCTTTTTTTTTTTAAAATTCTTTACAGTGCAGCTGTAGGTTGGTCAAAGACAAAAGATGGTGAAGTAGTGATAATAATCAGAAAAGACACTATGTCACAGAAGTATTTCTCACATCACATTACGTCACCGCTTACAGAATCACAGCCTCATGTTTAGGTGCCTTTTCATGACAGAGAAAAACAATTCCTCCACAAACAAAACCGTCCCATTAACAGCTGAAGTCACAGCTCAGTTTGCCTCTTGGCTGGGATACACATTCCATCTGGAGCTCTATCAAGACAGTGCAGGGAGGTCTGGCAGCTGAATAATGAACTATAAGTAAATAGGTCATTACAACACGTTGTTTCTGTGTTACTGGATTTCCATGATATGTCAGATTGTTTATGAGCTTGCAGCCTGGATGCTCATCTCTTTAAGTGGGTTAACTTTACCTTAAAAACTCTCTTACTTGGAAAAATTCTGTGATTCACCTCTCCTAAATTTAAATAGCAGAGATGTCCACATCTGAGCCACCAAGGCCACCCCAGTGTTCTTGTCTGAGCACTTACAGACCAGCTGCAATAATGCATGTGATATTAGATCTGTGCTCCCTTTAAGATGAAAATACCTTGTACTCAAAAACTCACTATGCAAGGTAAATTCCCAGAACTATGGTATATAAAGTTTTGTAGATTTACCAGCATCGTTCGGCTTTACATATGAAAAAACATACAAGTGCTTGCTAACAAGATTTCTTTATATATATATATATATATATGTATGTATATTCTGGACTGGATCGAAAATATTAAACAGTGTTAAAGCTCATCAGTATTTGTGAGTCCATCAAATTTCCAGAGCTTCTGCTATTATTACTATACACGTGTATGATGACACAAAATGTGTTTTTTAGTACCTATTCAGCATGCTGATTATCCTCTATCTCATACTTTAGCATGTACAATGAAATAATTTTTGCTCCTAGTATTATTTTTTTTGAGAAGTCATTTTGTAGTTTGCAGTATGGTTTATATATCATCTGGATTTTTTCAGAACTCATGGCAGACAAGTCTCTGATTGTTACTTGTTAGAATTACAGGGAGAACTGTGCTTTGCCTGCCTTTTCTTCTACCTGAATAAACTTTTTAGGAGGCACAATTGATTCCTTATCCCCATTTTGAATAACCGGTGTTTAGTCAGACTTTCTGAATCCCCAGCCTGCATCTTCAGTTTTGTCTCCTCGTTAGTGGTCCATCAGTCCCATTTGAGATGGACTTGGGATAAGAAAAAATCTGACCTGCCCAGTTATTATTTTTGGCTGATTTGCATTTGAAGCTACTTTGCATTTGAGGCTCATCCTTTCCACTGTGCCTTGACTGTGCCATGCAGCTTTGGTGCTCCATGCCCGTGGCTACATAACTAAGTGGAAAGAGGCATGTGCCATGCTATAATTAATGGTAAAGAGACATCTGAACTTAATGTAATCCTTGTTGTGTGCCAGAAGTCTGCAGCTTGGTAATAGGGCAGGGTTTTTTTCTTCACCATCTGCTGGTCATATGTCTGTAGTCCATCTCCAAGCATTGCAGTCTGAAACCCCTTTTTATGGCAAACATCAGTCTTGGACTTCTGTCTCAGTGTTCTACCGTGCCCACAGCAAAATAGTCTCTGCCCAAATAGCACTCATTGCTTCTGGGTGTGATGGGTTTCTCTCTCAGCCTATAAATAGAAGAGACACAAACTAGTTAAATACATAGGTTGTCAACTAGTTTTCCTTTAATCGTGCTTTTATTGCTTACTTCAGGTTAATTACCTGGATTCTCCTATTTATTCCTGGGTCATTTTAATCAAATTACATTTCTCTAGAGACAAATATTTTAAACAAGACTATACTCTCTCGTTCTGGAAAAAAAGACCAACATAAAGTATGGGAATTATAGTATCCCATCTGCACAAAGGCATGTAGAGCCATGCCCTGGCATAAATCCTACATAGATATGAACGCTGTGAGGCATATGAAGTCCTCAATCATGAAACATGTACGACTGCGTTTTTAGATATTTTTTTTTCTACACACTGCTTGTAATGTTTTTTTTTTCCTCATGCTCTCTCTTCTACATCAAGCCCTTCCTTCTCTCTTCATATTTGTCTGCCCCACTGTTCTCTTGGATGAAAATTTGAGCCTGGATTGTATTTTGTTTTCACTTAAATCCTTGAAAGATGGAATTCTTTACTTCAGGGGTTTAAACTAGACCCTCAAGACTACCTTGGCAGCCTTTGGTGATTTTAGAGGACAGATTTTTCTGTTTTGTTTAAAAAGGTATTGCGAGCAATGGCTCTTTAGAACTTTAAGCATACAGTAAAAAAATAGAGATGACTAATAGCTATTTAGCAAGTAATGATGGCTTAGCAATATTTACCACTCCGATTTAGCCTCTCTGGCTCCATTACTTAGGATATTTTCCTGAATTAAATTTGCCTCAGTTCTATAGCCAACAGCTGTCCGCAGGAAAATAAAAAAGTGTCCCAAATCCTCCAGAAATAATGATTTCATATTTCTAATAGGTTCCTTTAACTGCACAATCAAAACGGTCTCTTGTGCCCTCTAGCATATGCTATGTCATAATAAAAAACTTCATGTCAAACAGCTAAAGAAATACAGGCAGAATAAATTAAAACTTTTATCTTCATGGTTTTCAAGGTGCTTCATTTATGTGTTGTATGTAATAATTGATCGATAGAAGGGGGAGAATGTATATCCTTTGTGGAGTTTTGCTCTGGAGCTGAAAGTCAACAACCACACTCGGCCTTTTTAAATGAGGATGTTCATATGAAGTCTGTGTCTGCTTCCCAGCTCCAAACAGACTGTGCTGTTTTTCCATTTATGTCTAAGTGTCACAATATTTTGTTTCTAAATGGTTAGGTTAGCTCATCTTGTGACCAGCTGTTCTAAAGGATTTAAAGGAATACAAGGACATGTATACTTAATATTTTCTAAACTCTAATAAAATTGATGCCCTAATACATTTAACCTAAAATCGCTAGAGAAAACTGTTTCTAGCAACTTCAGTGGAGTTGTATTTCAATCTGCAATACACTCCCCACCACAGAAACTTTGCATTATTATGATGTTTTAAGATGTTTATTCCTATACATTCTTTGATTCTATACATCACTTTTATTTTTCTTTGTGGTATATATATTTTTTTCTCCTCTATTATTTTAAGTGACATCAAAATACTTGCTAAAATTCAGCCATTGCTGTTTGTGGCTTCTGAATCATTAATTTGTTTATTAAAGCAGTTGGTTTTAATTGAATAGAGGTTTCTTAAGATCCACATGTAAATTTCAAATAGTGTAAACAAATAAATGCACAAGCATATCCTACCTCTTAAAGATCAAGTAGGGATTTTTTTTCTAAAGCTTTTATCAACATTATATGTAAGAAAGGACTATACCAGCTACCCTTCGACAGTTCTGATTTGTAGTAGTGTAAAAAATTATCAGAATTACATTTTCATGATACAGGATTTAGTTCTTAAATTCTCTTATGTTCACTCAAGCTACTACTAGTCGAAACTTGTATTTTTGTACACTGCTAAGGTACACTGTGAGTTGTTAAAGTTACACTATCATTCAAAAGGTGACAGAATTGATTGTCTCCAAAACATGACACATTATACCTTCTGTGCATTCTGAACACTAAATCATCCAAGAAAGTATATTCAGGACAAAACACATTTCTTTTGGAGAAAATACATGTGTCAGGTCAGAGATTTTAAGAACACATTAAACTTTTATTTTTCTAAGGAATCCGAGCTATTAGAACTTGAGACTTAAAAAGGAGGACTCCTTTGACAACTTTAGAAACTTTGAGTCATGTTCCACTTGAGAAATCCTCTAAGAATTTACATAAGTGAAAGCTGTTAAGTTATTTAAGTAGTCATTTGAAAGTTTCATGGCTTAAACATCCATTTTTGTTCTGTACGGCAAAGAATCTTAAAATTAATAAATTGTTTCCCTCGTCCACTGAAATATAATTTGTGGTTTTGACAGTCCTTTGAGATTTTAGTTTGCAAAATAACCAATAAGTACATAGGACATACAATTTTTTTTTCTCCTAGTATATGAAGTATCTAGTTATAAAAACTCCCAAGGAAATGCAATTTAAAAAGCTTTGCACAAAGCTGTAACCAGTTTTTCTCCCAGAATCAGGTGCTTAGTTTATAACAGTTTAGAAGAAACCAAAAGTTCAAAGTTACAGTTGTTAAACATTTTAGACCCTTTTACCAGAAGTGCCCTACTAAACAGAGAGTGATGTTTAGCATGACTATGTAACTTTGATTTTTGTTTAAACTCATAAAACATGAATTTCCTGATTTTGCTAGTCCCACTGTACCCAATAATATGGAAAATGTTGCTCTCCCCAAACCTTAGGTAGTTTTCTCTTGTATAAAAATATGTTCTAACCCTCATGAGCATAGTAAGCTCAGCTGCAAAACCTTATAAATTTACATTTTTACAGAAAAAAATAACTGACTTTTTCTGACAAATTATTGCTTTAAGTGTGTGAAATGTTTTGTTCATTAAACTAAGAAAAAGTCCTATTCTTATGCACAGTTTCAGAAATATGTAAAGGGATGGATGAGCAATGGAGAAACAAGTTACAACATTTCACAAACTCTGTGTAGTTTTTTTCAGCTTCATTTATGTACTTACTGGTGGAAGCAGATGTCTGTTCCTGTAAATGGTAACAAAAGACAGATATGTAGGTAGAGAGCTATAATTTGTTTGATTGTAAAACAAAATGTGTATGTTAGAACAATACGTGCAATATATTGTACTTTTTTTTGCATGGAAGTCAGAGCATGTTTAAATCATAGGAGATTTTCTAAATGCAGAGCATGGGAACTATGTTACTGACGCAGCTCAGTGGTCCACATAGTCTTATTTCTGATAGTGTTCAGCTGCTTGGGAGAAGGTTGTAACATTCAGACATAAAATCTGTCCTGCTTATTCTTAACCCAGTCACAGAGCAGCTGACTTCTGCTTTACAATGAGAAAATTGATATTATACAGATGGAATGCGTCTTTATAAAGAAAATTTCCACTTCTGTTAAAATAAATAAATAAATAAATAAATAGTTGCTTAAAATACCTATTAATCTCTTTCTTTTTTTTTTTTTTTCAGTTTGGAAGTTCTAAATTTTCTTGTGAAAAATAGAAAATTTTGGAAAGAAGACACTTATTATTATTTTCTGCAGGAAATTTCTGTGGAGGTTTCAATGGATATTTCTTCTTGTTTCCAGCTGAACACTATAATTTAATATTCTTATTATTCATATATTTTTAATCTTGGTAAGCCAAAGTCCTCAGTGATATTTTTCTGGCAATCAAATTATACAATTGTGGATTTCTTGAAAAGGAATTTCTCTTATTTTTTTTGTGGTTTATTCCATTTTCTTCAACTGCCATTCAGCATTTAAGTTGGAAAAAAAGATGAACAGCAGTTGCCCATGCAGTTTCTGTGCTGCATTTAGAGTTCTGCTTTGTCAGACTCTCTCTTTTTATCCTCATGAAATTTTTTCTCATGAAATGGAAGTGTTCCCAAGCCTTGAAACTTTCCCAGTCCTTAACCTTCTTCGAACACTCACTTGCTATTTACATCCAGGATGCTGGGGGGACTCTTTCTGGACTGAGACTATGCCTGACTTTTTCAATGCAGGAAATATTGTTGAAGGTAAGGAAAGGTGATGGACTGAGATAGTGGAGGTGATGGAATGTAGTGTCCAGTGCCTAGAGAAAATGAGACAGATCTGTGAAAAAGGCAAGGATGGGGCATTTGAAATGTGTGTAAACATTTAGTAACTCTGTGCATTCTATTATTGACTGACAACACCACACGAAATTCACTCTTGCAGGCAAGCAGTAAAAGGAATAACATCCCTCCATGCCATGTCACCGTATCACATCTCTGTAGATTCTGTCAGTTTAGCTACAGAAACTTGCTACAGAAACTCAGAAAAAACTCTATAGAGGCAGCCACAAAGATACGAGCTAACCTTTTCTCTTTAGAGAAAATAGAGAAAACTCTCTATTTTATTACAAAATACATGCTATTGCATTTTTTTTAAGCAGTAAGTAGGAATACTGTTTTTAAAATAAAAAGAATAAATAAAAAAATAAAAATAAGTGGAAAGATAAAAAGAATAAAAAACAAACCCTGAAAGACTTTTTCTGTTCCCAGCCAGCTCTAAGTAAACACTGTAGCGATGGGAGGAATGAAGGCTATCTTTGTGCCACATATTCCATTTACTAAGTGGCAAGAGAGTCATTCACAAGTTCCATTATGTGCTCATAAATCGTAGAAGAGTTCCTTACATTTGTTTTAATAAATGAATTTCACTGTGTACTAAGAAGTTGAACAAACCCCACCAGATCACAGCCCTCAGTACTCATGGCAAAAGGAAACGTGCATCTTCTTAGTGTTCAGCTGAGCCGATCTTCTAAACTGAGCTGGGAGAAAACAACTGTCTAAGGTCTATTCCAGCAGCAACAAACATCAGTCATCTTTAGGCCTAGATGTGTTAGTCAGAAAGGCAACCATGATTATAAAACCCTCACTTCTGTGAAGCATGTGTGGATGATTCGTACTCTTCCATCTCCTCCAGCCAAGGTATGAAACCAATCAGTTGAGCAGCAAGCCTGGTAGCTGTCTTCCTAGGGCTCTTTCACAGGTACAACCTTCTGCATAATGGTCCCCTTTAACAAAATATTTTGGTAGAACTAATCCTTTTAAAATTACACTCAACAACTCAGAACCACTACATAGAAATTCCAACTGCAGCCAGCGCTTTTGAAATCCTATGCCACAGTTTGTTTTTTAAGACAACACGTAGCTGCTAACAGATATAATAAATGAATATGTTAAGCACTATCCCACACACAGAATTAATTCAAATATAAAATATCTACAAGAAATACTCTTGAATTCCTTCTTTGGTCTATTGTTTAATTAAATTGTTCTGTAAAATTAGTGATTCTGGATTGCTCTCAATTATTCTATTCATTCAACTGAATTTGCATTATGGCCAAGGTTTCAAAAAGTATACCTCAAATTAAAAGTTTTAAGTTCCTTATTGCAGTGTCTAAATGAAAGTCCCAAGTTTAGAAATGAGTTAACCAGCAAAAAAATGGATTTCACTGCTTCTGGAAGTGGCAAGTACTCGGTCCCTACATCACCTCTGTCCTTGGGCTGGTCTAGATGGTCTAAGTGGCCATTCTGACTGAGTCATTAGCATGGGAGAATTTTATTTTGGAGGCTTCTTACCCAGCTCACTGTTTCAACTGTAGTCACTGCATCACCATCCAAACAGTTACACTGTTTCAAATGAGACAGCAAACAAAAATGGGGCTGTGGGAGAAGGACTTGTTCAAACTGGTATTAACCCAGAAAAACGCTTCTGTGAACCCATGGCCATAGAGTTTATGTCAGCAGGGTGGTTTGGAGGAAAGCTGAAAATTATTTCTTATAGAAGTGTAAAAGTTAGTTTTCAACTCAGAACAGAAAAAAATGAAATTGCCTTTTATTTTTTGATTAATCCAGGAGCCAAGTGAGTCTTGTCCCATGGCCCTACTGAGGGAGCAGGGCAGGAGTGGCTCTTTCCCTCTGGAGGTCACAGCCAGCCCCACGGCCAAAACCCAGGAGTGGGAAGATATGCATGGGGCCCCAGCAGTCTCCTCCAGAAACAGAGGAGGGAATGATGATAAAACTCCGTGTTGATTCAAACAAGGCAAATTTTTAAACTTTCAGTTTACTTAAAATTTTAAAGAAGTATTTTTGAGGGGTTTATCCCAAGCTAGCATCTCTGCTTGCACTTCCCCTCGCCCTGATAAACATTCTTCTGGCTGACTACAAAACTGACAAACCAACAGAAGACCACAGGTATTCATATTATGTGAAGTGATATTCTTGGAAATCAAAGCCCACTTTTGAGTTGCCATAATTTGGATTTTAGCAATTTCATGCTTTGAGAAGAGGAAGAAACAATCTGCAGTTGCTCTTCCAATACATTGTGCTACTTTTTTTTGTCTACCTGGTCTTGCCAGCACAATGGTACTACAGAAAAATAGATCCATGAAAGCAGCCATTGCCTTTACTTTTTCTCATAAAGGAGCACTGATTTTTCTTGGTAAGGAGTTAAAAATAAACAATAAGCAAAGATATGCCTTTAGAGTTATTATTTTTGTATTTAAAAATTATAAGTATGCACTGAAAAAGAAACTTACTAGAACTAAAACTCTATCATGATTTTATTTTTAAATGTATCTCAATTAAGAAAACATTACCCTCTGAATTTTATAGGGTAGCAGCATCCTCTTACAGAAAACATCATAACAAATTTATACTGTACTTAAAAAGCCTAGTTTGGGAAATTAACACGGGTAGATTAATTCGAAAAAACCCAAATAGAATGATCTGGCAAAATCCAAGAAAATTAATTTTAATGGCTTGAGTGATAAGTTTGCAAATTATTGATAGCATTAATTAATTACTTTATACTAATACCTAAAAATTATGGGTCAGGACTATGCTAATGAAACATGAGAGGCAGTGGCATGAACTACTCTTCAGTCTTTTGACATTGTAAAGAGAAAAGGGAGAGACTGGTGGAAGTAGAAAGACACATAAGGAAGCACTGAGACAATGCTGGTTACAATCACAACAGTATCAGTGAATGAAAATCAGATCATTGAAAATTTTTTCAAGGTTCATTACAAGAGGTTGAAAGAGTACTGCAGTAGCCATATTTACTTTTATGGAAAACTCTAAAAAAGTGTGGTATACCATAAGAGAGAGTCTGAATGTCTTTGCTGGAGAATTTGGTAAATAGGTATCTATGAAAAATCATAAAGGGAACGGAAAAAGCTGTGGAAGGCTTTGAAAGCATAAATTTTGTTTGATACAATAGTCAACAAGGATTTAAGAGAAAAACACACAATTGAATGGAAGATTATACACATGGATTTATAATGCAGGAAAAGGACAGTTTAACTTCCTATATTATTACTTTTATCTCATATTACAGTGGGCATTAGGAGAGCTAGTCACACAACTGTGATGAAAAAGTTCAATACAAGCATGTAATTCAAGAACATTTAGAACTTCTTTTACTACTTTTCCTATATATATTAACTTTATATGCCTTTGGGTCAATTTTCACAATCATTTCACAATATATTTTCTTGAAATGTTTAAAATATGAACAAGGGAGATTTTGATAATTTAAAATAATTTTGGGGGTGAAAAGTCTCTCAATCAGGAGTTCTTTGAGACCTGGAGTGAAATACTTTGGCACCACCACATTTGGCTTTTCCCATTCTGGCGGATAACTTTTTAGATGTTCTCCTTTTCATAAATACTAACGTTCAGTTTACAAACAGCATTTGCCCATTCTGCCATAAAATAATTTTTGAAGTATATAAAGTACTCTGCAGAAATACAAAACTATGAACTGTCCAAAAAGTAGCTCTACCTCCCTGGTTATCTCTGGGTATCATGTCATATGTTTAAATTCCCAGAGCCTGAACTGCAACCATTATTTGTAAATATTACTGCTGTATTTTTTCAGCTGAAAATCCAAACTGAATAATCTGGGATCCAATTGGACTGGGTCAATGTTAGATGAAACCATGCATTATGTAGGAATTTTATGTGAAATAAGCTGTCTGAGCATAACTTGTGAATATATACACAAGGCTCAATTCATCTGGGGAGGACTTTATTCTTATCGTCCATCAGCCAAAGTGAAGTTCTCACTGTAACTCCACTGTAGATTGTATTTTATATAAACTTCCTGAGTCGAATACCATTATTTCTAAAATAACTTGAAAAATCATTTGCATATTTCTCAGAATGTCACTTTGGGATATTGGTCAGACTTTTAACCAGTATAAACCTGACAATTGTTTCTGCTCCAAATACGCACATATTTTGACCATCCCAAAAGCTTTGTAGGTTTGATAGAAAAACAAATTTTTGAAAGTACTCCAAAATGTAATATTACCTTCAACAAAAGAGTTATCTCTAAAAACCATCATTAACTGTGAAATCTGTACACGAAACTTGCATTGTTTACTGATGTATCTATATAACACCCCAAAAACATTACTAAAGCCAAATATAATACTGCTCTAAATTACTGTTTTAATTGTATCTGAATATCCTTGATTATGGAATGAAATGGAAATATTACTATGCTCGTACAATAATTTAGTTAGAGCTTCAGAACAAGGTGCTTTGTGACAATAGGGATTGAGACCAATTTTCTAGTGGCAGAAACAGTCAGTCTGGAGCTGGAGATCATGTAGAAACACATCTCAGGAATAATTGCACATAGACTCAGTAAAATGCCTAAAATAGTGGACCAGATTTAAGTGCCATTTTAGTACTGCTGTGGAAATGTGCCAGAGGAGGCCTTTCTAAAATGCTGGTTAAACTGATGCTGAAGTGAAAGAGTAATTTAGGGTATGGTCTCTAAGGGAGATGTGTAAAGCAGCAGACTCAGTGTGGAGCTGGATGTCCGGCAATCCTCAGTCTTCCCTGAAAACATCCATATAACTGGCAGCACTCGTCTGGTTTGAAGATGTTTTGGCTTTGGTTTTTTTTTTTTTTCTATGTATTTTTCCCCCTGTTTATTGTACTGTGGCATAATTATGTATGCTTATAACTCCATTGAAATAGAAGGAAAATGCATTCTACTCTTCAGTGATCTCTTGACTTTTATAGTGTGTTTTTCTCATGTCTCCCCTCCTCATTAAAGTCATAAAAAAGTAGAACTGCAATATTAGGGGAAAATGAGAGGACCCCATCCCAGAACTCTTTATAACCTGATCTGTCTAAATTGAGTCCTGTACAAGCTTTTAGAGGACCAAATATGAGACTTACATTGGCTTTATTTTCCTCTTCCAAGTAGTCCCTCTAAATTAAAGAGCTGGCCATATCAACAAGAGCTCCTGGGTGACACTCAAAAGTTCCAAATAGTGTGAATGAAATTCTCCAACAGATCTATAGGGTTTTTCATTACTACAATATCAAGACTGAAACTATATCAATAATTTCAGTGTACAATGCTTACTATACCAATATTAGAATTATTATTTCTCCTCAGATGTACCTGCAGAGAAAAATTTAAAGTGTTCAGACAAGATCCATGTAAATACTACTTAGCCCACCAAAGAGAAAACACAAAACCTAATTAAATAGGCAACAACATTAACTTCAATGAAAACTCTGGATCAAGCCTGCCATAGTTACTTAAACGCTTCCTACAGATCCCAAGCGTTGCACATAGCTTCCTCTATTAAAGTCTATCAAGAACACAGTTCAATATGATGCCCTATAGATCTTGAAAAGAATGTATATTACGTACAGTCATCATGAAAACAAACGCTTCATAGAAAGGAAATGTCCTTTATTTAGAAATAACGATTTTTTTTTAGTTTGTGATTTTTCCATAGATGTTTATGAGATTAGAAAAACTGAACAATGAAAATATGACTGGGGCTGGTGTAAGTAAAATTTAGCTGCTTCAGTGATGGAAGATTTAGAAGTCTTGAAATAAATAACTGGTATGTTGGAAGAATGGTAAGCTGACTGTATGATTCCCATTATTTTTTATTCTTCTCATTGTATGTGCTAAAATTGCATAACACTGAGCAGTTGGGATTGTGTGTACAGGTATTTTTCTTAAAATTTGTTTGTTTTAGACTTCACTCTTGGATAAGGTTTAGCTCCTTCCCACGGGTCAGCTAAGTATTTAAGTACACGGTGATCTTTCAAGAAAAGTAATACATGAATAAATGGGACTCTGAATGCCTGAGGGTCAGCTTGGGCTTATGTGTGTTCTGTTGTCAGAAAAAGTGTTCAGCATTTAGCGGGACTGAGCCTTTCCACTATTTGAGAAGGTTCTGTGGGCAACCTGTATTGTCAGGTACTGTGTGAAAATTGCTGTGAACCAACATAAAAAAAGGAAGGAAGAGCCACTAATTAGGTGGTAATACCACAGTCCTTTTCTCTTCTGCTCTGTACACAGGCACAGTAGAATCCTGCCTCTCTTGGAGGTTTGAACCATAAAGCTGAGCCCTAATACTCTGCCTGGAGCTGCTAGAGAAGCAAAGCATAGAGCACACAATCACCGCCTCTTATTTTCTCTTGCCTGTTCCATGGTTTGAAATAAAACCCACTTAGATGTTTCTTTGACTGGGCACAGTTTCCAGTCCTTGCTGGGATGTCCCTACAGACTGGTCTTCTGTAGGCCAAGTGCTTACAAATTCTCCTTTCTTGGAGGGGTCCTTCACAGGGTTTAAACAAATTTGTGGTCATCTTTTGCCATCATCTTGATGAAAGAATTGGTCCTCAGCTCTTACAGTCTTTTCATGTCACTGTGACACCTCTACATGACCTTGAGAAGACTGACTCAGTGATGAGTTGTGTTCAGAACATTTGACTGAAGCTTTCATAAAAAAAATTGGTTCTTTTAGTGTTTTCCAGGCTAGATTATTACTGATGTGTTAGCAAACTCTCTAACTCTCTGGTGATTGTTAGTTCCTGACAGTTCTTTTACAGAAATAAAATCTTTTTTTTTCTTTTCATGTTAGCCTAGATTTCAGCTGAAAAGTGTGTTTTTATGCATTTTTATTTGGAAAAGTTTGTTTCACCTTTAATTCAGTGCCAGTCTCTGTGTGTTTGTGCATGCATATTTGAATAGATTTTTTTTTATTATTATTAATTAATCAGAAATGCTAGACAAGGTTACAAGGTTGTCTAGCTAGGTGTCACTTACTTCTCAGAAGCAGACCACTCCTTTGGATGATAATTATAGTTTGCAGATGCCGAATTATGGAAAAATGTAGTATTTTCCACATCAACATCTGCCGTCGTGGCACTGTCTGCAAATATTCATGCTTGTGGTTTTGAGATTGCTTTCTGAGTGTCATACGGTTTAATTACAGATGAGTTCTCTAAATTAGTTCTACCTATTTTCTTTGACATCTCTTCATAAAATAATTATGTTGCTTTTATTAGCATTTGTAGAAATCCGTGTAAATCCCTTTTACCTTAATGTAAAGACAGTGGTGCATCCTGATATTTCCAGCATATCTTCTTTCTTGATAATTTACTGGTACAGGTTAGTACTGCATTTGACAAAATGCTTTAATGGCATTTGATGAAACAGAAACTTGCATGTTGATGTCAGATTTATTTCCACGAAACATGGAGTATTCACACTTTATGTTAGAAACCTGAGGCAATCTTTTGACCAACTGAATGAAGTGAGAGCCTTTGTAA
Source organism: Nycticryphes semicollaris (assembly GCA_013400055.1). Classification (NCBI taxonomy): domain Eukaryota; kingdom Metazoa; phylum Chordata; class Aves; order Charadriiformes; family Rostratulidae; genus Nycticryphes; species Nycticryphes semicollaris. Next base: position 231,705 of record VXBJ01005625.1, read on the forward strand.
ATCTAGGCTTATGTCCAGGTGAATACAAAGTAATCCAATGGTATTTAGTTTCCTCAGTTAGACGAACCTCTCAGCCGTTCAGATTCCATGATTTTTAGAACTCATCTTTAACTAGACTATGGACAGGATGAAAGGTAACTGAGGAGCTCATGAAGGCTAATTCTGCTGATTTTCAGGTCATTCTGAAAAGACAAAATCAAGTTTTCTTATTTAAATTTTTTTCAGTATGATCACTACTGGCTCCAACTATGGGCTAAAATAGTAATATTATACAGAGAACTAAGGGTAAAGTTTTCATATATCATTTGATGTATTAGGACTATCATCTCAGGAACACTTGTAGAAGTGTAGACTGGTTGCTCACTCCCATCTTTCATTTATATTTTTAACTGTGTGCCCACAGGGAGAAAATTAGGTAAGCTAAAGTTCTAATTTGGAAAAGTCAAGCCAGAAATGAATAAGGAATAGAAGATATTATTGGCCCTTGACGTGAATATGCACGTGTACAGCAGGTGCACTGGCGTCCGTTGCTCCTGGATACAGAAACAAAAAATAAAATGAGAAAGCCCAGAGCCAGTATAATCTCACTCATTCCAGAAGAAGTAAAACTTTGTTTTCCCCTAAAGCAAATTAGATATTGTATACTTCAAATTGCCAAATTGTCTAGCCAAAGAAAGCAGAGATCTATCCCGTATTGCTGGGGCCACCTACTTGGTTCCTCTTCCCCATAAAGAATAAGAAAAAGGAAATGCAGCCTGATGGCAATAATTCTTCTATGTCTAAATTTTATTCTGCTTTCAGGGTCTTCATGGTGCAACTGAGCTGCAATGAGACAAGCTGGTCTAAAGTCACCCAAGCGTCACCTGTAAGTATCGTTTGATACAGAGATGACTTACTGCGAGGAAGGGTGTATAACATTAGGTAATGCTCATGGTTTGCTGTGTCAGTATTCACCTTTTCTTTGGGAAAGGCAGTCTTACGGGCCTTTGAAATTATCTGCTCGGGTGTTGGGAGGGGGAGGTCCACTCACTGATGGAGCTGGCAGAAATAATCTAAAATCTACTTGTGTGGAGTGATTAAATATTATTGAATCATATTATATCTCATATATTATTGAGCAAAGGGTGTGCATTCAACACCAGTATGTAACTGAAATACAGTTGTGATCTATTTAAGTAGATCACGCCTGCTAGTTTTCCCAGTGTCAAGAAATATTGTTTCCTTCACCTTTAACTGGTCTTACTGCTGTATCAACAGGAATATTATTGCAAAAATAAAGTAATTGTTCCTGTTACTTTATCACTAGGATTTTCCTTCATTAAAGCATAATTTCCACTCCGGATCACATTAAGAAAAAACCCTGTGAAGAAATAGTGCCCTGGATTTCTATTCTTTGCACACCTTTTAAGCCAAATCAGTCTGTGATCGGGAGTGATATGGTGTCAATCTCCATAGTGTTGATCTAAAAAACCCCTCATTGATCACTGCAGGGAATGTGATAAAATAATGTGAAAAGAAAGGGAAGAAAATCCAGAAATAAAACAATAACTAAAACTTAGAAATGTTTTCTTTTACAAAGCCATTCATCCAAAAATCCCATGGCAACTAAATCTTGGAGAAAATCTGTATTTTGTGAAATTTCCAGTGCAAAATGAAACTTAAAATAATTAACAATTTATTTTAATTAGCCTTAAATCAGCCATGACAGAATTACCTTGATGACATCTAAATTGCTGTAGCCAGGTGCTGGAGTTACCACTCCCCTGAGATGACAAACGAGCATTTACGCTCTCAGATGTTTCCCTGCCAGCCTATACTTGGCTCACATTCAGACTTATTTTTTGCACAATCTTATTTTTTCCCTAGAAGAGAAGTTTAAATCATGCAACACATATTTGGAGGAAAAAAAAAAAAAATCTTTTTCTGTTGGCGGAAAGTGCATCTTGTTTAAATCCTGCTACTGTCACTGGACTCATGGACTCAGGTTTGAAGTTCGTTAGCATGCCACTGTAATTGACAGCTGGTCTCTGAGCTGAGGTGAAAAGTGAACAGAAGAGAAGAAGTACCAACCAGCACAACAGCTACAGAAATATAAACTAAAAGGGGGTTTATTGCTTGCAGTTAGATATGGTTTCCAGCCTCCCTTATGAGTTGTGTAATTCAAGACTGACAGAACGTGGGTATATTACATTCATAACTGGTTCTTGGAAATCTGATTGTTAGAATCACAGTTGTCCAGCTGTGGGAATAACCATAGGTTTTGCCATGAGATGGAGAGTACACTCACACGGTGCGTGTGGCCCAGGATCAAGCAGCTGATCACTAAATTAGTGTCATGGGTAATTTAAGAACAAGTGCAATTTTCAATGTACTCTTTTTAAAACCTTAAAGAGTAGATAGAGCTTTACTTTTGCTTAAAGTTTCACTTCTTTACCTCTGCTTTCTTTACAAAAGATTATATATTTCCTCTGGCATTTGTTTATTTTGCTTCTTTACATTTGCTTTTCTTGCTATTGCCATTTATCTTTCATAAAAGAATTTTTTCCTCTCTCGAGAGGACCTTTTCCTGTTTTCTACCCACAACATGAATTTATCCATGGACAATTAGAGAATATTGTTACTTGGAAATACAATTACTTTAAGATTACTTTCTATTTATTTCCCTTAATTTTGATTATTTTTCTGTCTTTTAATTAAACATCAATCTGGCTTTTTCATTTAAATTTAGTGTCTTCAATACAAGCGGCCCCTTACTAGTTTTATCTTTTTATTGCACAACTTTTTCCTTCTTTATTCTTTTCATTGTGTTAGCCTGGATTAAAATGAATCATCTCCCTTTTTCTACCAGTGCCGGCTGCAGTTTCTTTTCCCGTCAGCAGGAATGAAGTAGTGAGTGAGAACTGCAGGAACGCTGTCAGTTGTTTATTCTATGGCCAGCGCTATCTTAGGAGGCAGCTTCCCAAAGAAGCCATGCTTACAGTAGCCAGGGAAGCCAGTGGTGACTCATGGCTCAGCACCCCACTTATCATACCTGCCGAAAGCTGGTCCATCCATTCCCCGCTGCTGGACGGTGGGTTAAAACTGCCCCTTGGCCTCGCAGAGGTTTTGTCTGCAGCCAACGTGAGCTGCCTCCCGTTAACGGTGTGAAACAGCCGACTGTCCAGGCTGGCTGATACTTCCAGAGATTGTGGGCTGGCAGAAATCCACTATAATCACATTTTTTATTTAATCGTTTTTATCATATCCAAGGGTTGGACGCGGCAGTTCCAGGTAGAGCAGGAAGTCTGGGAAGTGGTGAGGGTGCCAGCTCCACCACCGTGTCCACGTTGCGGGGTTCTCCTGGACTTACCACCCTGGCTGAGGGACCTGGGCAGGAACAGGAGGCAACTTGAGGGAGGAGGTTCAGATCAGTATCCAGACTCTGCAGTGTGGGTCTGGTGGGAAAGGACCCTTTCCTATTTAAAACAGTTCTTTCCTGCTCCCTGAGTCTCATAGCATACCTGTAACTGCTCTGTGTTATCAAAGAAAATCTGATCCCAAACATATTTTATGCAACAATTCTTCAGGGATTGCAGTTTTGACCCCAAAAGAGCTGTTAGCTTCCTCAGACCTTTCCGGCTTATCCAGCAAATTATGGAAAAAACTCCTAGTTAAATGCTTTTGAGACTGAATCAAACTCTTTTCCCCACAAACATTTGACAGCATCAGTGGGGAGCTCCCCAGTGGGAACAACCAAAAGCAAGAAGAGGGTCACCAGTTCCCGTTGGCACAGGGAGCCGTCACCCTGAAACCATGTGCCTATTATATACATCACATGGTAAAGTAAATGAGTAAAACCGAGAACTTGGAAGTAGGTAGGAAATAAAGGATTGAAATCTACGGTTGCGTAATATTCAAAATGAAAAGGCTGCTTTAATTTATTTTTGTTTATTTGTTTTGTCTAGTACAGCAGGGGGGGAATTTTCTAAAGGAAGTGCAGCAGATAAGTAGCAAAGCAGTATGTAAATAGCACAGCTATGCATATTTGATACAGTTAGAGGGTATTTATATAATAAACAAGAAAAGACAACATGAAATTGCAGTAGTAAAAAACTCAAGAATTTCAAATGATACATTAAACTTCAGGCTTCTGGGTGTAACTCAATTTTTAAATGACAGAACTTAAGGGAAGGAATTGGCATTTTTATTAATTCACAGCTGCCTTTGTGTTTCTGGCAGGGTCCTCTGACCATGTAGCAAGATCCAGTGCAGCAGATCCTGGGACTCTGCTTTTCTAAATTTATATTTTCTATAGTTTTATGGCTGTTTTTATTCAGGACACTATTTTGCATGTATAACTTATGTACGTGTTTTTTTTTTTCTCTAGCACACAGTTCGCCTCTCGCAAAGCACTTTGGGAATCTTGTTGTGAAGCTAGCAGGAGGAATTTTAATGTGATATAATATTTTTAATATTGTATGAAATTAGGAAGCAACACAAAAAACACAAACAGCGTTATTATACATAACTTTATTTGAGTCTGCAATTTTTCCTGTATGGTTTCATGCATATAAATGGAATACCCAGGGTCTGGCCATGTGTTAGCATCTCACATTTCCTTTCCTGCCACAAATGCTGCTTATTATAATAGTATGAACTGAAATATGTATTTTTATTGCTGTTCCAAATGAATAAGAAAGCAGAAACACACAAATATGGATTTGTTTTCCAATATTACCTGTGTCTGTTTTATAGTCTGATAAAATATTTAGTTGACACAACGCTGAATAAATGTAGCCCTCTACAGTATGTTAACTCAAATATTTAACATGTGAAATTTAATAAAATACCAATTTAAGCAGATAAGGATTAGTCAAATACAAAACTGATTAGAAACATTCCCATAATTCAAAGTAAAATTCTCAACCATTATCCGACATGGGAAATCCACATAAGAATCCATAAAAAAAAGTTTTCAAGCTCCAATAAGTTAGATATAATAGACCTTTTTTTTGTCAAACACAAAAATAAATATTATTGATTTTATGAATAAATACATTTTCTTAAATGATTTAGAAAGCTCTGTTTATTCATATACAGACAGTGTTTAGAATATGTAGTAGCCAGTATGTCTGCAGATATATTTATGTTGGACTGTTTAGATTGGCTTCACCTCTGTAATAATTTATAACAGTTTCAATGTAAACCTGCCATTGAGCAGGTCATAAAGGTCCTGCATTTTAACCATCATAATTTCAGATAAACCCACAAAACTATTTCTTGCAGGAAAGCTCTAGTTAATCCTTGAATATCTTTGGGATGGAATTTGTTTTTTTATTTAGCCAAATTTAAAGAGCAATAAAGGCTGCATTTTAACTGTGTTTGATATTCCAGTACTGGTGATAATTTAAAATATATACATTTTGTTTTGTTTTACAGCAGTAACTCTTCATTGACACTTATTAATACAAAAATTTCTCCCTTCAATTGATTTCAAGTCTTGCTCAAAAGAGAACGCTACTGTTCATTTTTAAATGTTTCATTGTACACTAGAAAACCTAACATAAATACAGTAGTGTTTTTCCACACTAAATGTGGATAGATCAATGCCATTTGTTTTTCACTTGATAGAAATTTCTTAAACTCATGGATTTTTGGAAGTGTGAGAATAATTTATTTAATTTCTAAGTTAAAAAAGGAATTAAAAAAACTCCAGCAACAGCCCTGTTTTCTTAAAAAGAACTTTTTCTACCAAAATTATACCAATATGCTTGTCATCAATGAAATGGTTTTGAATATTAAAAGCTAAATGTTTTTTTAAAATCTGCTGTGTTTTAGTATGTGTATATTTCATATTTCAAACAAACAATGAAAAATGCAAATACAAAATTTGATTTGTTTTTTGGGGGGATTGGTTGTTTTTCTGTTTTGTATGGTATGTTTGGTCTTGTTTGCTTGGTTTTTTTAAGTTAAGGAAAGTGTCTGTCATCTTTTGAGCATCTTCTTTTTCTACCCTGACAATGCCTAAGGGAATTTGCCACATGCTTTCCTAAACTTCAGATCTTACCTAAGTAAGTTCCGCAGCTCCATGTTGATCAACAGTAGAGCGTGGGACCTAGAGCAGAGCTCTAACTCTAAAACCATGCAGTCTTCTAAGAGAAATTCAGTTCATCTCAAACGTGTTTTCTGTAAATATAGAAAGCTCCGGGTGAGTTTATCTTTTCATGCAGATTTGTCACGTTGCTCACCGCTTGCCTGTTCCCCACTCCTCTCGATTAAGGCTGCCCAGGGTTTACGGCAATAAGCACAGAGGATGCCTGTAGGATGGCTGCAATAAATTGGGTAGAGCTTTCCCATTAGAAGGAAGGAGGTAAAAGCCTGTGGCACGTTATCTAATAAAAGACTACATAGAGCTCTGTCCAGGCAATGTTACTATTTATTTTTTACCAGTTTTCATTGCCACATGAACAATATTTCTGCTAGTCCTTACCTGACATCATCCCTCTAGCCTCTGATGTCCAAAATGTCAGTAGAAAGATGGTTGATTGGCTGCAGTGGGGAATACAGAGGATTGTGTATCTAGGGAAAAATTTACCCTCATTTCTCGAGGATGAGGCAAATTTTATGTGTACTCCACTATTAGAGTGTTGCTTGGGTACTTTGATTGACTTGTAAAAAGTTTCTAGATATGAGGTGAAACACTGAACAGTAGCTCCAGCACTGTAACCTCTTTTAAATATATTTTCCTAGATTTAAAATTTAATTGGACTGTCTTTGCCAACAAATTGTGTAATACTGGTCAGAGTGCTTCACTTGCTGACACAGGGATGAGTCCTTGGGTTTTTCCAATTATTCCAAAGCCATTATACCACTGGTTTTCAAATTAAGTTGAGGACCTTTTCAAATGTCACTTCGTGCTAGTATGAATTCCCTGATGATGAAACGTAACAGAATCTTAGTTTCACTTTTTCATTCGTACAGTTTATCACTTACCCCCTGGTATCCCTGCCGATGGCTCTGAAGTCCCTTTTCATAGAAAGCAATGTACTAGCATGGAAGGGAGATCCAGTGGTACAGACCAACATTTTGTATGGTTTCCTACTTTTGAAAAATTAGGAGCTTTAGGGCTTCCCTTTGCTAGAAGTTCAGGAGGAACTTCAGTGGCTCGTGGTAGTGAGGGCTTGTTTTGTAAATAGCTCAGCCATCAGAGAGCCCAAATGCTTTATTATTGAAACCATGCTCTCCTCAAAAGTGGGAAAATGGAACCTCCATTCAGAGATATGTATATTTCTCTGTGCATACGTTAACATATATATGGGTAATGGAGTCCAGTCCAAATAACGTAGATGACATTTCCTGTGAGACTGCTATATTGCCTCTGTATGGGAAGGATTATTTTGCATGACCTGCTCTCAAAGGGACACAAGTCTGTTAAGCATAGCTTTCTTTCCACATTTTTATCTAATTAATTAATCTACCCTACACTGCAATTCTAAGGAATTTATAAATGTGGGACTGCTGAGCTGAACGAATGTAGATTTTTGTGACGCAGAAAATACCAGACAAAAGAAATGATAGGGATGGGCAGGACAACTTACAGTAGCCTTGCAAAATATAGTCAATAGCCCTTAGTAATAGCATCTGTACAGGCATGATCTACTTGGTATTTCATTGACTGAAATGTCAAACTTCTAGCCAGGGCAGAACCCAGTCAAAGGGAGAGTTCATGTCTATCTGTCCTCATATGTGTAACTCTATTTCCCAGTGGTTACTGACTGACCAGAAGCTCTTAGTTTAGTAAATCTGGGTGAAAACTGAAGTCCTGAATGTTGATTTGCATTGAAGCATACAGGTTGTGTTTTGAAAATACCTTGAATACTTCATCTTTTCTCCAGACCCTGACTCATTCTGCAAATTAGCATGATCAGGAGTTGTTTAATTATTGCCGGGTGCTTGGATTCTCCTGAATGGCACAGTCTTTCCTCTGCTTCTGGCTCAGCTTCTGTAGCTGCGAGCTCTCCAGGCGTGCCAAATAATTGCTACTTCTCTCCCAAGCTCTCAGCCTCTGATCACTGAAGTCTGCTGGGTTTTTTTGTTAATAGTTTGGCCTGCCTGACAACTTCCAAATAAGAACTCCCGAAATTAGGCAGTGGTGGTGTTCCAGACTGCAGTTTGATGGTGAGGATGGAGATGCATGGCTTGTTAATGAGGATTTTCCCTTCCTCACAAGTTTGGGTGATCTCGACCAGCTACTACAGGAGGAGTTTCCCAAGGATTTTTTTTTTTTTTTTCCCGGTGCCACATTTTTATTAGCTTTGCTTATAGAAATATAGCAAAACAGAAAAGGCCACACTGGCTTTTCTCTGTAAATATTTAAGTACAGACTGTGTGGACACATGGCAGGTATAAACCAGACTCAAAGCAACCTCCAGGTTGGTGATGGACTGTCTAATCTACTCTAAGTATTACCGAAGGCGGTACACGGTGCCTATGAATTTATGTGTAGTCACGGCATGATGAGCCTTTCATTACACTGTTATCCTAGTCATACTGTAAAACAAATTCACACTCAGCACAGCAGAAATGCTTGGCAGGAATGCTGTTGTATTCACAGTTCGCTAGACAATGACTGATACCTTGTTTAATCGTCTCAGGGCGTTAGCAAGGGAGCCGAATCACACGCGGGTCTCTCCACCCATGGGCACACAAAGGGACGGGCAGATTAACTCAGCCTGCTATGCTTCACTGTCTTTTTCCCCACTACCTGCAGCTGGCCCCTTACAGAGCTATTAAAACAGATTTTCTGATATGTGGGTTTGTTTTGGTTTTTTTCCCCCCTTCTCACTCTCTTGAGCTTTTTTGCCAGCCTGCCTCTCCCTGACTTTTGAATTTCTTTTGCGTCTAGCATTATGCTCCCTTCACTGAGATCGTATCAGATTCTCTGCTGTGTAAATTGGCATGGCTATGCAGCGCTTGGAGGCTCTTTGCCAGTTTACACTGAGAACCTATCCCTAAACAATTATACTCAGCAGTACCAAAAAAACCCACTTAAATCAACAGAAAATGTAGGAGAACTTTTGGGCCCAAATTCCGCTGTCTTCAGCTTCTTAAATTGGAGAAACTACCAGGAAACAATGACATGGAAAGGGAGCTTGGGGAGAAGTCAGGGCACAGCCAGCCTGTTCTCTCAACGATCAGCAGAAGAAATAACAATACAAATCCCTTGCTGTCAGCTCCATCAGCAATAAGTAAAGAAGAATGAGCAGATCAGTTAGTACTTAAAATAAAAGTATTCTCTCTGAGTTTTTCTCCATTGGCTGCAAAACATATAACCCTGCAGATACTGTGCTTTCTTGAAAGAAAGACAAACATAGATATGGGCATTCTATCATAATTCCATAAAAACAGTAAAAATAAAAGCACAGCAGCTACATTAATGTGCAGCTGGCACAACATTCTTGAAGGTGGCGAATTAGAATAGAAGAAGCCGTGAAACAGGTAGGTGTGTGAATCTGTTAAACAGAGGGTATGACATCTGGCCTTTCGTCTGAATGTCTGGGGTTTGCTGGCTTGCGAAGCCAAAGCGCAGGATACTGAGGATGAGTTGTAGGAGAGCTTTGGTCCTCCGATCACTGGTCAAGTTCTGCTCATCTCATGCATGCAAATTGCCCCATTACCTTCAGCTGCTACATTAGCACGCTTATTGTGAGCAAACTTTGGCTTTGACACTAACTGGGTCTTCAGCAAAACTAGACTTTTGTAGTCATGGAACAGGAAATGGTTCTGTGCAAATATTTACCAGTGCTAGTAACTACGAATTTCACATTTACAATTACACTAATGTCTGCCTAGGGTAAAATGAATCATGTCTTTTCCTAACAGAATGATTTATCCTATAAATATTTGTTGTAAAATCAGGACACACTATGTGAGGCAGCAAGGAAATAATTTCATCTCTTCAATTAGAAGAAGTACTCTAATTGACTTTTGACCTTGATAGTTCTATAAGGACTAACAGAAACTCTCTTACCCACTTTACACTATGTCTGTTGTGTAATGTTTAAATAAGGCTGTAATTCAGAGAAATGTCTCCCCTTGTCAAAATGTCAATAAAGTTCTTATTGTTTAAGGAAACTCCTGGTAGAATGTCTTCATGTACTTCAGCTGCAAATATTTCTTCTTTCAAAAAAAGATCCTGGCTCTTGCAATTTTTCTTCTTTCCTTCAATGTTCTCCATAAGTCTAAATTACATATTCAGATTTATTTCCTATCAAGGAAAAAACACACAATCAAGACAAAGACAAGAGTGACAAAAGAGTTCTAAGCTATGTGGCCCAATAGAGGGCAAAGTGAACCGAGTGCTTGCCTATTTCTGTAGAGAAAAATCTTAATTGATAGTCTCACAGTGGCTCAGAGGAGATTTTTTCCTGCTGGTTCATGCTATTTGAATATCCCAAATGTGAAGAAAACACACTCATGTTTGTTCGCTACATTTCACAAGCTGACAAATCACTGCCAGAAACCTTGTGGCCCATTTTCAGTGAGTTTTGGCCAGGTTAGGAGACCCAGAGTGATGTGTTTCTTCCCTACATATATATCCTCCCTGCCAAAAATAGTTGAGATGAACAAAGGACACTTACTTACAGCTGTTTTTTGTGCTATGTTTAAATGAAGATGGTCAGAACTGTATTTATTGCAATTTTCATGCGATTCTTTGTAGCAAAAATGTTGTACACTCTGCTGTCTTTGCCTCAGTCGTGGAGATAAAGTTATCATATAGTTAGTTTTTGATGCCCTGTAAACCCAGTACCTGCCAGACCAAGAAATGGGAAGAATGCCAAACCATGGAGTTTGCTGGACTCTGCGTCAGCCACGATGAGCTAAGAGAGCTGAGCTTTTCCTGTGAGCATTCCTCGGGAATGGGCAAAATCCTTCCCCTGCTGCGTGAAGTCTGAGAGGTATCTGAGCTCTCTAGTTATGAATGTTGAGGAGGAAAATGGCTAATGCATTTAAATCAGGGCTAGAGAGACAGGTATATGAACTGGGTTGTGAAATCAGGTGAAGAAAGAAGAGGATCACAGGTCATGAGAGAAAATGTATTACGTGAAACTGGATACACTGATGAAATCAGCTGAACGGAATTTAAGGCAAATTCATGATGTTACCACTTCAGGTCAATTGTGCACGGGCAAGCAACCATCTCAGGAAGAATCTGTGTTACTGTGAGGTCAAATCTATTAGCCCTATGTAAAAGGTAGAAGAATTAGTACATATTTCCTTCACTTGTGAAATAATCTTACAACTACTTTTTCTTATGGGGCATTTGGGCTTCCTAAAACAGCCAATTTTAATGGCTAGGCAGGTGATTAGCTTATCATTCCTTTAGCTCACCCCATATCTGCATGTTATTTCTTTCTGTAATTTTTTTTTCTTTCGGTTCAGGATGAATTTTAGAAGAAAACTTTTTTTTTGGGCTGTTTTTAGGCTTTCATTTCACTTGGTTTCATATTTTTGACTAGATGCATGGCTATGAAATCAGTTCTGTTGGTACACTTGAGAAATTTAAGAAAAACTTGGAGCTAAATTGGGGCAACAAATGTACAAAGCACTGAGTATTACAGTCAATTATCTGAGGTGTATGCAGTGAACTGAAGAAATATAGTTGTCCCTAGTTGTAAAAGATTTTCCTGAGCTAATATAATAAAAATACCATGGATGAAGTGTATGAACATTGTGCAAGGAAAGCCACCTCTCAGCTGTTAGCTTTCTACAGCCGAAGTTGTACTGAAGCTCACAGGAAGGTTCTGCCTACACCAGTTTATCAACAGTGTTGTCAACTTGACCAGTAATGAGACAGTTACTGGAGAAAGTAGTAAAGGAGATGGGTATATCTAGGAGGATGTGATTCAAGAAGTAAAATCAGTGTTGTTTTGCATGCAGTTCTGCCGATCACACAGCTTTCTTGTATCCATGGGGACAGATGTAAAGCAAGCATACAACTCTTGATTGACAGTGCTTCCATTACTAATGCAAATGAATAAGCTATTACAAAATATCAAAAGCTTCTGGAGGCCTTCAGGGCAAAAATCTGCAGCAACAAGTATCAAGGCTGTGCTTTTTATTCATGAAAATAAAATACAGTAAATCTCCCTTCCTGCTGTGTTTCTTGCCTGCAGGATGGGGTGCGATGAAGGAGTCCTTTGGAACACAGGTTCATTTATGCACTTCTGGTCTGCCCCAGTCACACAACTGGGAGAAACACAGCAAAGCAAGATCTCCCAGGCACTTTTTTTTTTTTTTTTTGGAAATGTCCTATTCTAGTTGATTAAAATCACTACCAAGCAACTATACCTTCTGCAAATGAGAAAGCTATGGACAACCAGTGAGTAGTTCCTGATCTGCTATCCAAAGGGCAAATCCCCTGTCCTCTAGTCGGTAAGTCTGGAATCAATGCAAATTTATGATTGTATTATGTCATGTTAAAATAATAATAATAAAAAAAATTAACCTGCTTTCATTGTAACAAGGACAAAAATACGCTCCCAGGTTTTGACTGCTCACTTTTTTTGTTTGTTTTCTTTCTATCTGTTCATGGTCAGGGTAATGGAGGCTTCTAAACTAGGGTATCAGTAGTCTGACATTATAATTAGTATGTCATATTCATTTCAGAACCAATACCTCTATTTTAATTTTTTTTTTTATGGGCAAGGAAGGAAATATTCCTGGTCTTGCTTTCTTGCCTGGCATACATGCTAGGGAAGAAATGCTCTGGTTTTCAAGTTTTTCTCACTGTTACTTTAAGAGGCAAAAGTAAATGCGTGTCCAAAACACTTTACTGCTTGTAAAGTCCTTCTGTATTTTAATGTGCCTCAGTATGACAAAATAAGAGGATATCTTTAAGTTTAGTAAGTCTCCTTTTCCTGTGTACTTTAATTTATGTTTCAGGCATTTCAAAGTGACTGTGCGGCACTCTATACATTGTAAAAAAAAAAAAAAAAAGGCTCTAGAAACGCTAGTCATGTCTAAAGTGAGAATAATTGGCCCTGACAGAGAGGAAAGTAGTAATTGGAATGAGAGTTGTTTAAATAACAGTTTAAATTTTCTTTCCTTACTTTTCCGATTATATGTACTATAAAGCAGGATTTCTTTGCCCTCGGTGTTTCACAGAGTCGTTTCTGTATGCAGTGTGCCCAGTAGTATAACTCAAGTAATAAGCCCAGCTATAATTTGGATTAGAATTTGAGTGCAGCTCCCTTACATACAAATACGCCATTCAATTGGTATTAACACCGCATCATCAAAATATTCAGTAGGCTGAAGCAGGACAGGCTAATTGCGTCCTCTGATTCTTCTAAGTTATCATCATTCCTTCATTTTGAACAGTTGAATGGAAATTCCGATGCAACATTAGAGGAGGAAAAACATGCTTAAAGACTTGAGCTATGAATACACTTCATGTTCTGCTAAACACTCTCCTCACTGTTAGTATCCAAGGAAGAGTAAAGTTACAAAGTTTTTTAGCCCTTCCTCTGTGTGATTTGTGTTGTTCTTTAATATAGCTTTGCTCAGAGCTCTGCAGAACAGGTGTTTTAAAAAGGTTTGGAGTATGTCAAGGTTTAGTACTGTAACATGACTGTGACTATTTTCCTATTGAGCACATCTGTCTCCTGCAATAGATGCAGCCCCCATCTAAATAGTAGTGGGGGTCTGTGCGGCCACATCTGCCCTCCTTCAAAATATTTACGCAAAATATAAATCAAGGCAGGGATTGATTTGAGAATCTGGAGCGATCAAGTGCTGTGGAGCTGCAGTGCAACAAATGAAATCTAAATGTGCCCTTATACTTGCAGAATAATATGTGAAAATTATTGTAAGAGCTCGGTCATTTCCTACTTCAGCTTTAACGGACACAGCCAGAGTGTGTCAGCCCTGCTAATCTCAGGGATCAGTTGTCCTTCCAGCAACCTTTGATGTTTGTTCTCCTGAACTTTTAGCTGAAACCTTCAAAGTGTTTTACAGGAGCTTAGAAACATGGAGGTCTTTGTTTTTCTGTTTCTATTTTGTTTTTTTTTTTTGTTTTGTTTTGTTTGTTTGGGTTTTTTATTATGGCAACATTTGTTTGGCTGTGTTTTGTTTTAAAGGAAACAGAGTCAATAGGTGAAATTTGACTCTGTTAATGTGAGTGATAAACTTCTACTGACTTCATTAACAAAGCATTTAATTCTTCTGAAGCAGCGGCTGGTCCACTTTTTTACCAATGTATCTGAAGCGTCTAAATTCACAATTTAGAATCATTTGGACTCTCAATGATGTCCAAGCTGTAAAATGGAGGCAAAAAATTACAGTAGTTTACAGTTTATGAGAGCTGTCTTACAGTTATATCCATTTGACTAAAAAAATCTAAACTCTTAGTAGACCTATCTGCAATAAAAATAAAACTATTTGGGTATTTAACAATACAGAGGTAACGAGATAAGGCTTTTCAGTTTATCAATGTGTATTTTGTTCTGTCTGTGTTTTGCAATATAGAAGACATTACATCAGCTTTTGGTACCTTTTCCACCTGAATTCCTCTAATCTTCACAAAGATATTCAGTGGTTTTTTAACATTGAGTTTCCTAGAAAATATTCATATATGGAAAATGTTAAGACTTGTTTGAATAAAAGTTAGCATTACGCAGAATGTGGAGATTTTGTGGTAATTTCTGACTTCAGCATAATGGAAATTTTGGCCAGTAAAAATGTTTCAATTTCTTTTCTGGTGTATTAACAAAATGCTTTACAAGAGGTTTAGTTCAGCTACTCATGTCTTTTATCACTGATGAATTGGGCCTCTTCTGCTGAACTACAACTCTCATGAGCCTGTGCCCCAGGCCATTATCCATCCTGCAGCTGATGGGGAAAGCAAACCAGCAGGGCAGGACCAAGGCAAGAAACACTCTGACTACAGTGAGCACCAGCCTACCAAGAGTATCATGATGCTTTTTGGGGATTTTTTTTGGCAAGAAACAGCTCTAGAGCTGGCAGTAGTCTGTGATCCACCTCAGAGGTTTAAGTAAGCCCAGAGGCTAAAGAGCCTTTTGGAGAAAGACAATACTGGGGTTGCATCAGACTGGTTCCAGTCTGGGTTAAATACGCCTGGCCCTACTGTATTGCAGATCAAGAGTTCAAGTATAAAATGACACGGTGTTTTAAATGGGTAGTTTCAGTGTAAGCAGCAGCTGTAAGTGCAAAAAGCAATGATATTGCCATCACACCCCTAACAGTCAAAACTGTTTGGAAATCTCATTTGTTTTTCATTAGTTACCGCAACAGTTTGAATAAAATCCTGTTCAATCTCAGCAAAGAGTACTTTGGAAATGTTAGTCTGTTATTCTTTAAACAAAGTTCAACAGCTATTAACAGAGTACTTGTTTATGATCTTCTATAAATATTATGTTTCTGTACTTCTTTGAAAATGTGGACTTTTTAATTTCATTTTTATTTTAGTAAAAACTGTAAAATTATGACTCACCAGCTGCAGAGTGCCAAGACAGGATATTTCTCAATATATGGGGCAAACAACATTTTTATGTATTTTTGTTACCAATCATATAAAACCCAGCTTATTTTTATAAATGGCTCCATAGGCCTGCACCATAAAAGTTGCATATAATTTTATCCCAGTTTTCAGGGATTTTGGTGCCCATTACCTAGGAAATGTAAACTCTCATGTTCCTGAGCAAAGTCGACATTTTAGTGATCAGTGAAACCCACTCATTTTCATGCAGAAGTGGCCACCTTTCTTCCACTCAGCCAAGATCTCACAACCCAGACAGAAAGTGGAGCTGGACAAGAAAAAAAACCAAACCAAGAGTGCACGCTCCTACGAGCACAACAGCTTAAGAGGAAGTTGCAAAATTAGCAGGGGGTGAGGAGTGACTTTGTTTTTTCTAATTCCTTGAGTGCGTATTCTTGTGGCATAGCCATACAGATGTCACCACTTACCTGTAAATCATCCAGAAAAAACCCACGTCTTCAATTAATAAAGGGTGTAAGCTTCATTACATTATGATGGCTATAAAGCTTGCTGTAATAATACCTACAGCGGTTTACCTCCGGAGCGCTGAATGTGCCTAACCAAAAGGAGTTCTATTGAGCTATTTGTATAATTAACGTGGGGATGTTAGTGGGTAGTTTAATTCCCAGGTGTATATTTTATAATAGTTTAGCCTTCTCCCTTATGACTAGTGTTATTAAACGTAGTAGATTTAGATTGAAATTCAAATTGAATGAGTTGTGGCACTGCTTTCACTTGTGGCTAAACCTTTCAGTGGCTTTCCTCAAAACTGAGATAAAATTAGATGCAACTTTATAGTTCAGGACACACTAATGCATTTCTAGTTTCACAAAACATGCTTAGTTTTATCACTACTTGAACTATTCTATTTATGACCCAGGGATAGATGCACACCTCTTAATTGAAAAGAAATGGATATGCAAGATTTTGTCTAAAATAATAAGCAATCTGTTTAATTTTTTGAAATGGAGTTTATGCTTTTTGTTCCACCTTGTTTAAAAAGGTGTCCAGGCACAGTATGAAAAACCCAAATCTAATTTGAGTAGGAAGCAAATGAAGTCCCTGGGAAGATTTTCCTTAAATGCTAGGAGCCTGAGGAGTAAATAGGAACAGCTGTAAGAGTGGTAAACAAACTCAAAGGAGAGCAGGTTAAGTAACTAAGAAGCAAAACGAAGGTGGAATTTATCTTGGGAGAAAAATAAAGGAGGCTTATTTTAAAGGCTTATTGACTTTTTATTATCTTCTATAGGGCAATCCTTTGATGGCTCTGAAGAGGAGGCTTTTAAGGAAAATGAAACCTTGAATTCAGTAGCATGTGCAACATCACCACAGGTTGTAGAAGAGAAGTACATCTTTAGCAGGCAATTAGCTGGGGCCAATGAGATGCAAAGAATGATTTGGAAATTTACCTTGGGTATTAGCCAAAGGGAACGTAGCCAGAGGAAGGTAGGACGGCTGCTAAAGGCTTAATGCTAGAAAGAGCCAGTATTTGATCAAAGGACACAAAGACTAGCAAAGTGTCAGAAGCTTGGGCAGGCTTAGTAAAAGAAAAGAGAGTGGATTAGATTTGAAGACACTGACAGTATCACATAAAGTGTATGGAAGGAGAGACTAAGACCACCATTGCTTATGACCTCTGTTATTCCTTGCTCCATAAAGACCCTGACTCCTTCTCCCTGCTGCCATCCTCTTGGGTACTGTGTACTGTTGTTGCATCCCCCAAGCTGAACAAGCCCAACTTCCCTGCTTCTCCATTCAGGTCAAGTGCTCCAGCATCCCACCATCATTGCAGATTTCTCCTCAACATGTCCTAGGGTTCTAACACCTTTTCTATTAGGGAAGCCAGAACTTGGGAACCAGAACTTGTAGCAGCATTGAAGTGCAACTTAATGAGTGCAGACTGAGAAGGGATAATCCTTTCCCTTGATCTACTGGCTATCTCCCTGTTGATACAGTCTTGTTGGCTTTACTGCTGCTGGTGTGTACCTGCTGCCCAACAGGACCCCCACATCTTTTTTAACAGAGCTGCTCCCCAGCCTGTCCTGGTGCAGGGATGCCAGTCCCTCCCAAGTGCAAGATGTTGCCTTTGTTCTGGTTGAATTTTATGAAATTGGCCTGGCAGGGTCCCTCTGAACAGCAGTGCTGCCCTCGAGTGTGTCATCTGCTCCCCCCACTGCTGGTGGTGCCCACACACTTGCCGAGGGAACAACCCAGTCTTTTCCTGCTCATCGACTACGAGATTTAGCAAGGGAAGGGAGAAAGCAGAGAGCAATGAAACCAGGTAAATACTTTTTAAAGATCTTTTTAGGCAAAATATGTTCACAAAAGCAACATAAGATCATGAAATCATGTGTAATTATGTGAGAAGCTTCTAAAAATCCACATTCAGTGGGACTGAGTGGTGCACAGGCAGTGCAGATTGTGTCCTTTTCAGCCACAAGTATTACAATAAACGAAGCTGATTTACTTCTGAGACAAAAATAATTTTGTGGCATTCTTCTTGCTTTCAGGATACAGTATTCAGCTAAATCTATTAGGTCTGTCATAAACTACCTTTTCAAACAGCAACAAAGTGTTGCAGTATCTGGCAGCTCCTCTCGTGACGCTGGGTTATCATTCTGCAGGCCAGGTATGACAGAATAACGGGCTTTGTGAAATACACAAGGTATAATTCTCCTTTTTCATTTTACTCAGATTAGAAAAACAGGATGTGAAAGGAATGAAGTTCAGACACAAAACCAAAACGAAATTAAGAAACCTCTTTGCAGTTCATGAGGTGACCATTTGCAGGCTCTCAGTAATTTATGGTTATTCCACAGTACTGTATAAGATTAGTTCAAGTTACTTTAGGCTACAGCGCTTGACTCTCACTCTCAATAATCTGACAGCGAGCTCTGGGACTAATCTTAATGTGATAACAAATTAAATAAATTTTTTCTTCCACTCATTTTTCCCCCTGTTGGATTATGTTGCAGTGTTGTCCTATTAATAATGCTCAGGATTACTTCCTGGGCACACGATGTTATTGGAATTTGTAGCTGTTTTTTCCCCAGCTTCAAGCTTTTTATTTTGTTTCTTTTTATAAATTATGTATAAAACTCCCATAGTTGTCTTACTTTTCAAAACCCAGTGTCAGAACAAGATTTGGGGTGGTGGGAGCACAGAAAAGTCTGTTCACGATTAACTTGCTGAATGAGAAACCAAAGTTTTGTTTAGGTTGTTTGAATTTATTAGTCAGACTTTTAGCAACAGCAGTGCATTGGGAAGGTGATGCATGCCTAAGGAACACTTAAAATCACACAGAATACAGAATGGGTTTAATTTTAATCACATTTCTATCAGAGCAGTTTATAACAATCACGGAACTGAATTGTGCTATGTGATTAAATACATTAGTCACAAAACATGGAAAAAAACTCTCTCATGTGAAACAATCAGTTTCATAGCTCAAATCAGATGAGAAAAATTAGTATTTAAGCACAGAATTTACAAATTAAGGACTAAAATTACAAGTTATGTTTGTAGACAACATATATGGTTTATTTAAATATTAATATCCGTTTGTCAGGTACCATCTCCATGAAGAATCCCATGCAGCTGCCCTCTTACTGTACAGAACCTGAAATACATATTAATAAGGAGCCTTGATTCCTCCATTTCTAAAGGACTTTTGCACAATCACTTTGGAGAGCCAAGAGCTTTTCAATGTCCATTTTAAGCTTATACTCTTACAGGACTAATAGTTTTTCTCTCACCTTGCCTGCCATGGTCCCCAGTTTAATAGCAGAGTGACTCCTCTCAGATTGGTGGCTCCTGAGGCACTTTGTTCTCCACGTGGGTTGTATGTGGGAGTGCGAAAGAGTCTATGAGGTGACAGGGTGCCTGAAGTGTTGTTACAAACCTCAGTATCCCCCTGTCTAAATCTCCACTCTCAATCTAATGTTTTACTTTTCCGCTTGCTTTTGTAAATGACTTTAAAAAACTGCTACTAGTTTAGTAATAAATGCCAAATGGTCCACATATGGTAGGCCTTCTCTTGTTTTCATTTTTATGCTTAATATTTACCGAATTCTTGAAGTATGTATGATGTAAGAGATTTTTATTCTACGTGGCATAGTTTAAACAGTGGTGGTAATTTCCAAGATGTTAGAGAGGGACCTTCTGTTTGATAGAAAACATTTGTTTGCTCCCAATGCAACTGTGGTCATCCAGAAACCCTGACTCAACTCATCATCTTTCTACTGACAACAATTAAGTAATCAAAAAGAGAGAGAAGGAAATACAGTCTGCTTGGGGAAGATATTAGGTGTAAAAGTGTTTCCGTTCCTACGATGAGGAAAATCTTATGATCGTTCTAGCAATTGTCCTGCTGCTTCATGATTGGCAGCTAAATCTTGCCATAAATTGAGAAATATGTTTTTTGTTTTGTGCAGTCATACTTAACTCTCCTTGATAATGTGTTCCAGGTTCAAGGAAGTAACATGTTGGTCTCATACTATAGAAACCAATCAATTTCCAGGGGAACATGCATCTTCACGAGTGGTGGCTGTTTTCCTGCCTGAGGAGCCTGTGCCCCCCAGGTTGGTCAGCAAAGCATTGCCTTCTTGGACCTGTGAACAGCATCCATGAAAGAATGGATGCCTTAGGAACAAGTCTCTATGCACTCATTTGAAATGCCACATTTTAAAAGTAGAATTCCTCTCTGAGTTCAGCCTTAATCTGTGAGTTAATGGTTCTTCTGGGGTGGTTGTTTCTGTCCATCTATGAGCTTTACTCATCATTCTAGCTACACTTGGGTCGCCTAGAGGAAGCTATAAAAAATGTTATCTATTCATTCGGATACTGATGTACTATTTAATTTTTGTAAGTCAAAATTCTAGTTTGAATTCCAAAAGCTGAAATGGCAGTTGATGGTCAGTCGTAGTTATTTGCATGGTTCTGCTTCTGAAGAGGAGCTTTGTGCTCAAAAAATCAGTGTTTGGCTAAGTCCTTGTCTGAGCTCATATCTGAGCTTTGAGACAATAAAATCCTAAGTGGTGGAATCCTCTTCATAGATTCGTGCCTCCTCAGTTCACCCATTTTGTTCTCCTCAGCCTTCATTTCTGTTCTTCCTCAACAATTTCTTATTCATTCTGTTTTAGGTATATATATATATATGTATATGAATATGTATTTTTATTTTGTACTGACCATAAAAATAATTTGCCATCCCTATGCTTCTTTTGAATGAAAATTCAGGCTAGCAAGAACACATGATAAAAAAACGGAGTTAAGTCTTTATTCTCTGCAATCTTCTAACCAACACACTTCCACCAGATTTTACCACATCATGGTTTTGGAAGTTCAGTTTTGTTCCCAGATGATATTCCTCAGCAAATACTTCCCTTGAAATCAGAGGAAAATTATAGTGACATAAATATTTCTGTAATATTAGAAAAGAAGCAAAAGAACAATATCTAGAATTTTTCTTTTGCAGTTGCATGACTTTATTTATCCTTTCCATTGCAACTTTGAATGAGGGTACAAGAAAAATGTCTTTTCACTCAGGCTCTTCACCACCATCCTGCATTAGAAGTCCTCACAAGCCCTATTCTGTTTGAACAAGATACTATTGCTTGGAGAAGGGAAGCTCTCCTGCATACTTGCTGTATGTAGGACAGAAAAAAAGAAAAAAAAAGGACGTAAATTATAGTACAGGAAGCTTAGGAGATATATATCAGGAGAAACTTTTCAATGGTAAAGTTATTGAAATACTGAAAAAGGTTGCCTGAGGAGACGAAACATTACCTATTACCAAGAAAAGTTTCCCTGAAAGGGTAGATAAACATCTTTCAGAAAACAGCAAAGGCTTAGTTGATACTGCCCCCTGAAATCTCTTCCAGGTCTTTTATATGATTTCAGATTATACAGTTAGTAATGACTGTATGACCTCTGCTGATATTTTTGCTTTTATAGGAGCCAGGGCTTGGCTGAGCTGAGAGCTATGTTCTTTAATCAGGCGTGAGGCTACTTCCAGCAGAAACTACACAAATCCACAGTTTTCCTTTTTTGGTTTCAGCTACTTATCTTAGGTTTTAGAAAACATAATTATGGATGGTGATCATTTGTTTCCTGGAAAGCATTATCCTGCTACTGTATCAAAGCTGACTCAGCAACTCGCATCTGGTTTTAATGTACTCATGCAAAACAAAGTGGCCACATAATGATCTATTTTAGAGAATGTAAAGTCACACAAACTCACTGTGATCCATAATCTTTTGGAGAACATTTAATTTGACTGATTGTCCCAATATTCAGAGAAAAGAGTGATTGAGAAGTATTTTGATGACACCATAAGGAAATTAAAAGGAAGATAGGCATTTTCTTGTTCTCTCAGGGATATTGCTTCTAAGAAAGTGAGAATTTCAATGATGTAAAACACTGGAATGAAAAGTTATTTTCATGGGAAAGCTTCCAAGAAAGAACTGTCCCTTAAATAAGTGTATATATGACTTCATACCTAATATTTTAGGACTCTTCAGACCTTCTAAGTCACATTTCAAGAATTGCAGTAGTCTGAAAAGTATCTCAGCAGAAAGAGCATTATGAGGTTCTGTGTTTATTGTGTACTTATGCTTTCTCTATTTAATGTGCTCGGCTTAACTTGGTGGATAACTCAGGAAATTCAGCCTCAAATCAGAGGTACATTGGCAGGGCTGAATCAGATGCACAGAGTCAAAGGATAATGCAGGTGGGGAAGGAATTTGTGAGGTTTCTACTTGCCAGGTCTCCAGTATAACCTTGTGCTCAAAGCAGGGTCAACTTATGCTCAGGCAGACTACCGAGGGCTGTATCAGATGGGTCTTGAAAACCTCCCAAGATAGGGACTACACAGCTTCTCTGAGCAACCTGATCCACTGCTTAGCTGCCCTCATGTGGAAATATTTTTCCTGTTATCAGGTCTGAACCTGTCCTGTTCTGGTTTATGACCTCTGTTTGTCTGGCTCTCTAAGCTCTGTTCCCGGGGCAAGTGCCCACCACTGTGACTGTCTTCTGCTGGGTCTTTCCCAGGCTATGAACTTCTGCCTTGTATTAGGATGCCCAAAACTTCATGCAGCACCCAGGTGCTGAGTGAAAAGTGTTTTAGCAGGGTAAACACAGTAGCAGTAACAGGTAGATAAAATAGAAAAAAACAAATTTTGTCATTGAAATAAAGCACCTGACACTGACTAGACAGAATGATGGTGTGTGTTCAAGAAAAATAAGATCAGAGAAGCATCCCACAGCAGGTTTACTTTGCTATTTGACAGAGAGATATGGGCTGAATCTTTGGTTTAGAGGAGTATTTTAATGATGTTGTGAATACCTTGTTCTCTGAAGTATTACCACTTGAAGGTTAGAAGGATTGTTTGAAAACAAGTGATGTTACTACCAGATAAATTAGCTACAAATTCGGTAGCCACTCCCAAGAGCC
This sequence comes from Nycticryphes semicollaris, assembly GCA_013400055.1. Lineage (NCBI taxonomy): Eukaryota > Metazoa > Chordata > Aves > Charadriiformes > Rostratulidae > Nycticryphes > Nycticryphes semicollaris. The sequence continues at coordinate 254,696 of VXBJ01005625.1, forward strand.
AGTCAGTTAAAGCTCTAGTAAATTAATGCCTCAAAACTGAAATAGCAAAAATTCAACCTACCCTTGACCAGTCATTTTTATTTTAGACGTTAACAGTTATAGAAAGAGTGAAAATACATCTATATATTCAGGGAATTCAGGGACAAAACTAATCAATTTTTTTTTTTATATATATTTTTTTAATGGAGCTGTCTCTGGAACACTGTGGCTCAGGAGAGCACGTGAAGGTGGAAAGAATGCACGATATAACCATGATCTTTTGAGACAAATTCAGTGCTAGTGATTCTTTTCTAAAGAAACTAGTTATCATTGTGGGAGACAGTAAATACTTAAGAACCCTGAGAAAGAGAGGAAGTAGAAAGCAAAAATTAGTCATTGCTTGTAACCAGTTTGCTTCAATATAGCTACTGTGATTTAGACATATCTATTGGTTGTTTAGTTTAAAAGAGACAGGCCCTGTGACTGATAGATTTAGCACTTGCTGAAAGAAGGGTGGAACGAAGTGTCTGCACGAGAATATAAGACACAGTTGCTGGGTTCATCTGCCCTGTTTTCATGTATGTAAGCAAAGGACAGAGGTGTGTGGGCTGTCAGCGTGTGGCTGGGAGGCTGAAGCAAAAGCAGGAGCGTTTATAAGGGCAGACTGGTTTTGTACATGAAGGTCGGGCAGGCAGCGAGTTGCTTACCTTGCCATAATAAACTATGTTCCTATGGTTGTGTTTGGACAAATGGTTATGAGTGCTACTGGGTATGCACAAAGTTAGAAGCTGTTTTTTCAAACAGTGGACCTAAAATGTTGTTTTAAATATACCATATAGGTAATGGCAGCCTCACAAACAGTCATTGATCATCACCGGCTAATCCATCTTGTTTACATGCCAGCTGACCAGCAAGAAGCACCCATGACTGAAGCAGTTTTATTCCTTCCTTGACCGCCTGTAAGGGTTTATGGGATGGAGAGAAAATAAGTAATGATCTTTACTTTGCATTTCTTTTTAACCACAGAATGTTTTCTACTGCTTTGTTCAATCAGATTTTAAAGTACTCCAGAGATAGGGCTGCCACCAAAAATCTAAGCCTGGCAAGTGGCTACTCCACAGCCCATTAGAACTTGTTATGATTTTCCTATTTTCTAGATTTTTCAAGACTTTCTTTTCAAATTCTCTGCAGACTTCATTAGATCTAGTTTTCCCCTTCTTTCACTTGTCACTATGGTTGAAGTTCAACTCTTTTGTAACATAAGAGAATCTCAGCTGTATACTTAAAACCTGATATTTAAATCAGAAAATATTAACTCACACCAAAACATGTCTAAAAGAATATGGACAGATAATATTACTTATCTGTAAACTATCAATATAAGGCCCTCATTTCCCATTCACGGTGTCAGAAGGCCATTCCAATTGGTACTTCAAATCTGTGGACAGTAGACATTTCTCTAAAGATGGTGTTTCAAGAAATATTAAATATTAAAAGGTTAAAAACTAAGAAAACAGTAGCAAAAAAGAGAGAAAAAAGTTCTCCCATCAGGCCAATTGATTCTAAGGGCAGGGTCACTGAATGTAGCATTATTTCTCCTGGTCATGTTTCTTTCCTACCAGAGCTCCAAAGTAAGCTAACTGTGTAAGCAGGATTGAAATACACAACCCCCTTGTGACTGGAAGCAGTAAAGCATTCTCCACTTGCGGTTTTCTTCAAATGAGCCTGCATGGAATATGTGTTTGAAAACAGTGAAACTCTTTATTAATCAAGTACTTCACTTGCCATGCCAGCATAAAGTTTCATTTATGTCAAAACTCCCTTAAAAATGGTTTGGAGTAGTGTCTTGTACACAGACCTTCAACAGAAGAAATATTTTTGGAATTGTAAATACAATAATCGAGGCAAATATTTGCACAGTTTGAGCAGCTGCTGCAAGATCTTCGATCATAGGTTACAATTCCAACATTTTGCTTTGGTTTCCTACTGTATGGAAATAAGGAGATTATATAGGTCTGCATCTAAAATAATACTGTGTCAGACAAAGCATCCTAGTTACTAGAGGAGGGGTTTTGCTAATTATAGCTTGTTTTTGCAAGAAATATGCCACAATAAATGAAATATAACACTTGCTATCCCCATAAGAAGTGGTATCTAAAAGGACACTCAGATTTTGGTATCTGCTCAATGTCAGCTCAGGGGTCTAGACTGTTAAGTGCTGTGTACATTCTTTTTGAAACTGTGGGCAATGGCATAACTGAAGACAGTTCTAAAAAGACCTATGTTCTTGAAGTAGAGACCCCTGACACTGTTGAGGTAGTTTCCAGAACAAAGGCTCCTGCAACAAATATGCAGGTGAAGAGCATTTTACTGGATATTTTCTTTGTGAATCTGAGAGACAAATCCGTGTGAGAAGGTGCAGAAGGCATAAGGAGAGTACTGTCTCTAACCAGCACAAGTACCCAGAGCAAAGAGAAAATCCCAGAGAGAAAGGAATTAACATCTTTGTAAATAAGATTGTATTAAAGAGATGCCTGACTTCATGACCTCCTATTTCCTCTCCTTGCTGGAAACAACCTGAATCATCTTGTACATTTGGCTGAGCACTAGGATTAGAAATGTTATCAGCCCTATTGACAGATAGCCCCAACAGGCTCGCTAGCCTGGACCCTACTCTCAGTAGCATTGCCTTTCTGTTCAGCATCCCCTGGGGAGTGTGGAGCTGCCCTGCCCTACCCTGTGAGACACCAGGGACTGAGCTGTAATTTGGACGGTCGCAATCAGCCTGCTTTTTGTCTGAAAGGCAGCAGCAGTGTGGCATTTGTGTGTCAGCCAAGCCATGAAAGGCTGGTGCAAAAGTCATGGACGCTGAGCAACTGTGAGGAGCCCAGTTCCATGGAGGTGGAAAGGGTGCAGAAACCCATTCAGTTCTCTGCACACATAATTTCTTAGTGTCCTCAGCACGTTCTCTGTGAATATACCACAGAAGCATCATGGATCATATCTTCTATAAAATGCTGTTTGGCTAGCATAAGAAGAGCAAAGTATAGCCCCGTGTGACATATATGTACTTGTATGAATTGTTTGCTTTTTTCGGTGGCTTTAAAAAGACCAGCCACTGCTCATTCATTCCCTAGAAAAGACCCGCTGATCCTTTGACAGGTACAGCAGAAGTTATTTTTCATCGTGGCATGAATAGTTTGTTTTTGTTTTACGAAAAAGCACTTCACACCAAAGCGCAGCCAGGAATTATCATTCTTCTTATGCTTGTACAGGTGCGCTTTCTGAATTAGGCACACAGACGGGGGCAGGCTCCTAATGGAGTGATGACACTAACACTGCAACAATAGAAGGGGCCTCCAGGGATGCTGGCTGCGGCGGCGGTGCAGGTAGGAATGCGCTTTTTAAGAGAGCTACAACTTAAAGCATTCTGTGAAGCTGACAACGCTTCATACCACCTCTGTAGACTTCTCACCACACAAATAAACACGAGTACAGTAAGCCATATCAGACCATGGGATTTAAATCACAGCAGCTTGTGTGGGAAGAACTTGCAAGAAGTCGGTTTTCAACATAGTTCACTTCAAGGTCTGCGCCGAGACATCCAATCCGCAATGCAGGTCTTCAGCTTATGTCCTGTATCACCAACTCTTTTGTTGTTTTCATCTATCCATCTACATAGCTATTTATTTATTGAAAAAGGGATCTGGACTCTACACACAAATGGGGGGTGTGTTTATGTGTGCGTGTGTTTGAACAGGGTCAAGTACAGCCATGTGAAAGAAGGAGTCATGGCAAAACTGTTTATTGGGACGTGTGAACGAAAGAGCTGAAGTATAAATAGTTGTGTGAGTGGCAGGGGCAATGAAGCCTGGTTTCCTGTAGAGCTCATGCTGAAGGCTGAGATCCCGTGCGGATTCACTGGTGTCTAGCAAATGCCGAGGATAACATTGCGTTGTGTGAGTGGGATCAATACGGTCTCTCTCTTCTACTGAGAAGCTTATTTTAACAAAACTTTCAGGAACTGGAAAGCTGGGAGAAGAAAAGCCCTCTGATGAATCTGTATGGGTACTGCATTCAAATGCTGTTAGGAGGAGCCCAGAAGTAGCACCACCATATTTTGTTTAGGAAAGCAAAATAATTTAATATCTAATTTAATATCACACAAAAAATTACAATAATGAAAATCAAAGCCCCTGTTAGAGTATCTGAAACTTCACTGTTAACTGCTGGTATAGATGTCTGGGAGTCATTTCTTGTTAACTGTTTCTTCTTATATTTTTGTTGAATTCTTATATTTCTGCTTATATTCTTGTTGAAGCACTGCTGGTGCTCAAGCTGATTGTTGCACTAAAATGCCTCCAAAACTTTGGTTATTATTCATGTCTTCAGCCCACTCAGCAGCCTGGTGAACAAGGTACATCTAATTCAGTGTAACTGTGTAGCCCCATTGACTTACACAGAGCCAACCACATGCTTGAATTGCAGACTTGTTTAAGTAACTCACAGAAATGCAGCCTCAGATAGGAAGTATGTGCTGTAGAAGTACGTGGATTATGCCCATTCAAGGTTCAGAGGTACTGTACGGGAACGTTTGGAGATATTTCAGGTTCTCCAGTGAAAATAAGTATTCATACTTTAAGGATGAATCTTGCCTCGCCTTTGTTACCCTTGCAGAACACCCTGTATGTTTGGAAGCATGGAATAAAGGTCATCTGCCACATATTTCTGATGTGGATTCCACACAGGAAGGTGGAAGTTGCCATTTACTGATATGACTGTGGTAAGCTACTGTTTCCCAGATCCTTGTTCTTTGGGGGACATTTTGCTTACTCTTAGTTATCAGAAAGTTTTAAAATACTGCAGGACGTGCCATGAACTTCCTCTGCAGCTTCTACATTTCATTTCCACTGACAGCTGAGGCTAGAGCACATTAATCGTGTGGAAAGACAATTTGGTTTCCTGTGATTTTAATTCCAGCCCCAGCAACCTGTTTATCAGAAAGCACCACTGGTTGTGCTGTTGCATTGGTTGATGCCACCGAGGCATCTTCCTGCAGAGTAGAGATGGCAAGGGGTAGGTATATGTGGGACTGTGATGATCCCCAGTGGGATTTCACCCAAAGTAATTGTTTTTGTTTCTTGATGGAAAGCTCTGTGGGTAAGAGCCTTTGGTTCCATATCTATCTGTCTAGTTCTTGGGGTTTTTTTTCTCTTTTCTTAATCCTTAATATCCTCAGTTATTGCAGGGAAGATAATTTTATTCATGCGGGTGAATGCCATTAGAGTGATGTGTTGAAAGCATGATTTGAGAGGAAGTTGTTCACGGTAGTTTGTGGAAGAATGATTTGAAAGCTTAAAAAAAGAAATAATGTACAACTAATGAGTAGACCCCTGAAGTGCTGCTTTGTTTGTCTGAGCTGATAGTCAGATGTCTGCAGCTAACTTGCTCTTTCACGATAGTTAAATGTTATGATTTGAAACATACAGCAGATCTTGCTGCTGACAGGGTACGGCTGTTTTCAAGAGATAGTGTTGATGCAGTGCCACAAGAGAGAAGGTTTTAGAGCTATCCAGCATTTTGGCCAAAAGTGACACCATTTCATGGAGCATTTATTCATGAGCTCCTCTCCTGGAGCAGTCTGCATTCCTTGAGGTCAAATGGCAATGTAGGATCTTCAGTCTCTGCCTTCTCTGAGAGACAGCTCGTTACCCATTCTTCCTTGTGTGGTACGGCCCACCAGTTTGTGTCACAGCAACACAAAGCAGAAAGAATTCATGCTGCCATTTAGCAAGGTGTGAAAATAAGTTTGAGTACTTCTGCTGTGGTGGCAAGGGAGCTGGTATGCCATCTCGTGAAAGCCCAGGGGCTTCTCTGTGTGGCATTATGTATTCCTACACGTCTGTCCTCAGTAGGGCATCTCGGTGAGTTATAAATTCAGGCGAGGGTGCTGAGGCAGTCTGAAGGGTGCCAGCAGTTGTGTCACTCCCTGGGGCTTCAAGGGCAGTTTTTGTTTTGAGAGCTGACAGTTACAATGGCTCTCCAGAAACATTTTGAGACGAAAAATTCTTTGCTCCAAAAGCAGTATTTGGCACTCTGCCTCTGCTCTTTTACAGGGACAGATGTACAATGTTAGGGCTATGCTTATATTCCCAATGGTCATAAATCCCTGGGAAGAATATGCTGATACAATGGAAACAGTGCAGATTTCATGGAATATGAATATGAACTATATATAACACACACACATGTACATACAAAGAGAGATGTTAATACGGTGCTCATTAATAAGTAACACTAATATGCAAATACATGTTCACACAGAAAGTAGGCCTCTTGATTCTCTGAATGTTCTTGTGAATATATGTTAATTTTAGATATGTTTTAGAAGAGTCTATAGGAAGAAAGTTCTTCCAGCACAAATTCAAGTCTATTTTTAGTAGAACAGTTGAAGAATTTTCTGCAGGTGGAAAGGACCTAAGGATTTTACAATACAAGGTTGGGGGCTTATGTGTGAGTTATTCAAGAGTACCTGGGTTATTTTGGATTATAGATTCCTTGAAAGTCAATGGGACTTTTTCTCCTAAAATACTTTTGCAATTTCCAGAATTCTGCCATAAATCCCTGACTCTATGTTTAAAATTGAGCTGTAACATATACTTTGCAAAAATGACATTATGATGTCCACATTTGTTTTTTCTTGACTCTGCTCATTACACATGTTTAAAGATGTCTTTTTTAATTGTTCATGCAGATGAGCTCATGCAGAATCTGGAAGCTCATGAAGAAATCTGAAAATCAGCAAGTTTATTTTGGCTCAGTTGCCACCAAAAATGTGCGTGTAACAGAATGTAATGGTTTTGTCGATGTGCACAGCAAAGTGTGGTAGAATTAACCATATGGAATGGATTCAACATCTCTGTATAAGGTATGGCAATGGAAAAATATGACAGAGGTTAATAGAACTGTGAGAGAACTATTTTTGAAGCTAAAACCTTAAAATAGACAGAAGTGTTCTTTTCACACATTAGTATAATTAGCCGTCAGACTCAATGAGACATGGTGACAGTGGTCAGAAGCATAAAAAATCTCAAAAAGAGATTAGAGCATTAGAGCATATGGAAGATGGGCTTATTGTTGACCGTTACACACAATGAACCAACTAGAAGTATGTGCCCATTAGGATCTCAGGAGACATAGCTTGCTGGAAGCTAGGAAAAGAAATGAAGGAGAGGAGTGACTTATACAAGTAAGCTTTTAAAACTTCTCTCTCTCAGTCTGTACTAATGATCACAATAGAGAGAAGATTAAACCTAGCCTGGTAGTCTGTAAGTGAATACTATTTATTGTTGCATGGATATCATGTGTAACAGAAGTGGAGAAGTGCAAACTGTTTCCATACAATTCTGGTTCTTAAATACCAACAAAGGTTAAAGGCTATTTAGGAATCTGATATCAATGATTTCTGCAAGACTAAAAATGTCAGCACCATGTCTTCTTCAGGAGCTCTTGGTCCATGGGAGCATGAAGAAATATTTTGAGATTTCCATGAAAAGTAGGGTATTCCTAAGGTTCACTGTAGTTTGACTGCCTTGTCCCAGGCTCTTTGAGGTTTGTTGGAGTTCTCCAGGTTTGGAGAACTCCCACATGAGGACAGTGCAACTCAGAGGAAACTTCTGTTTGTCAGACTGTGGTTTTAAGTTGAATTCTACTTTAGTTGAGAGCTCCAGAGCCTTCCATAAAAACATGCCTTCTCAAAAATAAAGTGTTTCCTGAAACTACAGACTTTTTTTCTAAAACATTTTAAGCAGTATTGCCAACAGCTATGTTGCTTGACCAGATGCCATGTTCATGTTTGTGGGAGAGCCATCTTTTTGTTACATTAATAACATTTCAGTTATCACTCAGTATGTAACATCTTGGGTTCCAAGGAAAAGAAGATGTTAGATTTCCCATGTGTAAGCCTTATTTATACCATTAGTAGATAAGACCTTTAGGAGTCCTCACTCAGTTTGGATTCCTATATACCAGTCTGGACAGCTGCACATAGACATTTCCTGTGAGCATGCAGTGAGTCCAAAGTCTCTGGGTATATTGGACCTACTGTCTACCTACTGAACAGAGGTCAAGCCAATATAAGATACATCAAATGTGTTCCGGATGTGTCACAGGCACAGAATGATCTTGCTGCACGCACAGTAAGCTCAGCCTACATGCAATGCACTAACCTCACTGCCTCTGCACACATGGACTTGACCTTGGCATCTACAGCTGCCATCTGCCAGGGAATCTGAGCTGTCAGATAATTTTTGGGCTGACCAATTAGCTATTTAAAACTTGGACAAGTGCATGAAACTCGCATTCACCCTAGACAGAACAGCAGGAAAACAGAGATCATGGCTGGCCCCATGTTCTGACATTTCTGAAGCAGCCTTGGCAGACCTCTTGTCTTCCTGCTTTCACTTAGCAACCTTCTCTGAAATAAATAGCATTTTCAGTTAATGAATGGCTTGCTAAGCCATAGTGCTTAGACGTTGGAATCCTTAATTTTATTTCTCATTTGGGGAATTACAAATTTCTTCTTCTTCACCTCTCAGGCTTCTAATGAAGCTTTTTTGATATTTATAAAGTGCTGGATATGTAATGGGCAAAACAAAGGTCAGGGCTTCTGAAACAAATTTCTTTGGTCCTAGCAAAGTGAAAAATGTTCAAGGAGGAAGTTTGCAAGTGAAGAACACTGATGTCAATTTCAACACTTCCTAGATGAGTTGGAACAGTCTTCTGTCCAAGAACCATGATGATTGCTGATCATTACTCCCTTTTTTTCAGAGAATTTTGATGAGCTTCCCCACCTTAGCAGCTTGTAGGTTGTAGAGGGATGACGATTTCTCTCCTGAAACACTAGGACCTTATTTTGCCAGCCTTGCATTCCTTAATAGGCATGCATTTAAGTCATTAAGGGCAGCTGTTTAGTATATTTAAGACAAGTCTTCCGTAGACTACTGTATTTTACACTTGTGTAGGAAATGTCTACAAAATTGTGTTTGACAAATGCCTGTTTTGAAAGAAGTCCTGGCTATCATGGATCATTGCAATTAATTTTGAATGAGGCATGTCTCTCCCATTCAGCAAATCATGAATATATGGTGGCCATGTTCATCTGCCCCACAAACTGGCTTGACTTGAATGTGAGCTCTCTAATTTTAAGTGAATTAATACTATTCTGTGTCGTTATGAAAGGAAGCTGGCTTTTCTAGTCATTTGTGCAATTGCCTAAGTTGTCAGCTACTCCTATGTATATGCTATACTATGCCTTAGTACCTATGTAATCTACACTACAGTGGTTTTCATTGAGAAGATGGAAATAACATGAGATGTTAGCTTTTCTCCTTGGTTTGCAAACTTTAGGCAGTTCGTTTTTCTTTTTTTTTTTTTTCCACTAGACTCTATAATTGATTTATACATTCCTATTTCTTCATATCCAGACACAGAGCTTATGAATGGATATACAGAAGGTAGGTGCACTCTGCATGTTTCTCCTTCCAGGCAAAAGATTTCCTTCTGACCTCTCAGTCATACCCAAACAGAGTTTAAATTTTGCCTGTGGAGTACATCTGCATGGAACTTTAGGTGCGTAATCTGCCTGGCATTCGGTCATCTTATGTTTTAAAACACTTGGCTTTTAACATTTTGGCTCAGAAGGAGGGATTTTGATCCTTACACATTTTATAACAGACTTCAAATATGGTCTAGGGAAAATTAAAATGTTACCCATATACGGAAGAAAGTTGTCAGTCTCAGAGCATGTTCTAGATGGCTGCTTTGCAATGTCCGGGGAAAAGAGCTGGGAGTAGCTCATTTTATAGCTAAAGTGAAAAATGTGGGTTTTGTAATATGAACAGCCCACTGCAAACATGATCAAATATTCCCTTCGACGATATTACATTTTAGTTTATTTCCCATTGCCTAACGCCAGACATTTAGATAATGATGGTTGTCTTATAGGAAACTAGTTGGATGGATTAAATTTAAATTGAAAATTTTCAATAGGAAATAAGGTAGCATAATTTAATACGGTGCATGCTGCACTTTTGCTATCTCAAGTATCCTAAGTAAAAATAAAAAAAAAAAAACAGCCAACGAATATTTTGAGTGTTTTCTTGTAAATAGAACCTTTTTACCATGTATTCTCAGTTGTTTAACTAAGTTTGCAACAATAGATAAAATATTACCACTTCTGATAATGCAGATCTGGGCGTAACGGAAACCAACTCGTAAGTGGTTTGATTTACTGCCTGTGTCAACCTAGCATGGAAAGGTCCTCTTGGATTGGAGTGTTAACACAAAAATTGAAGTGTTAATCTGAATTATGTGTAGGAGGGAAGAGCCTGGCTGAATGTTTGAACACATTGGCTTCTGATAATGCTTGGTGTGTCATGCTACCTGTATGTGTTGCAAGATTCCCCCTTCTATTCTTGCTGTTTGGTGGTTTGTTGACTTCTTTCCCAAGAACAAACAAAATGGCTCCTTTAGTCCAGAGTTCTGTATAAAGGCTGTAAGATGTCTTTATTAATAGAATTAATAGAATTATTACATTTAGATTTCTTGCTTCAAAAGCTGCCTATAGCTTTTTGATCAGAAACAGTCTCTACTTAATTTGTTCTTAAAATTATGGTTTTTTCTTAGTGGAGATGTTAATACACCAGACTCATACAAACAATAAATGACACTGATAAGAAGAAAAGTATCGTAACAATATTTTTGTAAAAAAAATCATAACAGTTTTATTGTGGAACAAATTTAAGTTGTTATCCTTATAGCATTTTAAATAACGCACACTAGAAGTAATGCTTTTTAATCTGTTTGTCAATTTTAGTGTTTGCACTGTGCCCATCAGAGCAGTGTAAAAAGTGTCTCCAGGGTATGCAAGTGCCTAAAAACATTTAAGATCCAAACTCAGGAAATGAAAGACCAAACCCCCCCACTGTGATGGAGCCACTTATTTTGGTATAGTTTTCTCCAGAAACTACCTGCAATGTGAATAATAAGCCTATGAAAATCAAGGTATTGACACTTCCCAAATACGCTGCAGAAGAGATTTATTTCATCTTTTTAAAAGGACCGGTGTGGTCTGACTGTCCCCTGGACCTGGCAGCCTGATGGAAGCAGGGCAGGGGCTCACAAAGGGTAAGAGAGGAGGCGCCATCCAGAAAGCAGTTTTGACCAAGGGGGTGAATTCCTGTGCTAACTTTTAACTTTTCACTCCATCTCCCCTAAAAGATTGGCTAGTCCAGCATATTCTTAAAACTGAAGCATTTAGAATAGAGACCAGCAGTAATATTTTCAAGGTGAGCAGCAATGGAAATTTCACGCGGTTGTCATTTTGCATGCGTATTCAGCCAACAATAAATATGAGCTATTTATCGTATAAAACCAATTTAATAAAACTCCTCCACCTTCTTTCATTACAACCAATAATTAACAGCTTCCATCATCTCATATTAGTCGTTAGTGAGTGATCAACACTTACTACTGTCTGTTATAATGATATTTATTTAGTGTTGGTAAACATTAAGTTTTATAAATTTTTTTCACTTGCAGCTTGGATGAATCTGGCACAAAATACTGCAACAAATAAAACCTGGGCTTTCATAAGTCATGGGTGTTGCATCCAAACCTTCTCATTATACCTGGCAGTAGCTTGGCATATCATAACCTAGGAAGACTTTATTGTAGCATTAGGCAAGCACAGACATAGTTTGTGGCAAGACGGTTTAGGACAGTTGCCTGAGTGAGAGCTGAAAATATATGTGTCTTTTACAAGGGTGGACAAAACAGAAAAAAATGAACACACAATCTTTTTCTTTTAGATCCAACTAGAAAAACACATGTATAATAAGTGCCAAAAAACCTCAACAATAAGCCTTAAGCACTTTGAAGTCATCCACTCCTGTGTTATGTTTACTTGTTCTTTTTGTCATGATTACAGCAATTCAATACAGTCTGTGAAAATGTTGTTTTAAGAATGCTACTTTGGTCTTAAAAGCTTCTCCTCCTCATTATGAAAGACCTTGAATAATTTTCAGATCACGTTTTTTAAAAAGCCCAAAATATTAGCACATAATTCTCTATAGTCTTAGCACTTACCTCTTGTACAAAATATTTATACAGACATTGCAATACAATCTCCTTATTGTATTTCATGTTTCATGTGAAGGAACTCTTTTGTTAATGTCTTTGTCTTGTTGCTGGGACGCCTGATATTATTGCTGCTCTCAGGACCATAGTTTTTGCTAGAGTTTAGCCAATCCATCTCACTACTCTGGGCACTCAAGCAGGAGGTGCTTGCAGTACACAAGCAACAGGAGAATATAGGCATGTGTTTATTTAAAAATGTAGACACATCATATCAGGAAGTCATGCACTCCAAAGTGCTTAATGACTGTATACACTGGAACATCACGGTATGATTTATTATTGTGCTATGATTCAATGAGTCACTTAAAGACAGGAGCTGCAGTCCTTAATAAAAAACCCTGTAATTTAATTAACGGTTCTCAGTCCGGGACCGTAGCATTTATACCTGGGAAAACAGGAAAGTATTTCATTGATTTCAACCTTTGTACTCAGGGGAGAGAGGGGTAACTGAACTTATATTCTTTTTGTAAATCTCCAGCAAAAAGCTGCAAAAGGTGTTTATTTGTTGCCTGGAGGGAAAAGAGAGACACTTTGGACAGTGAGCTTAATTCCAGTTTTACTCTCATATGCACTGGGTTAAGTGTATATAACTCTGTTTTGAGAAAATGAATATTCATTTTTAAGTCTGAATTTTCCTCTGGTAAAAAGGCACAGAACAAAATGATTGAAAGGTAGCGCATACATTTTATATATCTCCCCTAAAAATATATTTTAAAAATAGATAAAAATGCAGTAATATCACTGCGAACGGGTCCGTTAACAGAGCAACATTTCCCTCTAGTGGTCCCCCAGAAGTAGTTAGCGATTCCTGCCATTATACCCCAGAATGAAGAGTAAAATGTGGAGTTTGCTTTCCAAGCGTACGTGCAGGTAATCTTGCGCCGTTGCTTTCGCGAAGCCCCCGGGAGGGAAGAGGCCGGGAGCTGCGCTGGGGTCCCGCATTCAGCCCCTTCTCGACACCCTCTGCCACCAGCGAGCCCGTGGGTGCTGTCACTCGGGCTGTGGCACAGTGGGAGCAGGGCACCTCTGGGTGGGTGTGAGCAATGGCCAGATGGAGACATGCTGCGTTTGCACAGTCATGAGAGCACCTTCTGCCATAATTTCTGCATGATTCCCACTTCTATTTTTAATTCAAGATATATAGTTGTTTTTTTTTTTTTTCCAGTTGTGGCTCAAGTTATTGAGGAGAAACTATACCACTTTGGAACACTTAAAAAGAGAAATATCCAGTGTGCAGCCAACTGGAAGGGGTAGAGAAGGACATGATCATATTATAAGAAGCACTCAGGAGACAGAGGAAGCTGAAAAACAAAATAGGCACTTCGAAGTCACAGGTCATGCAATGAAGCCATCTCAACCTAACACAACCGTGGTGGAAATAGCAGCAAACTCTAATTGCGATGAGTCCATATGGAACATTTTAGAGGTGTTAAGTTCCTAATTAGAGATATTCAAGCTTCAGCATGCCATGGTGCACAGATGTATGGCTGCTCAGAGCAAAATTGAAGGTAGGTAATGTGGGCGGTCATGATAAAAAGTGGACTTGATTGAAAACATTTACAAATACCAGACAGCCAGGTCAAGGAGGGGCTGTGCCAAAGTAGGAAGGTTTCTTGTGCATTTTTAACTTATTTCCCTCCATTCCTCCATTTCATTTAGACAACTGTTGCAGTTCTGAACCTCAGCTCCTGTCTAACACTCAGAATGGTGAGTTTTATTCATTTTATTTCACAATAAGTTGCGCTCTGAATTTCATGGTGAGAAGATTTTGAGTGTAAACAAGATGTGGTCATTTCTGAGATTTTTTTGTTCCTGAAGGGGTAGGAAATAGTTGGAGAGAGAGTGGAGGAATGTTCATGTTAGCAAAGACACAGATAAATGTTCACACATTCCTGTTCTGATGGGGAGAGGAAGAGCAGGAAAGAGATTAAAGGAGTAGAGGAGCACAGAGGAGGAGGAGGAAGGAGATGAAAGGAGTCTATAGAAGATGGTGGAAAAAGGAGCGAAATGTCTCAAGCTTGAATATCTTAAGCTTTGTAATGAATCTACAATATTTGGCAAATGTGCTATGCCAGGGTTTTAGTAAAGAATTTAAGAGCTTTTCAGTTCCTACAAAACTGATATGCAGACACACCTTCAGCTAATGAGATACATTCAGCCGGTGTGAGCGAAGGCTGAGCGTATATAACATGACATGATGAAAGGAGAAATGGCAAATACAAATTATCAGGCATAGTTTTACAAATATTTTTTAACAAGTGAGACTGCACTCCATCTCCTAGTTGTAGACCTTGGCACTGGAAATAATGTGTCTGGTCATGAGGCTAGAGAAGTTAAGCTGCATGTCATTAAGTTGAATCCTACTTGGGAAGACATATAAGGTACATTGCTTGAAAAATTGAAAACTAAACATGATTAATTACTTCTAAAATATCTCCAGTTTTCAGACAGACAGGTCCAAGCCTCAAAAGCTGGTTCCAGATCCTGTAGGAGAGTTGGTTTAGCCAATTCCAGAGCTAAGCCGGGTTGGACATCTGTGAAGTTCACCAGTGGATCCACACTTTACCGGATTTCGAGTGGATTTTGTCAGGACATAAACACATAATGTATATACAGGCTGTCATAGGAGAGAGCAGATAACCATATGATTTTGTGACTCAGTGATGCATGATGACATTTTTATATACTTTTTCTTAGCCACCGTAGTTAAAAGCTACTTTCTGTTAAATGCCACTTATACACTTGTTTCATAGACCATTGGCTGGTCTCAGGCTCCTAAACTGTTATTTCTCCGTCTATTCCTCTTACTCAAATATAAGACCCCATAAATCTGTCGTCTTTAATACCGTCAGACCTTGTTGCACTGCACTTAGAGTTGAATACGTTTTTCCATATTTCTGAATGGCACTACGATGAGGCTGAGGTTCTGAGATTAACTGCTCATCGTCCTGAGAAGCGCTGATGCACGCCTGGCCCACTCGCTGTAAGCACTGGGAAATCTACTGTGATTTTGAGGGGTTAATCACAGGAGCCTGCAGCCCATAAAGTAAGGATTAGGCTTGCAGACAGTGCCTGTGGTCCGAGTTTGTTAGTTCTCAGATTTATGCCTCAGTCTTTGCTAGAAGTACTGGGAATACGAGAGAGATGGAGTCTTTTTCTCCCTTCTTTTTGGTTTGTTTTTTTTTTTTTTTCCTTTTGGCATTTGAGTCTTTTCACGATCCTTGAGTCCTTAAATGGAATTCACAGTTTCTCCTCAGAATTCAAGCCGGTTCAACTGAAAATCTAAAGAATAAAGCACTGTTTTTTCAAATTATTTCCATTGTAATAATAATTCACTTGCTTCAAGATCATTAGTAAGAATGAATATCCTATAAATGTGAATGTTTCTTTACTTGTGAAAGCAGTATCTTTAAACTTCTTACGTTGTCTGCTTGTTGTTTACAACAGTTAAAAAAAACAGAAAAGAAAATGTACCTTTTCTGGATTTTTCTTCCCCTTGATTACGGAGGTGCTTTTTTACAGATTCACCATGTTGATTCCTGCCACACAGAGTAAGTTCTCTTGTAAGTTGTTCTTCGGGGGGTCTGTTCCCTTTAGACCTGCAAGACAAAAGACGATACCGTGTATATCCAATGCTGGAAAAACAAAGTGAAAGAATGCAGAAATGTGTGACCATCTGGCTGCTTGTCCACTTGAGCACAGGCTATAGGGGTCACTGAGACCCCTCAGAGTGCGATTGATACCGGACCCTGACAGGAAGCACTTGAGCAGGTCCCTGCAGGACAGAGCCCAATGCACTCAGAGGTGCGGTACATCTTCAAAAGCTGGAGCTGGTGACAAACCAAAGGAAACTTCTAGCCATTTCCAAAAGCTCTTCTCCTTGGTAATATGCTGAATGGTTCCTATTCCCTCCTGGTAATCTGTGGCTTGGGGAAATAAGAATCTCTCAGAGCCTTTCTTGCCTCACTGATATCCCTGTTATTGTAAAAGGCAGGTTAAAGTACTGCTTGGGGGAATAACTTATTCAAGATGCTGAAGCCATGATGAAGCAACGAGTGTGAAAAATATGAGCAGCACAGGGATAACCTGACTGTAGGGGAGGGAGGAAGGAAAGGGACAGTGCAGTGATGCAGGTACAAACCTCACGCTTGAAGTAGACCACAAGTGCTTTTGCTTGTGCTTATCAGAGCTAGAGGGGTAAAGTTCCTTACCCTCCTACTAGAAAACAAATTCCTAAAGGCTGGTGGATCCAAATGAAGGACAGAACAATACTCTGGAGGGCAGAGAAAAAGCATTTATGGCTACACAACTCTTTGAACTCCTTTCCTGGACCGCAGTCAGGTGCCAGGGAAGTGATTATAGAATGGCTTAAGAATACTTACTACACACGTAAGAGAATGGGAGATGTTGCCTGTAAGAATGTAAAAGTTTCTCAAAGGTTTTCCCAGTTTTATACTGTTGTAACTGTGAACTCACATAGACCTCATATAGGAGGTCAATAAGCATTCAGCAGTATGACACATACTCTGCCAATAAATGCCCCGAGAAACTGGTATCCAGACTGTCAGTTATGGTCTATAACTAATGTACATGTTCATAAAACCACAAAGCAAATCCTGCACATACGTAATAGTTTGAAGAGACAAAGATGCCAAGGCAAAAAGATTTTTCTTTGTTGTTGAGTAGCTTGTTTGGTTTTGATTTTCATGTTTGTGCTTCCAAATTGCAAAGTTTTTATGAACCTCATTAGTCATTCTTTTCCGTCCCTGCCTGTGCCTTAAAATCCCTTGTCCTTTTTGTTTTCCTCTTTTCTGATTCTATATTACTTTCATATATTCTTCTTATCTATACCTGTGGTCTGTATAGGCATATACAAATTATATGTATATATATGCAGTTGGAGGATTAGTGTGAAAAATTGAAAAAATGTATGGTATTCCTTTTTATTACTTTATGATACAGCACTTAACTGAAACTTCTTTAAGCAAAGATATTTTATAAGTATAATTCTTATCATTTTAAACATGATGATAGCTTGGGATCGTTACAGAAAGGACAAAACTTCTCAAGCATGACAGGATTTTGAACTTGCTTCTTATCTCCTTAGCTGAGCTCCAAAACCTTTGCAATATTGGTCAAAAGAGAAAATCCCCTAGAATACTTAATTTTCTGCTGATTCTTGTGAGAAGAGTTTGACATTTTACACGTGTGTTGGAGGTTCCATGTAGGCTCACTGGAGGAACTTGTGAGTGCCAGGTGAGGCTGTGCTACTTGTTTGGTAATGGGACAGTGCTGCCACAAAGAAGGACCCTGGGTAAGATAATCTTGGAGGAAATGGAGCTGTAAGTGCCACTGAGTTGGTGCCATGGGCTAAGATGTCTTGAAAATCTCACTGAGACTGACAGTGCTCCACGGAAGACTAGAGGGGCTGGAGGAACACAGTTGCCTCCTGCCTGTGAAGTGATACAGGATCTCCTTTGTGTCTCAGCTGTGCAGTGTAGGTGATTTGTGTCTTGTGGCACTCAGCTGAACAATGATTTTAGTCTATGGCAGATAAGATCAGGCAGCTTGAGCAACCTAGAACAGAAAGAAAAGCAAGAGAGCAAAGAATGAATTTAAAATTAATCAACTCATGCAGGTAAACTTGATATCCTTATTTTTCATCATCCAGTAATTAGCCATTTAATTTCATTCATTTTTCATTCATACAATAATCAGCCAATAATAATTTCTTATTAATATGATAAGAGGTATCTCCTCTTTAAATTTAGTTTTAATATGAAAAGTGATGCTTACCATGTATGTTAAGATGCTTGTACAATTCTTACTTTTTCAGTCATTGAGGCTTCAATTAGTGCCAAAAGAAAAAGAAGTTTTTTNTAAGTGTTAATGCCATTTAACAAAGGTACTCCACTTTCAATAACGTTATATCTATAATTCATCTGATGGCCCTAAAATGTCGGTTTTATGGTGTAAATTTGTGTATGGGCTTAGATTTAAAATATAATTCTAATACTCCAATTGCAGGAACAAACTTTTCACCTATAAACAAGATTTTATCCTGAACTGTATCTCTAAGGCCTAAGCATGGAAGCCAGCAGATCTGAGTACAAAATATATTGGTGAAGCTATGGTTGCGCTTTTAAAAATTTATTGTCCATGTAATTGAACGGTTATTACAGTAAATCACATTCAGTCTTACGGAATGGCTTGAGCCTTTCTCCCTGGTCCCTCAGCATCAAAATAGATATCTGAAGTTAATATACATAATAAATTAGAAGTAAAATTGAACACATATGACAGTGTTCTCTTATTTGATTAAGAAAAGAGATAATGGAAAGAAAAGAAGCAGAATATAGAACCAATGTTGTTTCTGTGATAAGTTACGTTCCGCTGAGGTTGTGACACACCACTAAGCATATCCCAGCCAGACTAGTGATTTGTTGAGAAAAAAATTCTCTGGCAAAGGTGATCCTAGATCCCAATCATCCCTTGTTAAAAAGGCATAAAAAGAAGATTAGCACAGAGCCAGCAGGGCTCGTGCGGTGGATTCTCTTGGCTCATCTTGAAGTGCTCCAGTGAGGTCTGGCTTGTTTTGCACTGTTCAGGATCATTTCTTTTGCCACTCATGGAAGTCTCAATGATTTAAAAATAATAATAGCACAAATAGAACACATGACCTCTAACCCATTCCTCTTTGATTAAGTCTCATTTTATAACAAAACTATGACTAATGTCTCTTCCTTTGCCTTCAATAAACTATCATATAATCTGTCTATTATTCTTAATATCCTCTTGCCCCAATAAGACATTTGTGTTTTGTTTGGATTCCCCTGAATGGGGTGAATATTATATCTATAACCTACTGGAAAGCATTTCTTCTTAGACATATTGGCAGGGCTAATTTTGTTTTTACAGGTGTTTGTACTTGGAAAGGGGTTAGCCACAGTCTTGAAGGCTCTACCGCACTGGTACATCACAGGAGCACAGTGTGCTGTGGGTCCTTGAGCTGTTAACGGGAGGTAGGGAGGGAAGGTTAAATTAATCATTTATGCTTTATTTATACTTTCTCTTACTTGTGGAGTTGGACAAGCGGATGCCAGTTTTCCTCAGCTAAGGGCTGTCTGTGTGACATGATGTTTGATATCTGGCAAAGCATAATTTATGCGATTTATATTATATTATAAATCAAAAAGAAGGAAATACATAGGGATTACTGCAGTGCTGCAATTTTGTCCATCAGCTGGACAAGCTAAATAAAATCCCCAAAACTTGTCTTGAAAAATTTTGCTTTGAATCTAGCAGAAGTACTACTCAATACTGTTGTCTTCTTATCCTTGCTAAGATTTCTCTTCTCATTGTGCCATGAAAACTCGGTCGTGACTCAATTTACTAGATTTCTCGTGAAACGATGTGAGGAACATCTCTCTGGAACAGATGATGCTTAACTACTTGAGCCAAGCTAGCAAGCAAGAGTAGACAAAATTTGCTTGCTTTATTTTTTGTCTTTAATTTGGGGTTTTAGATATACAATTCTAAAATTCAAATTATCTTATAATACAATATATATAAAAATATATATATAATAAAGAAATTGTAATATATGTATATGTAATAAAGAAATTGTAATATATATATATGTAATAAAGAAATTGTACCTATTCAGCGAATTAAAAAAAATAGTAATCCCATGGACTTAAAAAAATATGCTTACATTCCATTAAAGGAAATAGAGTCAATATGTTGCTGAATAGGAAAGGACTTAAACACATTCTTAAGTGTTTGCCTGCATCGTGGTCCCAGGGTGATGTTGCCTCCTGAAAACTCCACTCGAGTTAACTGAGCTCACCAGACAAACTCACCATAGCAAAGAGATTCATGAAACACCACTGCATGGACAAAGTATCAATCAAACTTTCTGCAACTGCACAAGAAGTGCTTTTTTGGAGCAGAAGGAGAGCAGAGACAAGCTGAGACACCAGTAAGCTCAGCCACAACATCAAGTTCAAAAGGGAAGTATTTGCATATCTCCTGTTGATTAAGTCTTTTCTTACCAGAAAAGGAAATTTATAATGTCTTGTTTTGTCTTTTACTGACCACAGTACAATCAGGCATGGCCATGTACCAGGCAGGGTGAGCCCAGTCACTGAAGATACAATCCTTTCTCATCTCAGGTAAGGTCAGTGCACAGGAAAAATGACTGCAAAACCACTGATATCACTGCCAGCAGCACTCCCAAGACAGCTCTACATGTGGAGTCAGTGTGGGTCCTGGTTTTGCCTGGCGGCGTTTTGAATAAGGTAGAAAGTAGATGTGTTTATTAGTAAAATCATTGTGGTTGCAGAAGTGCAGTTCGTTATCATAACTTCATTCTTTCTTGGGGGGTTACGCGCTTACCTATTTCGGGTACCTCAAATCTGACAAGACATTAGATTTGTATATCATTTCTCTTATTCCTTGGTGAGATACAACAGCAGAAATTTTTCATTTCTGTCTAGCGATGGCATATCGAGCACAAACCCACTGTATTTGCAATTATAATAACTATATTAGGCTGAAACTCGTTTGTTGCAGGTACTCAGAAGCTGATAAATGGGGAAGTAGCTATGTACATACTAGTGTGACTTACCTGCACAAATGTTATCAGAGGCACTGAACAGGCGTTTGATAGACAAACAAGCTGCTTCAATGAGTTTCATGCTGAAGACCTCTGGAGTCTTCTCTTCTCTGATGGAAATGAATGGTCTTTGGGGGCCAGGTGGGAGAAACATGGGCTTTATTGTATGGGTGTATGGGCAAAATTTAATATTTACAAAACAGCTTAACAAAGGGAGTGAGAGGCAATTCATAGGAATATAAATCTGGGGTACAGTCTGTCTGGTGAATGTATTTGCAGAAGGTGGCCATGTGAATAGTGTGCACCAGTTTCAGGGGGAGCTTTTCGAGGCTTCCTAATTATAAACTATCAATGGTGGGTACTTCTGACAGATTAGACTGCATAAGAATATTGTTGCTGACCTGGAGAACAATGGGAAATATATAAATAAAAGCAAATCCAGAACTGTTCTGAGAAATAATTTCTCAGAAACTCGTTGCTTACCTATTCTGAATCAGCTCAAGTTTATGGAAAATCTAAGAGGAGGTACTATTCCACCACACGTACCACGAAATATGTGTGTTCTACATGACATTACTAAGAAAAATAAATGAATGATGTTAACAGATTTAAGGTTGCCATCAAGGACAACTTTTTACAGATGCTGATATAAAATCATGGAATAATATTTCAAGGCAAATATCATAATCGGCTGGGATTTCAGACTTTAAAATTAGTGTAAATAAAAGAAATGGAGAAAGTCTTCCAAAGGTGTCTTTTCACTTTGGCTGGATCTGCAATTTTTTACTTTAGGCTATTAAGCACAGAGATCCAGTACATACTCTCCATGAATATGCCAAACTTGAAGGACACAGAATGGGAAACAATACCTTATATTCCTTACGCTCTTTCTTTATTTCTCTGATGCTAGCCATGGTTAGAAGTATTGTACTGCACAATGTGTTTTCAAATGGCTGCATTCATTTTTTTTCTAGAGGAGAAACACAATTTTTAATGTTCTCTTTTAATTTCCCTTCAACACATGTAAGTGAAACCTCTCTCAAAATGTCCATGTTTACAGCAACTACAGTTAAAATTTTTCTACATAACTCCCTGCAGATCTGTACTGCTGATATTCAGCTGCTAAGGGATAAGGCTGTCTAGTGTTTTCTTAAAGAACTTATACAGGGAACAAGAAATCTCTGGCTCTCTTGAAGCTGTTTTATCCTCATACTTGGTGAGTTTTCTTTCTTAATCCAAAATGTAACCTCACAGTTTCACTGCTGTTGGTGAAACTCGCGTAACCGTTATGCATATCTCCACCACCATCACCTTGCTCCTGCCCTCACATGTCTTGCAGAGTCACGGATACAGACATCTGAAAAATCATGGACTACAAAAGTGATAGATATTTTAAAAGCAAACAAACAAGGGGATCAGGAGCCCAATACTCCAGTAACATCTGCAACACACATGCAGCCTTATTTTTATTCCTCTCTTTTGACCCTACTTCCTGGATGCTCATCTGCAACACCATTCCCATTCCTCTGTTGTCATGGGGTGGTCAGACACATAATAATACCCTGGCATATAACCTGCACTTCTAAAATGTACATTTCACATTTCACAAGTCACCAGCCCTGTGTTTTTGAACAATGTTGGGTTTTGTTTTTTACCTTGTATGCCCTCACCACGTAACAAAGAAGCATCTGGGCATGGATGCTGTTTTGTTTGTAAAATCAAGCTCTTCAACACAATTATACAAGAAGCTTTGATTGTGTTCTGCTGTGTGTCACTCCCTTCTAATGAATGTGGAGGAATCCCATGGAGAAGCAGTCTGTGATCACGGATTTATATGCACAGGGCAATTGTGAGCTGCCATTTCCTGACTTTCAAGTACTTGATTTTTCCAGCTAAAATAAAAAAAAAAAAATTAACATAGATTTCTGCTTGTTAAGTATTTTTGAGGGCTATTTTTTTTCTTTAATTTTCCTAGGTTTTTGGTGGTTGAGACGTTTTGGTTGTTTAAAGAAGAAAACATAGAGCTGCAACTATAGCATGACCTTGTAGAACATAGTTCTACAATTTACACTACAAAGCACATTACTACATCAGCTGGCAACAGATGGTCACCATCCTTAGAGTGGAAATGATCTGTTGGGGGTAAGTACAGTTTGAGAGTGGCTGAAAATGGGACAGTTATGTTTTTTATTTCCCTGAAGATTCCAAATTAAGCAGGAAAATTATAATTTTTTTTAGAAAAAATATTTTACTGCAGTCAGGACTAGGCTGACTTCTGTCTGGTGAAGAGAAGACATCTTTAAGCTTAATCTCTGACAAATATCAAGAAAGAAAAGTGAAAAGACCCCTTGAAAACACTGACAACGGAAAGTACCGGGCAAGCTAAAAGATGAGGTCATCATCAGTTCTTGTATAATAATCACTGACTTGAATTATTCTTGTGAAATCTCTGTGAAGAATGCAGAGGAATGAAATGATGGATGCACAGTGAAAATCCTACCTCCAGATGATGAGAAATGAGGTAGCCGAAATGCCCAAATAAAAAGCTTAAAAAATAGTCATGTTTTCCTATGAACTTCACTTGGGAACTCTGTGCAAATCACAAAAGAGCAAAGAAGATTGTAATCATCTAGAAATATGATGTAGCTTTCTTAGACTTACAGGCTTCCTTGGTTGTCATGAGTTAGAGAATAGCAATAAAGCATCCCCTTCATGACAAGAGATGAAAATACATGTTTATCCCACTGAAGTCAATATTTTCCCCACTGTCTGATTATTATTATGAATGTTAATTTTAGTGCCAGTTATATATTTGACCCCACATTAGACAGAAATTAAAAAGGCAAAACCTATGTAGTTTTAATTTTAAAAATATACTTTTAGGTCTGTGGGAACTAGAGATGGATAGACATGATACAGTATGGAATTATTTGAAGCTGGAACTAAACCTCTGTGGCACTTTATAGGAGAAAATATGATGCTCAGACAGGTCTGAACATGAGATAAGTCTGTTATAATTTAATTTTTCGCTGTTACATGATGTAGTTCACTTCTTGCTATTTCCAGTAGTCTCACATGAAATGCAGAATATAATAGCTATATAGTGTAATTGCTCTGAAGTATAACACATTGTTCATAATAATGTCTCAGACTACTTCTTTTAAAAACAACTACCAAATCAGAAATTAATTTAGAATCCTCTCAAAATTTAAATAATATCCACAGCCCTTGACTCTGGCTACTCCTCTGGGTATAGCTGAGTAACACCAGACCTGTAGTCTCTGGAGTAAGGCCTCCTATTGTGACAGTGAAAGTTATATGCACGGTGCCATTTTGCAGTACTTACAAAAGCCCATAAACTGGCCAAAAGAAACGCACTAAATGAGAATGAGAATCAGCTTTTCAATGTGTAAGAATTAAAATCCATTATATTTAAAGCCAAGATATAAAAAAAGGTGCTTGGCCAGAAACTGTGTAGCTAAGAATCTGTCAGCATGTCCATTAGGAAGTCCTACTGTTAGGACTTACAGGCTATAGGAATATTAAGAGGTCCTACTAGTCCTACTACTACTTAGTAGTAAATTAATGTTGAAGACTTCAGCAAAAGAGTAGTGGGAGGATATGGACATTAGCTGGTTTTACAGCTCCAGCATGCATTACCAACCCATTTTTCTTTCAAACAAATAGAGCACTTTTTAGTCTTGTCCTTTATTAAACAAATGCATCTACTATTTGCAGGAGCAGAAAAAAAACCCCAAATGCATGAAAACAATCAGCTGTGTTTTTTTCCACCTGTAATGAATTTTATCTCAATTATGGTGTTACATCAATTACAGAAAAATTGCTGCTGTCCCTGAATACCAAGTTTCATGCTGAGAAGTTTTTTATATTTCTTCTTTTTTCCTAAGGAATGATTTAAAATCTCTGAAATCAGGTAGCTATAACAGAAAGTGGGTAATCAATAACAGCACTAGCAATAGCAGTCAAATTTCTATAAAATGTGTTGTTGCAAGTTCCTGTGCTCCAGGAGAAAAATATATAAGTGTGGGAAGGAATGAAGCTGTGTTTCTGTTGAGACAGAGAGTGTCCACGGGACAAGGATGGCACAATGGCCATATGCTGCGTGGTGGAGTCTGGGAAGCCACAAGGGAAAGGTCATAAAAAGCAATCGAGACCTAAAAAGGGTAAAAAGCTGCCAGATGGTCTTTGGGTCTTATCCTAGCAAAGTGCTGCACCTATGCCAGGGAAAGCCAGCCATGCTTCAGTCCTGTGGGTACACAGGTCGCCGGGTTGTGGAAGCGGTGGGATTTCATCTCACGCATGGAGGAGGTGTGAGTCCTCCTGCAGAAGTCCCCAGGAGTGCTGATGATGCCCACAGAGCAGCTCTCAGCTGTCAGGCCTCCTCGCTTGGCCCACTCTCACCCCAGACCAAGGGCTTGAGCCATTTCTCAGAAAAAGATTAGATGTCTGTCATTGCAGACTAGTGCTTCACAGCAGCATTTGAAAGCAAAGGAGAATTACTTAGGAGATGTTATATTGCCTTGGGTAGGATCAGTCCCTTCATTTGCAGCCAGGTTCAAAAATTTTTCAGTTAAAGACCAATTCACATTGGCATCAGAGGAGCTGAAAATTAATTATGTCCACAGTGAAAAACTGTAGAACTAGTGGGAAGAAAACCAGTAAAGTAGTTTTCCAACTGACCTTGGGGAAAACAGTGGGAAGTTGCTGGTGAGTGGAGCTTTTCAAGAATCAAAAGGATACTCAAAATCCCTAATTAACTTTAAAGCGAATAGCCCTGCCAGAGCCACAGTTTTCTTCTAACAAAACGAATGATCCAAACACTTTGTCAGGTACTTTGCCATTGATTTTGTTAGGACAGAGAAAATTTAAAGCAGGGGGAGATGGGCTTCAGGGAGTTTTTACATTAGGCACACCTTTAATTTGTTCATGGGAAATATTATTTACTTCCTGGGAATAAGAAGTGTAATAAAGTGTGATTTCTGCCTATAATGGGCATAGTGGCCCTTTACAGCCTGGCCCAGCTCAAGGCTCAGCTTTTTAATGCTCTTCTGCTGAAGCTAAGTCTGAGCCTTGCAGGCACTGGAGCAAGGAACACCAGGAAATACTTTTTCTTCTCTCCTTACTCTCAGTTAGGGAAGTGAGGATGCAGTCAAATATATCCAAAGGACACCATATGAAAGATTTTAAAAGATGTATGGAAACTGCAGCTTTCTGCCTCCTCCTTAGCTTTGGTAAGCACTAATTTCCCATGGCATTTTCCCTTTTCAATTAGATATTTTCATTATAAATTAATCCCATATTGTACCGCAGGTCATTTCTGCACGTGCGGTAGCAGAGGAAGATGTTAACCTGTCTCTAATTTGTCTTTCCGAGAGCTGTTCCAGTTTGTGCCCAGCAATGAAATCAAAGTTTCCCACACCACAGGGCTTAGCTGGAGAGAGGGCAGAGTACATGTCTTTCCAAATTCAGAAACCCTTGTAGTGCTGCTAGTCAGTTTTCAAACGATTCTTGCTGCATGAGGGCATCTTATTTAACCATCAGCTTTGAAAATGAGGGGTGAACAAACCTATGAAACCTTAAAATAGTGTAGCTTTACAGAAATTTTGTGGGTTTCCATTGCTGCCAATGTTGGGTGTCACAGGGGCTGTATCTCTGATCACCTGTGCAGCAGGAACAAGCTGAGCCTCTGGTACACGTTGCCCTGCTTGTCTGTGAAACGCTTAGGTTTCTAGTACAGTTTTGAAGTGCGTTAGTATCACAGCTACACCTTCTTCAATTTATCTGCCATTTTGTATATCTTACCTCAAGTTCTTCAAAATGTTCAAGCAGGAATTGAAATTCCAGACAAATTTAGAGGTAATCCTCAAAATATACCTCAGTTCAGGCACAGTAAAAACATGCACCTGGTATGAGAGTAAATCCTCGCTAGGCTATAGCTCAATGGTGCTGCATGTGTGCACCTGGGGTCTAGATGAATGTGTTTGCTCTTAAATATCTCTTGCCAATTACAGAAGCCCTGGATTGAAAGGCTCTAGGGGTATCAAATGCCTGTGATACATTATCAAATTAATGATGCGCAATTAATGATGATGGGAGAAAGCTGCTTCAAGTATCCCCACTGGGAATTCTTATAGACTGCCAGGATCTGACGGATATAAATTGACTTTAATAAAAGTCACCACAGGAGAGCTAAAACCTTAATTACCAACATGCCAATACTCTGAGTTTGAAAGATTTTGTTCTGAATACAATTATTATTATTAACTTTCCTATTTCTGAAAATTAAGAAAAGGAAAGGCATTAAAAATAGAAACAGAGATTGTGGAAAAAGGAATAAAGAGGGGAATTAATTCCAATATACATTTTTATGTTTTTATGTCTATGTTATAATAAACGCCTGAAGAAGAACATGACCTCTTGTGATCACATTTAAAAGACTTTATAAGTCTCTCTCTTCCAGTTTAGCCTCCGTTGCTGAACTTTGTACTCTTCACAAACCTGTTATGAACCATCAGTTCTATCAGATATGCCAAACAAACAGCATCCTGCCCTTCGACACTTTATTCCAACCTTGCTAAGGTTGGCTTTGAACATGTCTGGTTAACTTGAATTAAAATCAGCTATGATTTTCATATTTCCATTTAGTTATCTACTGTTGTCTGGTTGTCTGTTCTTAGATTGTGCATGGAAATGGCAGGCTTCCTGAGGTGTTTGAGAAGTGTCTGTCACAAATCCACTCCTAAAAATATGTTTTTCATGACTGGTGAGGTCAGGAATCTGTTGCACAAAACACCACAAGCAAGGATTAAAACAAAATAGTTGTTCAGAATTGCACCTTCATGTGTACTAAACACAACACATATGACCCAGGAAAGAGATTTCACCCAAGTTTTAAAGAGTTGTTTTCACTGCAGCTATTTTTAACACTTCTAAATTGTAGAATGAGAATTTCTGAGTTACTCTAACTCTGGTTATATAACATGGCATGTCGCTAGGAAATCTGTCTCTGTGGATGGTAGCACCCTTTCCCAAATCCTTAGCCCTATAAGGAGAAGAAATCTTATCTATGTGCAGAAGTCTAGTATGGGTGGAATCCTGACTCTTCAACTGATTTTCTCCAGCTAATGCAAACACACAGAAACAGCACTGAGGTCTAAGTTTTGAAATGAACCAATTCATTTTAGAATGTATTGGTTTCAAAATGACATACAGAACTGTAACATATGTCTAGTGAGACTTGGGACAATATTTATGGAGACATGAGAGATGGTGGTGATAGTCACTCAGCGCTCTGAACAGCTTCTGCATCAACAGTCCCAAGAAAGGATGTAAAAGAGAGCTGTGAGTATAGAAACTAGGATTAAAGAGCAGACTGCAGACACTTTTTTTCCCATTTTTTTCATTTGAAGTCTATACGTGCAATTATACAACTATATCATAATCAGTCAAAAGGCATGTGTTCATAATTCATATTAGCCATTCATCATAGCCATAAGGACAAGTTTGAAAGGCCAGAAAGATGTTATAGAAAGAATATGGAGATGTGAAATAGCGTGGATGAGCACTAAGATTCATTAGCAATTAACACGAACACCTTTTGCGTTCATTGTCCTTCTTCTAGCTAGAATTTTGTGTTACTGCATCTACGCTGACTTCAAACACATCTAGGAGATGTTGTATTAAGGAGAGAATTTTTTTTTTTCTAGACAGCTACAGGACTTTCTTGATGAAGAGAAAAGTAAATCTGTATGTCATCAACCCAGAATAGCGATTTAATGAATGGCTTTCCCCAGAGGCAAGGTGCGCATGCTAAAAAATATACAAAGTACCAACCAACCTAGTTCGGGTCCCTTGGGGACTTCTCAAAGTGTAAAGTGTAAAAGAAAAACAAGGACCATGCTTTTATCAAAAAAAGTGTCTTGAAATAAAAAACACTGTTTAAAAAAGGCTTGCGAGAGAAAAAGTAATCTTTTCCTTTACTTATACCCTTCTCTATTCCTATCCTCCCTGCCCCCTGCACTTCTGTTCTGAGAGCAGGTTATACTTGTTATTGACAATGAGATAGATACTCTTTTAGGCTTTTCTTCAGAGGAGCACTGAAAATCAGCCACTGATATGTTTATTTGAGAGCTGAGGCTAGGGCAGAGAAAATAAACACTGTCAATATGTTTGGTGTTAAGGTGAATGGCATCAGGTCCTCCCAGTTTGACTTGTAAAGTCTCAGCAACTACGTTGCTGTGGGCTGGTGTTTTAGCAGGCCGTAGACTGGCCTCTAAAAGGAAGGGAAAAGTACATGATGTTTGTACAGCTGAAAACAAGATGAAAAACCACAGGCCCCCTCTCACACTCCATTAGACCCTAAAGTCCATGGAGTACTGCACTCAACACATAAACACTCAGTTTGTGGAAAACTTTCTCAATGTGTGAAAGAAAGGAACAAAGCCTGGAGTCAGAACAATGAACATCTATGTATGAAGTGAGCAGCCAGTGCAAAACGCAACGGCAATGCTCAGTTAAACAAACAGCTGATACAGGAACACATTAATCACATTAATAAGTCCCAATAAGAACCTTTGGGAATGCGTCTGGATATTCTGAGCCAACTGCAAAGTGCACAGTCTATAGACGATGCAGTTATTCTTTTCCTCTCGCTTTTTATGAATGGAAATAAGAAATAATGCCTCTGGCATATGCTGGCAGAGACCTTGGCATGGGCAATAGGAGGGCCTGATTGTACATGTACTTTATCAGCAACTCTTCTGCTGCAATATTTTGTGAGGGTGTAGTTAAATCAACAAATAAACACACAGGCTTGATATACAGCTGTGTGTATCGGAGCTCTGCTCTAAACTGTCTTCATTCTGCTATCTTGTGGAATAACAATACAGTATTGTCCTCTGTCATTACTTTGCAATAGGAAAGATAGGATATAGGGAAATTGCTAAACAAATGTTGCATTCTGCTATAAAAAAACCCCAACAAACAAATACCCTTATTTTTTAAAAAGCAGTCACAACTTTTTCTGTCTTTCTCTTTGCATTTTCTGGGGATATCTAGCTACAAATTTCCAGAGGCTGTGAGTCAGATGTGAAATCAACATCACGATATTAAGAATTATGCAGTGCAGAGCCTTGACCTTGACTAGCAGGAAGGTGACAGGCGCAGTGTTTACAGCATTTGCAGCTGGATGAGCAGTTTGAGCAGAACAGCTTTGCTTCTCCAGATTTAAGAAAAGATTAAAAACCTTATTTCCATCCAGACATCAGGATTATTTCAATGCCGTACTTCCCAGTACTCCACAGTACGGTATGCCTGCAAACAAGTAAGATTTTATTCTTCCAGCTAGCAAATTTATTTAGATAAGGAAGATCAGCTGTTTAACTTGCACTGTTAGATTGTGTCACCGGAGAGTTTCATAATGTACAGCCTCTTTGTCCAATTACAGCACTTCACCACTATTCCCTTGCCCTTTAATCTGGGCGTAAGAGTTAGAGCTGCAGCAAAGGCAGGGTGAAAGGGGCCTGACAAGAGAGAGAAAATATGCCTAAGCCTTACCAGCTGCTGCAAAGAAAGAGGGGCTGAAGGTTAACAGGAGTAGACAGGGCAGGAAGTAGCCACAGTTGGGAGGAATCTGAGGAAGAGATCCAAGGAAGAGAACTCTTTGAGTTTCAAAATGCCTCTCTGTTACCCCAAGGGTAATAACAGTACAGCTTCTGATTAGTTTGCGACCAATTAAAACCTATACAGAGTAAGAATGGGACTTTTAAACCTTCCTCTTTCTAGTCAGTTGGCAAGGTAATTGTACTGTAGGTGGTGAGCTGAACTTCAGTTGAGATTTGTCAAAGGCTGATGATCATTCTGCTGATATCTTGAATCAGTTTTTCAAAGGTGTACAGTAAGTACCCTCTTAACACAGGATAATTTCTTTACTGGTTTAAGATTGGGACTTGAGGAATACAACTGGTTTAAGATTGGGACTTGAGGAATACAACATGACTCAGGAATCCAATGTTTAACAGCAAAAGATGGAATTCTAAATATTTTTTTCTGGCTGCCAGAAGTATTGAAACCCACCTCTTCCAGATATTTTAGTAAGATTTTCAGAGTGCTACTGAACTCTAAAAATCAAGTTGATTTTCACTGGTGTGCATGTGAGGAAAAGGATTTAAAGACACTAACTGTAGAAAATCAAACGTGCTTCTACGACCCCTGTTCATGATCTTCATGCAGCTTTTCTAATTTTCATTAAGAAAGGCTGAATTAATTTTGGTTTAGACTTGCTTCTGGAGGTGAGTTTGTCTACAACCCTTTCTTCAGTTTCACACATCATGAAAGCCAACATGCAAAAATACAGATTTTTAAAATTTTACACTTTTTCCTGACTGGAAGCTCAGTTCAGCCTTTAATTAATATCAAACAGACAAATGCAAAATTATTACTGCTGTGTGCTAATGCATTATTTTATGATTGATGTTATTGTAGCCTGGTTAGGATTATCTTTTTACAGCTACTCCTTTCTTGAGGTACTCCATTGAGCAGTCCCCAAGAAAACTCCACAGCGGGACTCAGGGGATAGATCACCTTAAAAATCCATCCCAGTCAGCAATATGGACAAGACTGTATCAACATTAGTTTCCTCTGTCCCACATGTTTTTCGACCCTATGCGAATTACCCTAAAGAGCCTCACACTTCAGGGCATGTGGCACATGTGGCACATACCTTCAGTTTGATGTCATACGAGCACCACTCTGGTGGGCTGCAGCCTGACCCTCGCGTTATTTCAGATGCACGGAAATGGTACCTCCTCCTCCCCCATCCTACCAAAAAAATCAGGCATGTGTAGGGCCACACAGGCCCAGAGGAACCCAAGGGCAAAATAATAGTGAAGATGTGGCCAGTGAATGCCAGAGGGATCCTGCACTAAGCAATGTGAGCCACTCGTGCCACCTGTCATACTGGCTAAGGATTGCTCCCTGGATATTGGTCCCCTGGATATTGCTTTATGGGCCAGCGATCACTGCAAGTGACCCTGGGACCAGGAGTAGCCCTTACAATGGGCAAAGTCCAACATTTTCCTCTCACACTCTGAGCCTGCTCTGGAGCAGGGCTCTGCTTTGCTGTCTTACAGAGCTGCTAATTTTTCTTGACTCCATTGCAAATCTAATGGTATAGTTTGTTTTGCTAATCTTGCAGCAATTGCAGTTATTATAGGGTTTCTATCTGCCAGGTTTTCGGAGAAGTTTTGAAGCACACACATTTAATACTTAAAGATGAAAAAAAAAGTGAAATATTTATTTTAACTCTTAAATCTCATGATTTAAAAACCAATCTCCCTATTTGGAGATGACTTTAGAAACAAAGCATTATACATGTAAAAACAGGTAGAATATTACAAAAGCTGTAAATAACCTTTTGTTTTTCATCTTGCTTTTAGTATTTCCAATTCATTATGTAAAAGACAAATTAGCAGCAGACATCTGAAATGTTACCTTACTTTCCTAAGGTACTGAAAGTCTTGAAATAGAAAGAAAAGTAAAGCAAATATTATCTGAGATAATATACATGAATTGACATCTCAACCTATATTTTTACATTTTGCAATTTAAGATATATATTTTTGTTTAAGTTATCGTCAGAAAAAATGTAAAGAAATGAGTGGCATTTGCTGAATAATGTTTAAACATTTTGGTAATGTACCTCCCTTGCCGCCTCCTTCCCCCCTTTTTTTCCCTGACAGTATTAAGCCTGTAACACAGAAATCCTCACATTCTCCAGATGGTAGCATAAATTTTCAGGTCAAGTGATATTAAAAATAGATAATAGCCCAGACCTCATGAGTCTCTACAGAAAGACTAAACAGTCACAATAGGGAATATCATTGTTTTGGTTTTCTTTATGAGGTTTTATGTACTCAGCTGTTTCTTCGCCGTGCTCTCAGTGCAGAGAGACCCTGATTATTCTGAATTCCAGTTCCACCTCACTTCCTACCCTTTATACTTTCTAAGCCCCATGCCACACAAGTCAAGGGAAATATATCCACACAGCTGCACCATCAGCTCCTAATGTGCTCTCCACGGCCGATACTCCCGCTCCGCACTTCAGAGTATTTATAACCAGCAAATGAGTTCTTGAATAACCTGCTCTTACAGCTCCTTTGGAGGAGCACAGTCCACTCCAGGGCATTTTGCTTTTCTGATTAATGGATGGGACCTCTCTACAAATCCACTGATAATAAACTCTTTTAAGCACGGGAAGTTTTGAAAGTGCGTCAGAATAAAATAGTTTCTTGAGTAATCATATTTTGTAGGCAGACAATAGCCGCCAGCTAAGGGGTTGAGCTTGTCTCAGATGGCTCCCCAGTAAGTCTGTGAGGGACTATTAAAAAAACAAGAGCAGATTCAGGGGTGACACAGAACCTCACCAGCTATTTTGTCTTTTATGTCTAGTTCTACTTGGGCCAGACCTTAAATAGATGTCTCTCACATGGCCATGGCCATTTGCGGTTCAGAAAAATAGCTTTTTCAACCATGAAGGCTGCTTTTCACACCCAAGTGGAACTGGCAAATAGCCAAACCATGTGCATGGTTCATATTTACACAGTAATAACATTTTGGGAGAGAAAGAAGCTCTGGGGCTTATCAGTTTCCTTTGACCTGTATGCCTTGTACTTAGACAGACATCTTTTTGTCAGTCCACATTTGGTGCTTTTTATTTTTCCTTCAAAAGAAAGAAGATAAGGAAGATAATGATCATTCTTCCACAAGGTCCTGTTCCACTAGGATGGATACGTCATTTGTAGCTTGACCTTGGTATCTCCTTTGTAGATAGATATTGCTGGGCAAAATGCAAAAGTGTGCTCAGGTATTGCAGCAAAGAGCTATTTTTAAGAAACAGAGATAGACTATGTCTACATTAGCAACTACTATAGCCCAGCAGGAGCAAATCTGGTGGGTAAAATGGTTGGTGCTTAGGAACTGACGTCCATACTGTTCTCATTTCAGAGGGTTTACTTCAGCTTCAGTAAAGGATCTGACTCCTGGAACAAAAGCCTGTGAGCAGTTGGAGGTTTGATATTGGTCTCAAGGTTTAATTTCATCTGAAAGGAATTCAGTTTGTGTGCCTTGAGGTTGCTCTACAATGCGACCCACGTGTGGTAAGAGGGGCCATTAGATGACTCTCTTCAAAAAAATTCTGTTAATCTAAACCACGATGTTAATATAGGCATGGCCAGCATGTAACAGAATGGAAGCAGAGTTCCCTCCTGAAATATTGCGATTCCAATTTCAATGCTGCATGCATAAATTTTGAAATCTCCAGTCTGCTGCTAGCAGGGGGTGGGTGAGAGAGAGCACATGAAGCGCAGCTGCAGGCTTCCAACAGCAGAAAGCTGTCTGCAGTGCATCTGAACTGGCTCAGCAATGGCAGATCTGCTCCGTGACAGCAGAGGATGACACCTCTGAGCTGTGGTAGATGCTACGGACCTTCAGGCATGGTGTACAAGTTCCTATTCATAATTTGTGATCCTGTATCCATGAATCATATAGTAATGCCAAAATGCCCTCAGTAGATTATGCTGTTCTCCCAGACACACTAATAGCCGCAGCTTTGCAGAAATTCAGTTGCAGGATTTGTCAGTTTATATCTCATCAGTTATCATTTATCAGTTCTATTTCTCATCACAGTATAGGACTCTCACCTCTGCTGAACTGCGTTGTGTTCCTTAAATTTCCCTCCATTTAAAGCCATTTGAGGTGGTGTTTGCCCTTAAATGCTTTTTGACAGGCAGCTTTTCTTTGTTGTTGGTTCTCCTGTACCAGCGTGATGTTCCCAGTTGTAAGGGTCTGCTCCTAAGCTCGTGTTTTTGTTTGCTCCCTTTGTACCGATGCTGGAGTTCCTGTTAGGCGATGCCCAAAGCAGCACGCAGTGTTCCAGGTGTGGCCACAGCAGCCCTTTGTACCAGGATGCAGTTATCTGATGAGATCTGTGCTCTCTTCCTCTATTTACACTTCCCCATGTTTTGTTTGCTCTCCTAACTGCTACCAGCCATCAGGTTGCTGGTTTTAAGTGTCTGTCAACAGTCCTCACCAAATCCTTTCCCTGATCGGTGTTTTGCAGTCTGTGACTGCAGAACATACTTTCTACTGTTTTTGTCAACACTCCTCTTGTTATTTTCTGTTTATTTAATAGCCTGGCTAATCTCATCTACTCATGACTGCCTTTTGTTCCAGGTTCGATTCATCTCCTTCCCAAGGGTAGAAGCAGCCCTTCCTGTCTGATAGCTTTCTTATATGCCCACTAGTTCATTTTTTCTTCCTTCTAGGACATGCAGAGTAGGCTTAACAGTAAAATTCAGTGTAAATGACTATTACACAAATAAACTGTGTCTTACTTTCATCTTATTTTGAGTTTTCATAGACCTCCCAGAGTTGGATATTTCTATGCCTGCTGGTACTGGCTACCCGATCAAACACACGCAATCACCTTTTGGCATGTTTAGTGCTTTAAATTGCTCTTAAGTAACTGGATTAGCAAAGGAAAATAGCTCCAGGTGAGACCAATATACGGGTAGAGAAAAGGCATCTGAAAAAGGATTTGATTTGTGTGGTGCAGGGGAAACAAAAGGTTTCTCATCCCAGCTGCTTCAAGTTCTTTAGTAATTAAATTTTGCATAGATTGACAGCTCAGGATCAATTTGAATCAGCCTTAGTAAAGAGCAGAACTGTTTGTAAGTGAACATCAATATTTTCCCTATGAGAGAAGATTGTATGTGTGAAGCAGCTGGAAATTTGTAACAGTGGGTTATCATTAGCATAGTATGTAGATCTCTTGATCATTATGCTTCTTGTTACGTGGAAATGAATACATCACGACTGATCACATGGTAAATAGCTACCTTAAAAATTCTGTTTGACTTTTCCCTTAGTGACACTAGAAGTTTACTGCATGTCTGAGAAACTGCTGGAGGAGCAATCTGAGTAAAGCAGGAAGAAACTGAAGATACTCAGTTTAGGATGGACTTTTAAATATAAGCAGTACCCAGTTTTGAAAATGGGCTCCTTTATCAGTATCAAGCTCAGCATTTAGAGCAATGTGGTTCTTCTACTAACCAGGCCTCGTGTTTTTGTAATCTCCAGTTACTTGATTTTGTTGCAAAGAAACAGAATTTTGTTTTGCAAAGGGGTTTGACATTTAGCTGTGTATTAAACTGGCACAAAACCTGGAACACTTAACATTTTCCAGAAACCAGGCTTCCCAAATGCCTCCTTGTTTTGGATTGATGGTTCTTCGTTTGACAAAATGGAAACATTTAATTTTCTTATGGTTTATGTGGGCTGGATTTTGATCATATGTTATATGAGTATGAGGTAAACTAAGAAAAAAGTAAATGAGAAGTTATTTCAGAATAAAAATTGAGATATTAAATTGTGAATATAGCCTCAAGGAATGTTTTGAAATTGTCTGAAGTGCTATTTTCTTCGGGGTGAGATTCCAGTAAAACAAACTGTTTCTGACAAAATTGCATAGTCTCACAAACAGGATTTGCATTAGAATTTTTACTAATAAGCTTTGCAAGTTTTAAATAAATTTCTTTCATCCTGAACCTTAGGCAAAGAAGGGCACTCAGGCTTTCGAGACAGCCCTTAAACACCATGCCTTCCATTGCCTCCCTTGCATAATTATTTCTTCCGATTGTGTTACTATCCAAATAAAAAAAAAATGACCAAGTTGCTTTTCC
This sequence comes from Nycticryphes semicollaris, assembly GCA_013400055.1. NCBI lineage: Eukaryota > Metazoa > Chordata > Aves > Charadriiformes > Rostratulidae > Nycticryphes > Nycticryphes semicollaris. Next base: position 291,248 of record VXBJ01005625.1, read on the forward strand.
ATATGCTTGACAATTTGGAAAAACAGCCTGAGTCAGATAATGAGAAAGACATGCAAACCAGAAATAACCTGGTAAGAAGGGCAGGAGAAACATTCTTATGTAAAAGCTTGTTTGCTTTCCCCCCACCCTGTCTGAGCCTTTCCCTCTTTGTTTATGTGTATATCTCATCTCTCATAATTGATGTCACCTGTCACTTTCACACCCACTCCAAGCTTCATTTGCGGTCCTCTAAACGTGCACAGATTTTACTTGTGGCTTCAGTAAGCTCTACAAGGTTGTAATATTCAGGCTGCTTAACTGGAAGTCTAAATACAGATTTGAAGGGTTGTCTTTAAGTTGAAAATGCAGACTGCAGTGAAGGGAAACACAGAAGTCATAGAGTGTTTAGGAAATACCCGCTGACCCTGACAGGTACAGCCCTACAGAGAATGCTTTATGGCATGTTCACAGAAAAGTCAAATGAACCTCAAGGACATTTTGAAAAATAGTAAAGATGAAAACAGTTGTATAAAGACATAATAATCTATTTCAGAAATTGTTTTAGTTGTTTAATAACTAACAATGAATGCAAGAATTCACAGCCACCTAGGAAAAAGTCAACAATTGTCAAAATCTTCATAGTAAAGCCTCCAAATTCTGGGGCCAAGGGATGACAGCAAAAATATATGAGCAAAATTACAACAAATAAAAACCCGTGCTGAAAAGCAGAAGCTCAGACAGAGCCTGTGACCTGAGCAAAGCAGAGCCTCACAGTGACAGCACTTGGCAGAGGGTGCTCCTGCACAGCTCCTTCCGAGCACACTCTGTATGTTGAAGTGATTTGAAAACACGTATCTGAGGACTGAGCTTCTTAGAGAGACTGTGGTTTAACTTGGAACCATTTCCACTAGGAGTTTCATTTAGCCTAGTCCACCCCGAGTCTTCGACAACTTCTGAGGGGGGAGGGTTGAAGAGAAAGATTTAAGAGACTCCAGAGTGCAAACATCAGTTGCGGAATAGGACAGGACAAGATTTAGCACACTCACAACACCTGAAATATAACCATGCACTAAGGGGTAACCAATCATTTAAACAGTTACTCCCTATTAAATACATGTGCATGTTTCTCAGCCTGGCTGAACACTTTAAAAAGCCTTGGCTGCCATACCATGGCAGCTATGAAGCATGTACACCTCCCTTTAAAGACAGTGAACCACAGGCCATGTATTATTCCATATGCACATGACCTAAATACTTACATCTAGTTAAAAAAAAAAAAAATCAAGAAAAAAAATCCTGTAGTACAAGCAAATACTACCTACAGTATATACACGGAAAAAGTTTTCATCTGCTTTATGTTTTGATACGATAGTCTATATTTTGACTCCAGAGTGTGATGACTGTATAACTTTTCACATGAATTTCATTTTTCCTGTCAAGGTACATTATTTTAAGGGTGACAATAACTTGGCTTCAAATGAGGTGAAACCATCACAGTGATAAATGAGTTTCTTGAGGAGGGAGGTTTTACCCTGGGAATACACTCTGAAAGACCACACACCTCTGCTTAACCAAGCTTGTTAGCTTTACAACACATTACAAATACTTCTTCTAATGCACATGGCAGTGAAGAGACCTGAGCACTTGACTTTTGAAAATAGAGTGTACGTTGCATGGGGAGATTAGTCTTGCTTTTCACACTGGCCTTTTGTGTGAGTCTGCTGTTTAACAGCTGAACATTGCCTTTGGTCTCTTCCTTGTTCTGAGGATTATTATTTTTTAAATTTTTTTATTTTTATTTTTTAATGTCATATTCCAAAAAGACAGGTCAGGCTTTGACATGCAACTTCTAGTGGCAGCCATGAGGGGCAACCTCACTTAATTGCTATATAATTCATATTGCAATACCAGGCGAAAAATACCCATGCCAAACAGTATCAAATCTTTAGAAGCACTTCTAGGCATCACTTTAATAGTTAATGAAACAAGCTGCTGAACTTCACAGGGCATATGATTATCTTACTAAGTCATTTTTGTATTGCTACCCTGATATTGTATGTAACAGAACCGAAACAGGGAGAAAAAAAAGCCCTGACATAACGTCTGGATGCTCAAGAACACAACTCCTATCCACCATGGAAAACATGCATCATGTTGCAAATTTTACTTCTTCTCTCCCACAACTTTTTTACGCTTGTCATGGTAATGGCTTGATTAATTTTTGAGAAGTGCATCAAAGAATACCTACGTGATGCTTCACTCCATTGTAAACTTCACACAGTGACTTTAAATAAGTTAATAGCACAGACAAAAGATAGGGTTTTTTTTCTTTTGCAACGTTTATTTTCTTATTGAAGGAGTTGCCTGAGGGACAAAGAGACTTGATTTTTCTAGTGTTTTGATGGTAAAAGAGTGTCAGAGCTTGTGTGCTTGGTAATGTACTTTCTGTAGTGTTCTTCTGGACAGAAATAGTAAGTTAAGTGACAAATTTGTGGGAGATACCCCAATCCCTATTCCCACAGTGCAACCTCTGATAAAAATCTTTCTCTTTTACTTGTTCACTTAGCCTCCCTCTATTTTCGTGTCTTAGGAGACTGCTCTCAGGGCTAAGCAGACCTAAATATAATGCAAACGCAACTCAACTGTCAGGTGTGGTTCTTCAGTGAAACTCAGTCTCCTGAGCTGCTCAAAAACATTTTCAAATATTAATTACAATGGAGTCTGAGACCCTCACAGGTACTTGCTTCGCCATGTTATATTAATACTTTACCCCAGTGTTAAGGCATTGGAGCTGTCTCTGTGCTAGACAGAGTGAGCCCATGTGGCATTGTGACCCCGGATATGCTACCAGCATCTGATGGGAGCTGTGGTGTCATGCCAGCTCTTTCTAGGAGCACCAGGAGTCAGCTGAGATCTGGAGGCCATAGCATAATCTCAGGTTTGTTGCTGTGTCATCCCAAACCCCCATTATCCTGGACGGTAGCGAACTGGTCATATTTGGAACCAAGAGTACCACTGCCAGGAAAGCTTTGAAGAGGGGAAGGGTAATGGTTTCAAACTTGAAAAAGGTAGATTTAGATTAGATATTAGGAAGGTGGTGAGGCATTGGAATAGGTTGCACCAGGAAGTTGTGGATGCCCCATCCCTGGAGGTGTTCAAGGCCAGGCTGGATGGGGCTTTGAGCAACCTGGTCTGGTGGGAGGTGTCCCTGCCCATGGCAGGGGGGTGGAACTTCATGATCTTTAAGGTCCCTTCCAACCTAAACCATTCTATCAGAAGGAGGCTGAGGGTAGTCCTGTTAGCTCTCTACAAATGCCTGAAACGAGGTTGTAGCGATATGGTTGTTGGTCTCTTGTCCCAAGTAACAGGAGACAGGAAAAGAGGAATGGCCTCAAGTTGTGCCAGGGGAGGTTTAGATTGGATATTAGGATAAAATTCTTCACTGAACGGGTTGTCAAGCCTTGGAACAGGCTGCCCAAGGAAGTGGTTGAGTCACCATCCCTGGAGGTATTTAAAAGATGTGTAGATGCAGTGCTGAGACGCGGTTTAGTGGTAACTTGGCAATACGAGGTTAACAGTTGGAACTGGTGATCTTAAAGGTCTCTTCCAACCTAAATGATTCTGTGATTCTATGAGGAGGAGCAGTTTTCTCAGTGGGACCTCTCCCTTCCAAATTGGAGGATGGCACCACTTCTAGGAGTGAATGTAAATCCTCCCGGCCATTCTGGTCACCCCAAGATCTTTCCATATATTTTGACAGATATTTGGGAAACTGATGGCATTAACAGAAGGGAAAGGAAAGGAAACAGACCTGACACAAAGCCTTGCACTAAAAGATACCTTCATCCTGTGTCTCCCCTCCATTCTTGGCCCTCTCTGTCACTCCTGAGGTCAGGTTCAGGGAGGCTGGTGCTGCCAGGAGGGAGGTCGGCAGGTTCTGGTGCAGTGGTCGTGGTGGTGACAGCATTCCTTGGGCTGCCTTGTCCCTCCCAGCAGTGGGAACAGCCAGGCTGTGTGTTTTCCCTTGGAAGTCCTGAAATTAGTGGTCGTAGATATCTGCCTCTGTTCCAGCTCAGGTGGAGCAGCAGAGCTCAGTGTGCTCGCAGGAGGCAGGAGACACTTTTGGGCAGGCAGAACTGGGAAATCAGGATTAGCCCAAATCCTTGCTTCTCCTTTCACACAAGCTGCCTATATATATGTATATGTATGTATTCAAAAATATAAAAGTCGGCATGAATTTCTTTTTTCTTTTCTCCTGTGAAAGATGGGGCCTACCCACAGCGACGCGTTCCAGATATAACACAGGCAGGTGCTGCACTAACTTCGCACTGCAGCTCCGTCAATGCCCCTCAGTCCAGGCCGGTTGTGATCTTGGAGCTCTCGTGATGGACGGAGTGGTGTTTTTATGAAGTGCATAAATGCCGGCTGCCTTACTCCAGGAGGTGAGAGAGCAGAACACTGAGCCATTCTCCCCCAAAAGTCTGCACTAACACCGATCAATTAGCACCTGCTTCAGGGCCCGGACTCTCCTCCTGCCCAGACTTACCTACGCAAGCACTTCTGGGCCACTCACACCTGCTAATGGAAGCCCTGCCTGCCACACACAGGCGGTGGGTGAAGCCGGGTCAAAAGTCAATTGTAAATCAGGCCCTTATTTTACTTAGTTTCATCCCACTCTCGCTGAATAAGAGTTTTGGCCTTGGCAGGAAAGCTGGGCTGATGGCCGCCAGTGAAAGTGGCATTCATAAAGGCTGAGCTCCTGGCCAGGAAAGGCTGCAAGGGAAACGCTACCTCCTCTGCCAGGATGCACTGGCCTCAAAATGAAACCTGAAATCTAGAGCTGCTCTGCAACTATTTACTCTTGAAGTGTTGTTGCTGGGTTTTTTTTTAAACATGTGACAAGGGCCTTTTTTTTTTTTTTTTTTTTGAGAGCTGCCACCAGCACTGACTGGAAAACATCCAGATGTTTTCAGGGTGAGGATTTTTCCAGGAGTTAACTCTCATCTCTTTTGTGACAGCAAGTCCCCAGGTGCAGCTGAGCCTGGAGCACTGATTCCTGACGACAGCAGTGAGAAAGACTGTTCCTGCAGGGCTTTCTCAGCCAGTGATAGACTGCTGAAAAGCCTGGTTTTCCTGGCATCCCTTTGCTGAGGTGGAGTCCAAGCTGGTTTAGCACTTGCAGGATCAGATCCAGAGGCTTCTGTGCCATTAACTTCAAAGCACTGCAGCATATGTTCAGACAGTTCATCCAAAAGAAATGCAGTTTGTGGGCTCTGAGGCTACTCCAAAATGTGAACCAAAGTGTGGTTAAGTGGGCACCACCAAAAGATTCACTTTAGAAATGTGCATTCCTGACCTGAACTAAACCACCCTTCAGAATATCTCTAAGGCTATTAGGAAGATTAACTTTCTTTATTTAGGCCACGTTGAGTACCCCGTCTGTGCCTCACTTCAGCCTGTTTGTGCTTTGAACATCTTGAGCTTTGCATTATGGCCTGAAAGGTCTTAAATGTGTATGACACATGCCCTTTATCTGGCCTTTGGTGACAGAGCCAGCACTCTGGGCTGATTTTGGTGGGATGACTTTACTGCTGTATCCATCTTTCTGTTTTTCCTCTGTTCTATGTCTTTTTCTCTCTTTTCATATTTTCCTTATTTCTCTCTTTCCATTTTTCCTTGATCACTTTCTTTTTCTTGTCCTGACAGATCTTCAACTTAATCTTTTGTTCAGGACTGACCTTGCCAGGTACATAAAGAATTTACACATACCCAATAAGTAACCTTAATATTAACTTCCAACTGTTCATCATAGCTCCTTTTTGTAGGTGTTCTTAATTTTTTTTTTTTAATTTATGCTTAAATAATTTGATTTTTGGACAGACATGTAATTTTATTTTGCTTTTGTTTGTTTGTTTTAATATGGTTGAACTGATAATAAATTCAAGACACTATACTGGCAGTAATATACCTGAAACCATAGGTTTATATTGGCAAGCCTAGTTCAAGAGAACATTTGGAAATACTGAATGAAGACACTTAGTTATGTCTGGTCAGGAAATACTTTTTTTCCTCTTTCAGGAGGGAGCTAAAAACAATAAGGCTTTTTAATCATTTAAGTACTTCTTTGGTTATGTTGGAAAAAAAATATCAAGGCTTCTTCAAAACAAGATGTTAGCATTTACAGGTGTTGTTTTCATAGAGAACTTCCTCAATAATTTTGTCAAAATGGATGCTATTCATGGAGTTTTCCATTTCAGCAAAAAGCTCCTTTCCATTGAAACCTCTGATGGAAATTCTTGATCAGCTTGAGTAAAAAAGTTCAACCTTTTCTAACACAGCTGCCAACGTGCTTCTTGGTCACTGTGATTTTACAATTTGGTCATTAGATGGTGCTCAAGAGATTACATTCACTCTGGGTTGTCTTTCCAGGTTTTATTTTAAGAATCTGTAGAGGCACACTTTCTGTTTCTGTCCTCACAAAATATATCTAATGTGTTCTCTGTACTAAGTAGTGGGAGATTTGCTATTTGTTTTGATGGGTGCAAGATCTTTACCAACTATCTGGTATGACGGAGAACAGATACTGAGAACTACTGTATTGTTAGACTCAAACTGCAAATGTAGCCACTGTTTTGTAAATATTAATTAATCTGTAAGCTTTCAGTGTTAACATTAGTGGGAATTTGACAAAGATTTAGCAAGTGCTTTTGTGATGAAGTAATTAAAGTTGTGAGGCATAGCTGAGCCTTGTTTTTGTTGGTTGAAAGCACAAAAGTGTTTAATGATAAGAAAGTTTTCACTGTGAACCAGTCCCTCCCATAATGATTTTTATTGGAAGTATGAGTGGAAAGAGCGGTTATTTGTGAAAAGTTATCATATTTGTAATTAACACACGGAAGAGAATACACCATGGAAGTGTCACTTTGCCTACTGTAGCTAAGTAGTAGTGCTTGAATTTCTTTGCTATAAATATGTGAGTGAATGGATGTTTTTGCAGCCTTCTTTCTCCATGTACTGCTCGTAGCCACGTTGCAGCATGTTGTGTGCAGGCTTTTGATCTTGATATGGCTCTGCCTTGAGCTGGAGATTCCCAAGGTTGGAGTGCACCATCTGCCACACAGACTCTGAAGGACAAGGTAACATAGATGGAGAGTGTTAGAGTGGAACCATGAGGAACTATGTGACCTCAGAATGCATTGAGTTGGAGATGCCGAGCAGGGAAGTAAATCCTGCATATTTCCACTTCACATCTTGATTAAGCCGTTCCTGCACAAAAGGGCATTTTCCCATGGTATGTTGTGTCATTGTCACTGTTCTGAACCACGTCCACGAGGAAGAAAGTCAAACTGACCCATTTCCTCCTATCTGTAGCTGTGAAGCCCAAGCTCCAGGCTGTGCATTTGGGCAGTGCAATGCTAGAAGACCGCTCTATATGCTGTTGTTTGCCTTGCAGTTTGGTTGGTTTTATTGAAAGCATCAGTGCTTTTCACTGCCGAATCGGGAGAGATTTGGCAGATAGATGTCACACAGCAAATATTTTAGCAGTTGCCTATTACCACTACTTTACTAGGCTTTTTAATTATGTTTCATGTTACAGACCTAAAATAATATTGGTATTGAAGTATCGATGACGTAGTTGTCTTTGCAGTTGCCATGAAGAGGTGTTGCGGGGATATTGCTGATAGCTTTTTGTTAGTATCAGAACCCATGAAAGAACATATAGTTGTCTGGTAAGGATCTTTCATGAGACAAGGACTAGAAGGTACTTCGCAGCTGGATGAGGATGTTTTTCTCCACTGGAAGAAAAGATTAACATTGTCTTGAATGTGTTTTCATGATGAAGTGTTGAACACAAAGCTGTCCAGATGAAACCTCAAAAATACTGTTAAGGCGGAGTACTGATGTGTTACTGATTCTGTGGAGGTTATATCTAACATCTCAGTGAGCAAACATTCCATACTGGAGTTCATCCTGAAAATATATCTGAAGATTCCCAGTTAGTAACATCAGCAAGTTGGCTGTTCCCTGTAATGTTTTTTGCAAATTTAATGTTGGAGAGATCAAAACCTGCATAGCTTCTGTTTTTATTATGCTGCTTACCACCACTCTATCTGAGGATCTTCTAGGTAAAAATCAATGAGAGAAGGATGTGGCATGTTTCCTTAACTGGGAACTAGAACTGAATTCATGTCATGGGATGGTGAATAGAGGTGTAACAGACATTTGTCAATGTTTTTGTCATGGCTATTCACATTTTATACATTGATTATGATGAGAAGGTTTTCTGGAAGAAGGCTTTGAAACACTTCTCAAAGATGTTTAGATTCTCAACTAACCTTATTTCCTTCTGGGAACTGATTATGAGCATGAATTTCATTATTTTAGAGGAATCTAATTGGCTTGGTTCATAACTTGATGTTCAACTTCTAGTGTCACAGAGGCTTAGTCCATTAATGGCCTTGAAATTTAGGACAAAAGCCTGAAGAAAATGTGTTCATAGTTCCTGTTTGTGGTTGTTTAAGCCATGGCAAAGACAGGCAGATGTACTGCATATTAGAGCCCGCAACTCCTCTTCATGGTCTACATCAGTTGTGAATAACCACAATGCAGCATGTCAATGATAAATGTAACAGTTAGATTGACTTGTCCTCACTTGGAGATGAAGACGAACATTTCTTAGCACTCTAAAGGTGAAGTACTTTTTCATCCGGATCAGCACTCGATTCCAGCTAGTAGTGTTTTGTCATCTAGAAGTGTATGTTGATGTTTTGACATTTGAAGGGTAACAAATGCATAAACTAAGAATAAAATATGCAATTGAGTGCAGAAGACATACCTTTGGCAACTAAGTCCATATCTCTCATTCCCATTCTAATTAGTATCATAGCATATTAAAGACCAGAGGTGCAATGAAGATTTCTATGGAAATTCTACAGGTGAAGATACTTGTAGGGCAGGATTTCTAATTCATCTCTGCTCTCAGGTTTGCTGTGGAAAGGAAATACTGTCTACCATGAGACCTATTCTGGTCCATCAGTCACTCCCACTGCATCACACAAGCATATTAGCAAAACTTCATGGCTGACTATCAAACAATATAGAGAGGACATGATTTCTGGACTCATCTTCTTAGTGTTCAACTATGGCTTCTATTCATTCTCTCCAGGTTTAAGCCCTTATCTGAAGTGTCTGCTTCCCCAAGGCTGCGCGTGTAATTCAAAGCAACAGTTACCTCCAGGTGCCAGTTCAAAAGACAGACACGTCTTTGGGCAAATTAACCCAAACCCAATCAGTGCCTGTTTCTATACATGACGCAAGATAGTGGCTGTTTAATAACATTACTTAGCGTCAAAACCTGCTATGCCTATAGCCCATTATACCAAGAACAAGTTATTAAACAAAAGGCTCAGGGAAAGGAATGTGTTTGTAGATCTGAGTGAAAGACCACAGTTCCAATACAAACAAGAATAAGAAATTGCTCAAAATATTAAAGAGAAGGTGGCTGTGTTTTGATTGCAACCTTTACAAAGAAAATTAAAGCAAAAAAGTCAGGGTAATGCAGGAGTCAATGAGATTTCTACCATAGTTGTTATTGTTAATAGATTGAGGTAAGTTCATGTTGCCAGGTATGGATTTACTGGCAGGTGTTAGGAAACGTTGAAGCTCCTGCCTTATTATTTCCTTTTTTTCTCCTCTCCTGCACTTCCATCATTAAATTGGCACTGTCTGTTGTGGGGTATAAAGCCCTGCATCCTGTCACAGTTGCAGCTACACTTGCACAATAGCACAGCTGTCTGTGACCCTACGTTCCAAGATCAGGAACAGAATAACTTGAGAAAGTCAAATTACATAAATCACTAGAAAACAGCAACTCTCATTTGAGGACTTGGGAAGAAACGTATTGCCAAGGAAAAGAAATAGTGGTGAGAACTTGCAATAAATAATTGAAAGTAGAAAGTTTTTCTGTAGTTTAGCAAGATAACAAGTTGCGTAAATATAAAGTAGTGCTAAGGGGAATTTTGGAAGTTACAGGCTGAATGCCTTACTGCTGTATATGCACTCTATAGCTGTTACTGTAAATAAGGTCAAGATAATGTCAAGACAATCCTGCCTTGAAAGCTTTTACATTTTTTACTCATAAGACAACAATATTAGGTTCCATGTCCAAAAAATATTCCTATTCTTATTTGCTGACAGACACTGCACAAACTCTCTTGTGGTTCATATTCCCCCATTCCTGTAAAGTACACATGGGCAGGAATGACCTTTCTTAGATGGAAATGTTACTGACACAGGGAGCTAGCACACAACAGCAAAAAACCCTACAGCCAACCATCATTTGGAACGACAGCACTGTCAATTCCACATCTATCTGCAATGTCTTTATGTTAAAACACTTCCAGAGTTGGTTTCTCTTTATTAAATGATAACTCAGAAGGAGTAAATGACTTACATTATTTTGCAGTAGACTATAACCAACTGTGTGTTCAGAGTAACCCAACCCAAGTGAACTACTCTTAAAAATGCAAGCCAAGCTGATCTAAATGCAGGGTTTTGGAACAGATGAAAGAAGGACAAGAAAATAAGATCCATTCAAAGGAAGCAAGACAATCAAAATGTATCCTGCCAATTAAAACACCCTATCTTGATCCAAAACAAATTAAAGAAAATAAAAGACAACACCCAAATAAGCACTGTACATTAAAGCTTGTTTAGCTCTAGATATTGGTTTTTACTTCTGGTCTACATCCAGACAGAGCAAGCGTGGCAGCACAGATTTCTGCATTAATTTTTAAAGAATGAAAAATCCTTAATTTGAAATGGCACTAATGATTAGCCCAGAAAAATCCA